>JADLZK010003385.1:0-299797 GCA_015847255.1 Hyparrhenia diplandra | reverse complement strand
CAAAGTGCAACCTTCCTCAAGGCCATTGCTATGCCTCCACCTATTGATCCTGCCATACCTATGCCTTCTCTCCTCAGAAGCACATGCAGTACATCACTGGGACACACCACTCAGATTTCAGAAGATGGCTCTGCTACACTGGAAATCTAGCCTTGATAGCCTGCCGCCATTGATGAGTTCTTGGCAGGACAGCACGGGCCCGTGCAATGGACTGGCATCACATGCATGTCCACCCGCCATGGTCGCCGCCCAACCAGCTGGGTGGTGACCAACATCTCCCTGCCAAATGCTGGTATCCATGGCCAGCTTGGTGAGCTCAACTTCTCAGCTCTCCCTTTTCTCACATCCATTGACTTGCATAACAATAGTCTCTATGGTCCAATACCAGCTAATGTCAGTGCATCATCCTCACTTCAGTATCTAAACTTGCACCACAACCATTTTAGTGGAAATATACCATATGAGATTGGCGGCCTACAGAGCCTCAGATTCCTTGAGGTCTCTTTTAACAACCTCACAGGCCCCATCCCTGGATCCTTGTGCAATCTAACATCATTAACACAGCTTGTTATTCACCAAACAATGGTCTCAGGTTCCATTCCAAACGATATAGGAAGGCTTGTCAACCTGCAGCAACTACAGCTAAGCAATAGCAGTTTAACCGGTGGGATACCCAAATCACTGAAAAATTTAACCCAGCTGAATTTCTTGTATCTGTTTGGTAATCAACTGTCTGGACCCATACCCACAGAACTAGGCAAGCTCGTCAACCTGCAAGAACTCTACCTTAGCACAAATGAGCTGTCCGGGCCCATACCCACAGAACTAGGCCACCTCATCAATCTGAAGGAACTTGATCTCAGCACAAATACACTGTCTGGTGAAATCCCAACCTCTTTATCTAATCTCACTGAAATCACCTTGTTCCTTCTATATAAGAATCAAGTTACGGGTTCTATTCCTCCAGATCTAGGCAAACTCATCAACTTGCAATTGATTGATCTCTGCATGAACCACCTTACAGGTCCCATCCCGACGCTTTTATCCAACCTCACTAAATTGAGCTATCTTGGTCTTTGTAGAAATGGATTCACAGGTCCCATACCCCTTGAACTAGGTCGCCTATCAAATCTCCAAACTCTCTCCTTGTTTACCAACCAGCTATCTGGTTTCATTCCTTCCAGCTTAGGAAACCTTAGCAACATGCAGCATTTGTCCTTGGAAGACAACCAACTTGTTGGCACAATACCAAAAACTTTTGGCAACCTGCAAAACATCCAGAATCTTCTCCTCTACACTAACCAGTTATCAGGCTCCCTTCCTCATGAGTTCGAAAACATCACAGGCATAGTTCAGCTTGACCTAAGCAACAACTCCCTTTCAGGACCTTTGCCTTCAAATATATGTACGGGTGGCAGACTAGAACTTTTTATCGTCCCTTTAAACATGTTTGATGGCCCTATTCCACGGAGCTTGAAGGCATGTACGACCTTGGTTCGAATGAGGCTTGACGGGAACAAGCTCACAGGAGATATATCTGAACAGTTTGGTGTGTACCCACAGCTTGTGAAGATAAGCTTATCATCCAATAGGCTCTCTGGTCAGATCCCACAAAATTTTAGCTCCTGTCCCCAACTAGAGGTGTTGTATTTATCAGAAAACTTCTTTACCGGCCCAATACCTCCATCCCTAGCGAAAATGCCAAACTTGGTGGAACTAACAATGGATTCTAACCACTTAAGTGGTGAGATTCCATCAGAAATCGGCAACTTAACAAACCTCTACAGTTTGAATCTATCGTCGAATCAGTTATCCGGATCCATACCACCACAGCTTGGAAACTTGAGTAACTTAGGCTACCTTGATATATCTGGTAATAATCTGGGAGGATCAATACCCAACGAACTAGGTGACTGTATCAAGCTACAGGCGTTGAGGATCAACAATAACAACATCGGTGGGAATCTTCCAGCAGCAATTGGAAATCTGGTAAACTTACAAATCATGTTAGATGTTAGCAACAACAAACTCAATGGTGCCTTGCCACAACAGCTTGGACAGCTGCAGATGCTGGAGTTTCTTAACCTTTCCCACAATCAGTTCAGTAGAAGCATACCACCCTCTTTCACAAGCATGCAAAGCCTATCAACAATTGATGTGTCCTACAACAACCTGGAAGGAGCAGTCCCAGAAGGACATCTGCTTCAAAATGCTTCAGTGGACTGGTTCCTTCACAACAATGGCCTGTGCGGTAATGTCTCTGGCTTGCCACCTTGTCATTCGAATTCAGCTCAATCGTATGGTCACCATAAACGAAGGCTACTTAGTTTGGTACTGCCAATTGCTCTTGTTGTGGGTTTCACCATTCTTGCCATAACCATAACTGTTACAATACTCGCTAGTAATAAAAGAAAACCACAAGAAAATGCTACTAGCAGTGCAAGAGATATGCTCTGTGTTTGGAATTTTGATGGAAGACTAGCATTTGAGGATATCATAAGGGCAACTGAAAATTTCAGCGATAAGTACATCATTGGAACAGGAGGATATAGCAAAGTGTACAAAGCACAACTTCAGGATGGGCAGCTGGTTGCTGTGAAGAAGCTTCATTCCACTGACGAAGAGGTGAATGATGAAAGAAGATTTCGTAGTGAAATGGAAATCTTATCACAAATCCGACAGCGCAATATTGTCAAGCTTTATGGATTCTGCTGTCATCCAGAGTATAGGTTTCTTATATATGATTATATTGAGCAGGGAAGCCTCCATAGGATATTACATAATGAGGAGCTAGCCAAGGAATTTGATTGGATGAAGAGAACTGCTCTTGTGCAAGACGTAGCTCAAGCAATAGCTTATTTGCACAATGAATGTAAGCCACCAATAATCCATCGAGATATCACAAGCAACAACATCTTGCTCAACACTAGTTTCAAGGCTTATGTCTCAGATTTCGGTACAGGGAGGCTTTTCAAACCTGATTCATCAAACTGGAGCGCGCTAGCAGGGACATATGGTTATATGGCTCCAGGTATATATTCTCTCTTTTATCATTCCATTAGAATTATATATGACTGTTTGTACAGTGATTCCTAATTATATGAGTGTTCCATTGTTGTGCAGAGCTATCCTACACCTCTGTTGTGACCGATAAATGTGACGTATATAGCCTTGGCGTGATTGTCTTGGAGGTGGTGATGGGGAGTCATCCAGAAAATCTTTTACATGATCTTGCGTCTTCATCACTGCAGAAAAATATGCTCCTTAAAGAAATCCTGGACCAACGATCTTCACTGCCAACAAGAGCTGAAGAGGAAGATATAGTCCTTCTCATGAAGACAGCATTTTCTTGCCTCCAAGCTTCTCCTCAAACAAGGCCGACAATGCAGGAGGTGTATCGGGCCCTTACTTATCGTCAGTCTTCTAGTTACTCCCCTAGAGATTTCAGTAGAATCACGCTGGAGGAGCTCCAGGGTGCATAACCATATTGTCTTGCTGGCTCACGAGCAGTGTTCTGGTATTGGCATCTTTTGAAATATGAAGAGCTGTAACTATTTGTTGTTGATGAGTTGAATAAGAGGAAAGGGATACATCTTAGGCATAGACAAATGTATTTAATAAGTGAAATTTTATGGTACACTCTTTACTTACTAGGAGGTAATACCTCAAATAAATCTTAGCCATTAATTTTTTAAAACATTTTTAATTAATTTATTGATTAAGTGATCTAGAAAAGGTGAACGTGCATGTCCTTCCTTGTTAAAAAAAAAAAATATCTTACATTAGTTACTTAAAAATAAATTAGATATAAAGGTCGGTTTTGATCCAAGGGCGTAGGATTGACGCTCTGCCCTATATATATCAGTCCCACCCCTGTCCTGAAATCATGAAGCCAAAGATAATAATCCTTTTGTTTTTCATCGGGTGTAAACCTTTGTCTCTAGAAACCAAATTTCCTGAGACTTATATGACAAACAAAATGTTAAATATCACAGTTTCCCTAAGAAATCAATCTCATTAAAGAGTGACAGTCATTTTGGTTGTTTGGTAGAAAACTCCTGTTCAGAAGCTGTTGGAGGAAGATAACGTGACATCATGATCCTCTTGATAATCATCCCTAAAAAAACTTAGGATCAGAGTGTTTCAATAATCTAAAAGTTTCCTGTCCAACTTAGAATAGAGTGACAGTTATATATTTTTCAACCTTAAGTAAAACAATGGCATTGTCCAGAAGGCAACCATTTATAATTAAACTAACGGATGTGCAACTACCACTAAAGCGATAGAACACAATAAGTAAAGCAAATGCATTGTAGTGTATTTCAAATATGAATAGGAGTAAGCTAAAATTCAGTAATTTGTACTGTGATTAACAAACATGAATAGGATGAACCCAAAATTCAGTAATTTACTGTGTCGAATATGAAGCATCTGCTGAATGTAACCAGAAAAGAGACTAGCTCGTTGTAGTGATTCCTGTACGTCCTTCCATTGCTTGTGGAGAGAGTTATTTGGCCTGAGATCTAAAAGCACGGTTGTCAGCGCATTAGTGCCAAAACAAACATTAGAGAGACACCACAAAAATGACGAAGCTAACAAAAGCAGCAATAATCTTGCCGCTACAAACTATACCAGCAAGCGTTAGTATCAAATTGATCAGTACTGATGTAATCAAAGGGAGCTGAGAGGGGGTAGAAAGAAGCGGAGGAGGCTGGGCGCACCTAATGGCCGACGGACAATGGTGGCGACACGTACGGAGATACAAACAGGGAAGCGGAGCGGGTGAGGCGTGCGTCGGGCGCCGATGCGGTGGGGAGGTGCTGCGGACGCCGGTGCCGTCGCGGGGGCTTGGAGAGGCGAGGCCGGCGTACGGCAGGATGATGAGGGCTGCGCGGCGGCGCGTACGGAGGTAGAGTGTGGTAGGGACGCTGCGGCGGCGCGGACGCCGATGCTGTCGCCATGTGGGGGGCAGCTGAAAGTGGCTTTTATTTGTGAAACGGAGTAAGTACGGATTAGTCGGCGTGGCGGCGGCACTGGAACCGTGGATCTGTATTCGAACGTTGGTGACACAAGGGTGTCATGGCAGAACGGTTGATCAACAAATGGGGTTGGAAAATAGAAAAAAAAAAATTGGGTACGGCCCTGCCGTACAATGCGTACGAACCATCGGCGGATCTCTGACGCGTGTCCTAGAGCCAGATCGGACGTGTGCACGGAGGACTCTCCCAGGCTCCGCTGCGTAGACCAGGCTCCGCACCGAGCAGTTAGATTTGTCCAATCACAGGCAGCCACATAGGGTGCCATACGTCAGGATCCGTACGGCAGGGCCGTACCCAATTTTATTTCTAGAAAATAAGATAGATGGTAGATATACAGATTTAGTCGGCGTGGCGGCGGCGCTAGAACCGTGTATCTGTAATCGAATGGCGAAGACAATAGAGCGATGTGGCGGAACGGTTGATCAGTAAATGGTGTTGAAAAAATAAGGTATATTATATTATTAGGTATGAGAGTATATGCTAGGGTGACTTACTTCCTCCGTTCTAAATAATTTGTTTGACTTTTTTAACCATAAGTTTAACTATTCGTCTTATTTAAAAATTTATACAAAATATCACTTCTTTTGTTATGCATGCTTTTTAACAAAAGGTCGGTAAAAAGAATGACTTAAATTTGACTATGTTTGCACATTTTTAATAAGACGAGTAGTCAAACTTGTGTTGAAAAAAGTCAAACGAATTATAATTTGAAACTAAGGGAGTAGTAAATAAAAAATGACTTACAAATTCAATCTCTTAACTAATCTCCTGTTTAGCCTTATTACCTTAGTTAGTATTCTATCTCTATATCATTATCAATGCTTTACACTTAGTTATTGTCTTTTACTCATGTTAGAGTATGTGCTATGTCATTGGTTTTATCATAAGTATATGCATATTTGTCAATATCTCTAGTCACCGCTCTTCCTTGTGATGAATATAAATAACGATACATATATTACTTTCGGTAAAATGCTACAATGGTATTTAATTAATCTATGTGCTTGCGTATTCTCTTTTTTATATATTCTTTCCAAGTTACAAGTGTTATGATCATAAGTACCAACAAAGCTTCCTTGCAATTGTCACATCTAATTGGAAAAATTCTTGTATATCTATGTTTTCTTGCAATTGGATCTTGAAGTATTTTGCGTGTCTATCTTCTAACAGATTTTTTTTTTTGTTACTACATACTCCATCCCTCCTAAAACAAATCAGTTTCTAGCTATATATTTAGAATAAGTTGTATCTTGATACATTAGTTGATGTATTTGAATTTGGGACAGAGGGGGCAAAAAAGAAAGGCGACGAATTTTTATGTCATTCACTACGAACAAATGGTGGACTTCTCCTAATTAAGGTGTCATTCACTAACAACCACTGGATCATTTGGTTGCCAACGCCTTAGCTGTTCGTTGACGAAGTCTCCTTATATTATTATTCTTCCATCTTTGCATTGAGTTAAGATCAAGGTAAAAAAAAAAAAAAATGTGCGAAAGAGGCAAGCTGAGAGCCCAAAGTGAAATCTAGCACGTACATTGGAGGGTTTAAGCAGACAATGCAAGCTGCACGCAGGTATACACAAAAGTACAAAGCGCATACAACAATGTAACCAATGCAACAACCTTGGTGTAAGCCTGTGTGTGCAGTGTGGAATGATATATGAGAGGGCGCGCAGTAGTAGTAGTACAGCCAAGAATTGAATCTAAGGAGGACGAAGGTATGTCAGGTGTGCACGTAGTAACAGCTGAATCGACGACGACGACAACGACGACGACGACGGAGAAAGGCGGCGTCATCATGCGGGTGCACGTCTGGGTGGTGTGCTCTGTGGTGGGCTTCCTCGGCTTCGTCATCCTCATCCTCGGAGTCGCCGGGGAGGCCGCCACGGCGCAGGCCTACGTCTGGCAGTCGTTCGCCGACGACTACGGAAAGTGCCAGTACCGGGCCACGCCAGCGCTGGGCTGTGGCATCGTCGCGGCGCTGCTGGCGATCACGGCTCAGGTCGTGGTCACCGCCACTAGCCTCTGCTGCGGGTGCTGCCGGACATGGGAGGTACGACCAACGGAGACAAGGCGCATCGTCGGCATCGTCCTCGCCGCCGTCTCATGGTACATAGACTGTCTTGTAGAGCTAAGGAAAGCATGTTTACTTTTCGTCGTCTCCACGGCGATAAACAGTGTAAATTTCACGCAGGGTGACTGTGATTCTAGTGGTGGGGCTGTTTATCGCGGGCGCTGCGCTAAACACGGACCAAGAGAGAGAGCCCAACGCCGACGACGGTTGCTACCTCGACCCAGGTAGCTCGCTGTTCGCTGCAGCGACCGTCCTGTCCGTCGCCGCCACAGGCATGCAGATCGCGTCCTACATCCTGCTCCAGGTGACGCCGCCGCCTACAAGCAGCTCCGCCAAGACCCCGCCGGCAACGCAGCAGCCGGAGTTAGCCATGGGCCAGCCGGTGGTGGAGCCGGCGGAGCCGCAGCAGAATGGAGAGCAGGTGGTCGCGGTCGGTGGCCAGCCGCCGCCGGTGCCTTCTTCGGCTCCTGTACCGTCAGAAGAGGCCATAGAACCTGCATCCCAAGTTTGAAGAGTTTTATATGCAAGGACGTTTAATTTGCTTCAGGTGATCATTCATAATAAAATCGCGATGCCAACTTCTATATATGTGCGATATGGTTTGTTTCTTCAAAAATCAGTCAGAGAATCTTGTACGGCGTCGTTCGATATAGGATTCATATTTGCTTTAAAAAAACTGTTTTTATAAAATTATTAAGCAATCATACGCCCTGAAGGACTGAACCAACACATTTTGAGATTAATGAAGACAGCATAGATGTCTCGCTCTTGAGGGACACTTCATTTATGAATGAAAGAATGACGCCATCCATTAAATCCTACAATAAATTTAGAAAAATAGTTTCACTATTTTTTAGAACGTGCAACTCATGTGTCTTTTATTGAGAAAAGGTCAAATTACTAATCACAACCTAGGTTTTTTTCTACCCGTAGAAAAAAAAATATCGGCACCTGCCGATAAATGCGATATATTTCGAAATATCGGGTCAAATTTAAACAAATTCAAAATGCGTTTAAAAATATTTGACATCATCTCACTAGAAAAACTCTCAATTCCATCTTCCATTACAAATTTATAAAACATAAATCAAACAACACAATATATCACATAAGTTGTGCAAAGATAATACAACAGGCTCACGGTTGGCAACTTGCACAAATATGCTAGTATCATCGAATGTGTTAGTGAGAAAATTAAATAGATTTGGATAAAAATAAGTCTTTATTAAGACTAGAGGATATGGAGATTTTAGGATGGTTTGGTGTACTTTTTTTTTGAGTGAAATATGAATTTAAACGAAAAATTTTGACCGATATAAAATTTTTTTTCGGACCTCACCGAAAAATGCGATATATCGGAAATTTCGACGATATTTCACCGAAAAAAATCACAATTCACAACCACTAGATTACTATAACTATTCTCTTCATTCCAATAAAAATGAGAGTCGCACTTGTGAGGCGTCGAACAATCCAAGTTTAACTTCGTTTATTGATTGAAAAGAGTATCAAACAATAATGCCCAGCCCTAAAAGGACGGCTTTTGCCCCACTCTACACGCTGACCCGAGAAGAAGACTAAGGCCCACTCTATACGCTTCTGAGTCTGAGGAGTCAAATAATCCAAGTTTACCTTCGTTTATTAAAAAGAGTATCAATCAGTAACTCCCTGGCCTAAGAAGACGGCTAAGGCCCCACTCTATACATTGAATGGGCCACACACCTACTAATTAACTCTCTCTTGTATTTTTGTACTAAACACAAGCAAAAGAATCGATCCAAAGTAAATAGCCTCACATGCCCATGCTTATAAGTTGGTCTAGCTCAAGTTTGTTTTATGGTATGGGAGTAATCTTGCAACACTACTAGAATTCAGATTTAATCTGGTCTAGCTCAGGTTTTGCTTTTGGTATGGGACTAAACTAGCTTGCAACACTACTAGCATTTAGCTACAAATATCACGAAATTGGACTGGCCCAACTTGGCCCATGGGCTGGGTCTCACACTTGTAATAATTTTTCACATCTCACTTTGTTGGCCCAGATGGCTAAGGCTACAACTCTCTTTTTTTTTGAAAAAAAAAGGCTACAACTCTTTAAACCTCTTTAAGCATGTGCTCTTTAACCTCAAGGAGCTGATACAACTAGTTTTATTGGCAACCTTGGATTACCCCCTTCACCAAGATCAACACTACTCTTTTAGAAATGCCTCTGAGTAATGCACCTCGTCCGGGGTTGTTTTGGCCCAAAGTTGAGATTGTTTTAAAATAGATTTGTAGAGGCAGCTCTATATCCAGTCACCTCTACAAATAGCTTTGAGCCGCCCCGACAAAACCGTTCTGTAGTAGTGTGTGACTAACATGTTTGTTGAGTCTCACTAGATGGAGAAGGTGTTTCTCAAATAATTGTGCTTGTCTAAATGGTCATATGCTAAGCACAAAGGTCGCTAGTGGATGAATTTATTTCAAGCATTTCAAAATGGTCGTGCATCTATAGGACCTTATATGCTAGACTAAATTGTCGTGATGGTCCGATGAGTCTAAAAAGTTAAACCACATGAAGCATTTTGCTAATATGCAATCAAACTTTGAATTATATGTTTTATTTGGATTTTTTTGGTGCATGTCTTGATGGTTAAGTAAGGCACTGCCAAGGAACTGTTTGTAGTTTACATGGCGGGTTGCACAACAATACACATTACCGTCTGCAATAATGTATCTTGGTTTGTACCAAACATTTCGTATTTGGCATAGAATTTAAGAGACCATATAAGATATAAATAATTCTCAAAAAAAAATGATTTTATGATTTTTCTGAGTTTGAACAAATATTATAATAATAAGATTTAGTATTGTTTAAATACATATTTATTTTGAAAAATATTTGGATAGTATTTTACATATATTCATGTAATTTTTTATAAAGTTTAACGAACCTCAATTCCCAAGATCAATTTACCTCCCTCGTGACTAACTGGCGTCACGTAAGTCAAAATCATTCTAAAACCCACACGAGGTAAATGAAACTTTTTGAATATTTTGAAAGAATCAAAAAAATTGTTTTTCTAATTGACGATGAAGATCAAACTTATGCAATAGTTGAGTGAGGTCAAACGAAAATTTTCCTAGCTGCCCTCGTCTACACGTTATACGTGACATTTTGGGGCCCACGTGCTTCTCATCCCAAACGGTGCCGACTGTGTTGTTGTCCTTGTGCAGAAATGGGCCAATTCTAACGTCTTTTGTCAAAATCCAATCCAAAAATTTTTTTGAAAGGGAAAGCAGATTTGCTTCCTTCCACGACAAAACGGATCCCCACTGGCAGGTGCATCCAAGCCCGAGAACATTAAGCCCATTTGGAATAGACAGACAGGGAACTTAAGCCTGAGGCTAATGGGCCTTGACCCTGTCCACCAAGCTAGCTAAACGTCCCTAGACTTTCTAAAAAAAAAAACGTCCCAAGACAAGAGAAGTATAGTATTTGTTGCTAAAAAATATTTTTTCTCAAAAAAAAAAAAGAAAAGAAAAATTAGCATTTTGTAAATAAATTTTGTGATCAAGGATCGCCCAATCACTCTCGTCCCAAATGGTTGTTGACATCCGTTATAGCATAATATTAATAGTCAACTAAACATGGAATAAGGGCTTAAAATGAATATCAACAGAATATAGGGGTTTTACTGACATAATTCCACGAGTTTTGGTATTCTCAGGACTTCCTAGGGACTTAATGTATAAATGCGAGAGAAGAATGGAGAAAGTTCCGAATATACATCACATATGATGACAAGACTTAACCGTGAAGTAACTCAACCCGAAATGTAGACTAAAACATTCTAGAAGATACCGTAAGACACCGTAAGAGACGGAATCCAAGGTGGCTTTGCCACCCCTCGGGCCGCCAAGTGCCAACTAGGCAGGCCGCCAGGTGGGTCCCACCCGTAAGCCTCATCTTCCTATGGCGGTTCACTACCGACATTGAGGTTGTTTCTACACCGTTGCTCAAGGTCGGTTTAATCCAATGGTGCGATTAGAGTTGTAAACGTAATACAAAAGGACTGCTCCACCTCGACTATATAAGCAGCCTCAGGGTCGACCCCAAGGCTTATCTCTCTCATTATCTTTCATTAGTTATCTACAGAGCAAAAGTTAGGGTTTCAATTAGAAGAGAGATCCCTCTAGTTGTCTAGTTGTCTAGTTCATCTAGTTCAACTAGTTCATTGTTGGTATTTATTAAGTGCTATAAGAATATGAAGGATTTCGCAAGCCTACGTAACACCTATCATTGTAGCTTTTCCCTAGGATGAGTATTCTAGAGTATCGTATCCACAGGGAAGCGTTGGCTAAAGAATCTAATGTATCCACTAACTTAGCAAACCACTAAACTAAAGTGAGGGGGTAAATGATATATGATAGGAGTTATGAACAATATCAATAAAAGAGAATTCCTAATGATAAATGTGTAGTAGCAAGTTGAGAGGACAGCGGGAGAGATCTAGGTTCCTATGCACTTCTTTATTACTTAGGTTCTATGATAGCAATTACACTAATGCACTTTGGAGCAACAGTCCGTCCCAACTCTCGAGAAAGACCGGGAAGAAGGTAGTTGGGAGAAGGCTGCCAAAAGCTCTATGAAACACCAACCCGAACGTGGTGGACTACATTGGCCCGACAGTGGTCACCCCCCCGGGCTACCACAACTATCCGGTGGGATTACGCAACCTCGGGTAACCTATAGCCTAGACACCAAGTCTATACTATCGATTACAACTCTAGCTACCGCGAATAATTAGAGCCCTAAATACGAGCGGAGATCCCATGCAATAGCATAACAACTATACTTAACCAAATATATGAAAGACATAGAAGTAAATAGAGAAGATAAATATATGAATCATAAGTCTTACAAGAGAAAGATACAAAGACATACCAAACCCCGAAGATTCCTCCGTAACCGGAGCATAGCTCCACTCTCCCTAACTCTCTAGTTGCTAATCTACTACATTGGAGAGTCTAGCCCTAATTCTCTAGTGGAGAGGTTGTCCTCACATTGGGACACCTCCAAGACCAACAGTCAAGAGATATGAATGGAATGAATTAGAATGAATTAGGTTTCACCACTGGCGGGGGTCTCCTTATATAGCCCTAGGCGTGCACGATGTTCCTTGGATCAAACCGACCTTGAGCAACGGTGTAGATCTCTTCTTAATGGCGGTTATGAACCGACCTAACAAGACGCTCACCGACGTGGGGACGGGAGGGCGGCCGCCCCTAGAAGGTGGCCGCGGCGCCCGGGCCCCACGCCCGTGGGCCTCGGCTTGTGGCTCGTGCCTTCCTCGTGTCTTCTGAATTTTCTTACGTGGGTTTCAAGTTGGATTGCTTCACGGATACGTCTTTATGTCGTAGGGCTTGCAAACTCTTGGGCGTTTTCCTGTTTAATCCCTGAAAATATATAAATCACCAAAACTCGTGGAATTATGTTAGTAAGGCCCCTATACTATGTTGATATTCATTTTAAGCCCTTATTTCATTTTTGAAAAGCCTATATATTTATGTTATAATAGGTGTCAACATTCATCTAGTTGTAATTAGATCAAGGAGAGAGAAGAGGAGAGAGTTGAAGAGCCGGACTTGTCGATCTTCATCAACATTGTAATCTTGCAAAGAACTAGTTCGCCTTCAACGAATCTCCGTGTTTCTTCATTTATTAATTCTAAGCTCCCTATTTACTTTCATTCAACATTTACTTCTACTTTATTTATTATATTTCCGCTTGCATCAAGTGCTCTAGTCTTTTATAACGCTAGAGTAGTAATTATTAGATTAGGCGTGGTGCTTAGTCTAGTGGTTACCCGAATTGCACCCAATCCCACGGATAGTTTGTGGTAGCCCCAGGTGGTGACAGCCCTGACGGCCGACGTATTCCACCACGTTCGGATTGGTGTTTGTAGGACCGTAGTCGGAGCTTCCTAGCCCCCTTCTCATCCCTTTCCGTGGCTAGTGTTACGTGTCCCATAATAAATAAATCTTGAAGTATCTTTGATTCCTAGATCTATTAGAGAAGCCTTAGAAACTTTCTCTCTCCCCCCACAAACCCACGCTATCTTTGGACAACTTATCATCTTGATTAGTGCACTTCACGTTCCCCGTGGAAATCGATACCTTGGAATACTCCCCGGTGAAAGCTACATCGGTATCCGCGGCGCTTTGCGGATTTTTTGTGTCGCGTTAATTTATACCAACAAGCTTTCCGGCGCCGTTGTTGGAATGGTAGATGTGCTAATCTCGAACCAAGTTCATCTATTTTATTTTTTCTTTTTACCACTATCCCTTCCACATGGATTTCACTCCAATCTATAAATTCTTTTGCTCCAAAGGGCAACTTGTTGGAGCCTCCACCATCATCACACCCCATTCTTACGGATGGCTATGAGCTTTGCCCCTGCTCTTATAGCCATGGTGCAAGAGCAATCCTTCTCTCGGTTTAGCGGATGAAGATCCATACGCACACCTTCGAGAATTTGAGCAGCTTGTGTTCTTGTCGGAGTATTCCCGGCATGACACAAGAGACCATTAAATGGAAGTTATTTCCGTTCTCCCTTAAGGGAAGAGCGAAAAAAGTGGTATGCTCATTCTAGTAAGAAGTGTACATGGAAATTGGGATGAACTTCTAGAAAAATTTTGTCGTGCTTTCTTCCCACTTTATAAAATTGCAGACCTTAGACTTGAAGTGCTTACATTTAAACAAAAAGAGAAGGAGACTCTAGGAGCAGCACAGGCTAGATTCACAAGCCTTACCAATTCCGGCCCAAACCTTTCCTTGCCGGACCATGTCCTGTACTATCATTTTTACCTTGGCCTTAATAAGGAAGTCGCTCAAGCATTTAGACATCGCTCAGGCGTTCATTCTCACATAAAATTGCTAGTGAGGGAAAAGCCATTCTTGAGAGAATCCTTGAAAATACCCCATACACTGGCATCTATGATGAATTTCCTGAAGAAGAAGTCGAGTTAAGCCCCGAACCAATAGAGGAGAAACATGCAACCGAATTGGAACTTCCAGTTGACTCATCTAATATTTTGGTTGTTGAAACACCTCCCGATAAGGGAACACAAAGCCAATTAGAGGATGATGAAACATCTCCTTTAGAGCTTCCCTTTGAATTCGAGGAAGATATCTTTGAAGATTATGGAAACACCTCGAATTTTCCTATCCAAGAGAGACCTCTAGTAAAGACCACTCCACATGATCCAATAGAAGAATCTATTAGCATAGAACACCTCAAAAGCCTTTCAAAGCAATTATGAGTTATGAATGGTTAACCGTTTTTGAGCTATCACCCGAGATTGCTCGAGTCACCTCCCCTTCAACCATTCATCTATGCCAAATTAGAGGGTCTGCTAGAAAAGTCCACTACAATTCTTCTGTCGGGATAAACATTATTTCAAAAAGAGTTGGCTAATATTCTTTATCCCGACACGCCCTTAACTCCATCACAAAAACTTCTACAAGGCCCATCGGGATTTATTCTTGAAAGCCATGGAGTTTTAAGGGCTATTCCTATTAGAATCAACAACTCGAGTTATGTTTAGATTTTCATATTTATGACATCTCATAAGTTGATCTCTTGATTGGCAGACCAATCATGAGACTTCTACAGAAGAACCATTGCGAGGTCACTTAGACTTCAAGGTTGGGAATTCCACCATGACTATTCCTCTTGATCGATCTATTAATACGATAGTGGAATCCAGACCCGGACAAGACCCTATTGAGGAGGTCTTAATGGCATCTCTACAAGAGATGGCCCAACCATCCTTCGACGTTGAACACTTCGTTGAAGAAGAAGAAGAAGAGTTGATAGAACCCATTGAGCTAGATGAAACTGAACAACCTCCACCTCCTCCAATAGAACTAAAACCACTTCCTCCTGGCTTAAAATATGTCTTCCTTCATAATAATCGAGAAACTTCTGCCATTATCAACGATAAGCTTTCCCAAGAAGAGATAGATAAACTTGTCACTGTCCTAGAAAGACATAAAAAAGCCATAGGCTACTCACTTGGAGACCTCATAGGGATTAGCCCCAAACTCTGCATGCATCGTATCCCTATTGATCCAGATGCATCACCCTCTAGGGAACCACAACGTAGACTTAACAGAGCTATGCGAGAAGTTGTTAATAAATAAGTCCTTAAGCTCCTACACGTTGGGATTATTTATCCCGCGCCACATAGCGAGTGGGTTAGCCCCCCTGTCCCAAGTTGTGCCAAAGAAGGGAGGAATGACGGTCGTTAGGAATGAGAAGAATGAACTCATACCTCAACGAACCATCACTGGGTGGCGCATGTGCATTGATTACCGAAAACTCAACAAGGCTACAAGGAAAGATCACTTCCGTTACCCTTCATTGATGAAATGTTGGAACGGCTTGCAAATTATTCTTTCTATTGTTTCCTTGATGGTTATTCTCGTTATCATCAAATTTCAATCCACCCTGCTGACCAAAGTAAGACCACTTTTACATGCCCGTATGGAACTTATGCATACCGACGAATGTCGTTCGGATTATGCAATGCTCCAGCTTCTTTCCAACGGTGCATGATGTCTATTTTCTCTGATATGATCGAGAAAATCATGGAAGTGTTCATGGACGATTTCACTGTCTATGGCAAAACTTTCGATGATTGTTTGGAGAATTTAGATAAAGTCTTACAAAGGTGTGAAGAAAATTCCTTAGTCCTGAACTGGGAGAAATGCCATTTTATGGTTCAGGAAGGAATAGTACTTGACACAAGGTGTCCGAACGTGGGATAGAGGTGGATAGAGCAAAAATTAAAGTTATTGAACAACTTCCACCTCCCACGAATGTGAAAGGAGTCCGAAGTTTCTTGGGACATGCAGGGTTCTATAGGCGCTTTATCAAAGATTTTTCTCAAATTGCTAGACCCCTGACTAGTTTTTTAGCTAAAGATGCACCTTTCATCTTTAGTAATGAGTGCCATGAATCATTCCAAATCCTTAAAAGAGCACTCATTTCAGCTCCAATTATTCAACCACCTGATTTTAATCTTCCTTTTGAGATCATGTGTGATGCTAGTGACTTTGCAGTTGGTGCCGTTTTAGGCCAAACCAAGGATAAGAATCATTATGCCATATCCTATGCTAGCAAAACCTTGTGCGAGCACAACTCAATTATTATACCAATCGAAAAAGAGTTGTTGGTCATTGTCTTTGCTATAGACAAGTTTAGATCTTATTTAGTGGGGGCAAAGGTAATAGTTTACACGCACCATGCTGCTCTTAAGTACCTCCTCACTAAGAAAGATGCTAAGCCTCGGCTACTTCGATGGATTCTTCTACTCCAAGAGTTTGACTTAGAAATCCGAGATAAAAAGGGAGTAGAGAATTCGGTAGGCGATCACTTGTCTAGGATTCCATACAAGGAGACACATGAGCTAACCATCAATGATTATCTAAGGGATGACACCTTGCTCATGATAACACACTCCGATCCATGGTATGCAAACATCGTGAACTTTATAGTAACAAAGCTATGTCCCACCGGTGAAGACAAAAGGAAACTAGTCTATGAGAGTCGCCATCACCTATGGGATGAGCCTTATCTTTTCCGAGTTTGCTTGTAGATGGATTGTTGAGAAGATGTGTTCCTATGGTCGAGGCTACTCAAATTATGGAAAGATGTCATGCCTCGCCATATGGAGGACATTATGGAGCATTCCGGACGCATGCCAAGATCTGGCAAAGTGGTTTTTTCTAGCCAACGATGTATGCAGATACAAAGGAATTTGTCAGAAGATGCCACAGATGCCAAAAGCATGGAAACATAAATACACGAAATGCAATGCCTCTCATAAACAATCTCCAAATTGAACTATTTGATGTTTGGGGGATTGATTATATGGGGCCATTTCCCAAGTCCGAAAATTTCGAGTATATCTTAGTGGCCGTAGACTATGTATCCAAATGGGTAGAAGCAATGCCATGTCGAACAAGTGATTCAAAACATGCAAAGAAAATGTTCCATGAAATCATATTCCCTCGTTTTGGTACACCTCGGGTGGTCATAGCGATGGAGGATCCCATTTCATCGATAAAGTCTTCCTCAAAGTATTTAGCGGATCATGGGATTCGTCATAACGTTTGCAACACCATACCATCCTCAAACTAGCGGTCAAGCGAAAACATCTAACAAACAAATCAAGAATATTACGCAAAAAAGACCGTGGATGAAATAGGGAAGACATGGAAGGACCAGCTTCGGATGCACTTTGTGGGCTTACCGAATCGCATACAAGACACCTATAGGCATGTCACCTTATCAACTTGTATATGGGAAAACATGCCATTTGCCCGTTGAATTGGAGTTCAAGGCTCATTGGGCGATCAAGAAATGGAACATGGATCTCCACCTAGTCATTTTGGCGAGAAGCGTCCCGATGCAACTATCCGAGCTAGAAGAATGGAGAGAAAAGGCTTATCACAACTCCAACATCTACAAAGAGAGAACAAAAAGATGGCATGATAAGAGAATCAAGCACAAGGAGTTCAAGCCCGGAGACAAAGTTCTACTATTCAATTCAAGAGTAAAGCTCTTTGGACATGGTAAGTTATGGTAAGTGGGATGGACCATATAATGTCGTCGACACGTCAACGCATGGAGCCATCACCATCCAAGATGATACAGTAACACGTTCAAGGTAAATGGACATCAACGCTTGAAAGTTTACTTAGAGCCACGTGATCAACATGGTTGAGGAGCTAGATGTAATTGAGTTTATATGATTATTATATTAGAACACTCTAGACAACTAATGCTTAATTGCCTAACCTTTAATCGCTTCCACAAGCTTTGTTGTCTATTTGAGTGTTGCAGGATTCATGGGAGAAAAAGACATGATAGGATGACACCCTCATCGCCGTCTACCTTAACTTCCACATCATCAACATCCCGACATGTCAATCTAGCTTGGGGGAGAGCACCCTCGCTTATCACGATAAGTATCTCTTTACTATATATTATTAGGCTATATATCTTTTTTGCTTTGTTTGATAAGAGTCTAGTGTTTAAAAGAGTCTTTGTTAGAGTTTGGGAATAAATGATCTAGAGGGAGTATTCACCCGTTTGCTTTTGCTCAAATAAAATGAATCTTAAGTATGGAAATGATGAATAGTTGCTCTGCTGTAATTCCTTACACGTACCTAGTTTTCATCCTTGAATTCTCCCAAGTTTCATAAAATTGTTTTGACACATGATTTATTTTGAATTTGAAAACTTGTGGGTAGCAAATGTTTGATCTAAGTCTAGGTAATTGACGGATATGATATATGAAAAGTTGAGCTACTATTTATCTTGTTCCTAGTGATACTAGAGTCCCGAGAATTTTCTATAAAATTAAAATTGCTACATGATGAGTTCCTGTATGACAGAGTGTTCTTACCATATATCTCTTACAACCTACACTCCACTCATATATGCTATTTCTATCTTGGAAGTATGCATCCATCATATTCCACAAAAAGCCCATCATTGCTATAATGCTCATAGTTCTTGCTACTTGTCTCTCCAAAAGAAAAAAAAAATGAGGCTTGGGTTGTATTCAAAAGAGAAAAAAAAGAGAGATAGAAAAGGGAGATGAAAAATGGACAAGTGTCCTACGGGCGAGTAGAGCCTACCTCCCTAAACAGAGGAGATGAAAAATGGACAAGTGTCCTACGGGCGAGTAGAGTCTACCTCCCTAAACAGAAGAGATGAAAAATGAACAAGTGTTCGAGGACGAGTAGAGCCCACATCTCTAAAGTAATAAAAGAGAGAGAAAAAGGGACACAAGTCCGAGGGTGAGTAGAGCCCACCTCTCTGAAAAAAAAAGAGAAAAAAAAGAGAAAAGAAAAAAAAAGAGAGAGTATACAACCCAGGTTCTCTACAACATATCCAAAGGAGAGATAGTTTCAAGGAGGAAAAGTAAAATGGGGCTTCACATTTACCACCATCATATTTACACCATATGCCACTTTCACAATATATGACCCTCACAAAACTCTAATACACAGGAATCTCTGAAGTTTTATTTTGAAAATCTTGCAAAAGCTCCAGGATAATAGTTGATCTAAGAGCTTGAGACATAGTGTTTGACTTGATTGTTCTATCTTTCAATTGCTTAAGACCCAAGTGAAGGCTATAAGCCCCATGATAGAAAAAGTTTAAGTTAGAATATATATATATATATATATATATATATATATATATATATATATATATATATAGGTGCACTTTCTATACACCTGTGAGTATCTACACCCACCTGCAATATGGAGAGTACGGCAGCCAGCGCTATGAGATATAAATCAGTTCGTGCATGCATTCGGTTGGAGAGGGCCAGCGCTATTTAAATTTGCCTCCCGTACAGTGCATGCATTCGGTTTGAGAGGGCCAGCAATTGCGCATGCATTCTAGTGTTTATCTTTGAAAACAATATACCGCACGTACTTATATTTAAATATGCAATACGCTTACTTGTGCACAGTTGAATTTATTAGGAAGTATATCCATATACTATTGTTTTTTTATTAGGAAGTATGTGCACGTACCTAAATGTATAGTAGTATGGGTGCATGCCTCTACTATTTTAATCGTCAAAAAAGACATGTACTATTTTTTTTATTATATTATAGGAAGTATGTCCACATACTATACTTTAATAAAGTATGCATGGGCTCATACCTTAAGAGAATGAGTATATTTGTATACATGTACTTAGGAGTATATTCATATACTCAAGGGATTATTTTAGTGTTTAGCTTATAAAAGTATGTACTTTCACCTGCATTTTTTGGGACAAAAAATATACGCTTGTGTATACTTTGGCGAAGTATTAGTACATACACCATGCAGTATGTACATGTTTACGAGTATGAAACCATACATGTTTACAGGGAGTATTCTTCGCAAAAAAAAAAAAAAAAAAAAAAGTTTACAGGGAGTATGAGTACATACATGATTACTGTACGTCATACATACGTGTTGGCAGTGTGCGGGACAGAGAACAAAGTGAATATGGATATACATATAATTATTCCACCGGCCCGGCGGAGACGATGCACGACGACGCACACGGCCTTGTGCACACGACCTACGACGTGACCTGCCGAGGGGAGACGGTGCACGCGGCCAGCGTGAGCAGTTCGTTGAGACAGGCAGGCGAGAGATCTCGGCTCTCTCTGGTACTGGGGACGATGCTGGCAGAACGGGTGGCCGCGCGCCGCCGCCGTCGACGCGCCCAGGATGATGCTCGCCGCTGCCGCTGCTAGTGGAGGGGGCAGAGCTCGTTCCAGCTGCCGCGCTAGGAGATCCACCGGCGGATCTTGGCAGGACGTGTACGGGACAAATAGTAGCCAGATGTATGTACGTGATGAATGAATGAATTAAAATTAGTAAATACTAAGAAAATATGCCCGTAAGTTGCACCGGGATGAACAGTTAACAATTTGTTATTCAATACTCGCTCCAATTGTAAATGTGTCAATGCATTGCAATAAATATCATACGGTCATCTAAAGCTCCTTAATTAGTTTATTTTGGAATAATAAAGCCTAAACTTTTTTTTATCAATCTCAATCTAACTACCTGACAATGAACTGGGTAAACTTACATGACCTGTGCTCATACGATTTAGAATAGCTCGCATCTAGCAATGAGCGATGGAGTCCAATTGTAAATAACCTAAACTCATGAGTCTGTTCCTTTATGATGAGTCCGTTGCACACCCCAAACCGATTTGACGGAGTAGATCAATTAGTTGTGTTAGATGAAAAATATTAGGTATAGAAATAGATATAGACATAGAAGTATAGAAGTAGAAATACAGTTAAAAATGATATTTTACAACCTTTTCATCTTTATTATTTTATAAAGTTAATTAACCTACTTGGACTATTGTAAAAGACATGTTTATCTTGCCTCGTGCCTGAGTGACACCATGCAGGATATAGTTAAACGTGGTGTCATTCTAGCCAAAACCCGCTTGGTTTCAATAGTTTAAACATCTAGCACACAATAGTTGAGCTGATGAGGGAGGTGTATTAGGCATCAGCGCTTACGTGCGTGGCTGCGGCTGCGCTCAACTTCACTCTGCGCTCAATGGGCCCTGCTCCCCGCCGTAGCGTACGTGTTTAGCAATAGATGTTTCGGCCCATGGGCCACGATGGGCAGATATCCTGCACGCACGGTCATAGGAAAAAAGATCGCATCTAAATTTGAGTTGGAGGCGGATAAACAAAACAGGATGCGGGGAAGGGCAGACAAAAAAAAAAAAGGTGGCGGACAGATTAGAGGCAGATTGGCAGAAATTTTTTCGTGTTTTATTATTAGGTATAGATAAGCCGCTGGCCGGATAATGACCGTGAAGATCGGATCTGGTAGACGGTAATTAACACGGGGTTGGTTAGCGAGTTCAAGTGGACGACGGACTGCGCTATCCTGCTGTACGTGGATTTAGAGGAGGGAGTAACTACACCCGGGGGTGTAGGAAAATTTACCCTATATATATATATATATATATATATAATTCTGAGGAGAATTCTTGTTTGAAAGCATGTGTATTTTTGAGGCATGAAAGCATTGTAGCAACTCCTAATCCATTGTTAAGTTTAGCTTTGCTAGGGACTAGCAAAGGGGGTAAGCTTGGGGAGCTTGTTGAGACCTGTTATAGCATAATATTAATAGCCAACTAAACATGGAATAAGGGCTTAAAATGAATATCAACGAGAAATATAGGGGTTTTAATGACATAATTCCACGAGTTTTGGTATTCTCGTGACTTCCCGGGGACTTAACAGATAAATGCAGAAAGAATGGAGAAAGTTCCGAATATACATCACATATGATGACAAGACTTGACCGTGAAGTAATTCAACCCGAAATGTGGACTAAAACATTCTAGAAGATACCGTAAGACACGGGAATCCAAGGTGGCTTTGCCACCGGGCGGCGCCGGTGCCAACTAGGCCGGCCGCCAGTGGGTCCCACCAGAAGCCTCATCTTCCTATGGCGGTTCACTACCGACATTGAGCTTGTTTCTACACCGTTGCTCAAGGTCGGTTTGATCCAATGGTGGAGATTAGAGTTGTAAACGTAATACAAAAAGGACTTGCTCCACCTCGACTATATAAGCAGCCCCAGTGGTCGAATCCAAGGCTTATCTCTCTCATTATCTTTCATTAGTTATCTACAGAGCAAAAGTTAGGGTTTCAATTAGAAGAGAGATCCCTCTAGTTGTCTAGTTGTCTAGTTGTTTAGTTGTCTAGTTCATCGAGTTCAACTAGTTTATCTAGTTGTAATTAGATCAAGGAGAGAGAAGAGGAGAGAGTTGAAGAGCCGGACTTGTCGGATCTTCATCAACATTGTAATCTTGCGCGAAAGAACTAGTTCGTCTTCAACGAATCTCCGTGTTCTTCATTTATTAATTCTAAGCTCCCTATTTACTTTCATTCAACATTTACTTCTACTTTATTTATTAAATTCCCGCTTGCATCAAGTGCTCTAGTCTTTATAACGCTAGAGTAGTAATTATTAGATTAGGCGTGGTGCTTAGTCTAGTGGTTACCTGGAATTGCACCCAATCCCACGGATAGTTTGTGGTAGCCCCAGGTGGTGACAGCCCTGACGGCCGACGTATTCCACCACGTTCGGATTGGTGTTTGTAGGACTGTAGTCGGAGCTTCCTAGCCCCCTTCTCATCCCTTTCCGTGGCTAGTGTTCTGATGTCCCATAATAAATAAATCTTGAAGTATCTTTGATTCCTAGATCTATTAGAGAAGCCTTAGAAACTTTCTCTCTCTCCCCACAAACCCATAGTTATCTTTGGACAACTTATCATCTTGATTAGTGCACTTCACGTTCCCCGTGGAAATCGATACCTTGGAATACTCCCGGGTGAAAGCTACATCGGTATCCGCGGCGCTTTGCGGATTTTTCTCGTGCGTTAATTTATACCAACACTAGTCACTGTGCACCCATGTCGTACGTCATCCCCGGTCCATGGAAACCCCAAATGCTCACGCACCGACACTTGTTGTTGCCTCGCTAGAACATGGAATATATAAATGTTTTCGATCCACCTGACATCATGTTAGGACTAGGAGTTGTATTTCATTTGCTTCCTTAATTAGTTGTATGCCTCCTTATTATCTACATATAGTATTAGCCTCTTATTGTGTTTGCTTGAGTTTATCATCCCAACTTATTGGTCATGGTATACTATGTTTTTCACACCTATGCAAGCAACCATTTGTTGGGTTAATGTAGAGAGAATTGTCCTATTTGAGTGTTACTTGCGAGCAACCCCTGGATTTGCCTTTCACCTTTTGTTTTTCTCTCTAATTAACAAAAATTTTCAACAACTTTGAACGAACGAACAAACAAGACGCCATAGAGTGTCAATCATGGCGGTTCGTGCGCATCGTTCAACGGCTTTCTGCAACCTATAACATGGTTCGTTGTCTGTATATGGACCGGCCAAGCTCCTGGACAAATTAAAGCATCAGTGTTTGGTTGCCGAGATGTGAAAGCAACCAACGAGCGTGCCCGCCTAGAAACGAAAATCAGATCTGTCTCTCCGTTCGCCGGATGCAAGATATTAGCATGTTAATGATGGTATTAGTATATGAGTAACATATTTTAAGGTGTATTCTTATATTTCAAAGTAGATTATGGTTTAATGTGATTAAGGGCTGCTTGGTTCAAAGTTTTAAGACTTTTTTAGATACAGCCAAGAGAGTTTTTTTTGGGACTAATAAAGAAAAAGTCTCTTCCTATTTGGTTTCTAAGGACATTTTTTAGTCTCGGGAACTAAAAAGCCTCTCAACCAAACAACCCCTAAATAAGTGATATACAACTAATTCAAGCAAAACAAATGTTATCTTGATACTTATTTTCTCATCTTAGATCAAAATAACATATCTGAATATAAGCATCGAAACATGCGCTCTCATCAACCTAGTTTGCTATGTGTTTGCTTAAACTTATCAACCTGTCTTTTCAGTCATGGCACAATGTTCTTTCAAAAAATCATGACATAATGTTCTTCATCACAACGAAATAACATCAGCCTGGTTTATGAGCCAAACAGTCCGAAGTCAATCAAACAAAAACAGCCTGTATTCCTACAGCATGTCGAGCTGAAGCCTGGTTTCCAGATGTAGCCAGACTCCCCTCCCGCTAGGCAACCAGTGAAGGTTATTTTAATGGCCCAAAAGGTTTGGTCTCTCTTCGTTGTTTCCATTCTGCACATGTCTGATGTCTGGGCTGGTCTCCTTCGATTGGGTGGCCGGTTTTCAGTCTGTTGACAAGACAATACAAGGGGTCTCTTCCTTCACTCGGCGCTGCATCGAGACTGTTGCAGCAGGTGAACGCGAGGAGTACAATCAATAATTCGATGCTCTGTGTGGCACAGTGTTCGGTCACCTGAGTTATGCCTGACAGAGCGCCAACCAGACAAGCAATTTCTCCCTTTAGTTGATCCACATTTTTAGACTTCCTAGAGCTCCGGTAAATTTGATCAGCGGATGCACGTCTCGTGTGCACGTACTCCCTCCGTTCCACAGTACTTGCAATTCTTTAACTCATATAAACTGTGTTTCACTGCTCGTCTTATTCAAATTTTTTATGTAAATTATAAAACAAACAAAGCGTCATTACAATATCTTTAGTGATGTAATAAGTCATAACAAAAGTGGTAATATTTATTAAAAAAAAGTTGAATAAGACGAGAGGTCAAACACAGTTTATATGAATCAAAAATTGCAAAGTATTGTGGAACGGAGGGAGTACACCAATTGATCATAGTGTCTTTGTGTTCTGACTTGCAAGTCATGTTTTTTTTTTCTCTAAATCGAGCTAGAAAACAATAAACATTATCGCACATACTGTAAGATTTTTTTTTTTGGGCGATGAAGTTTCGGCCAATTTGTTAGGATCAACTAAAATCAAGATCAAATATTTCCTAATGTAGCACCATAGGATATGTTGTCGGGCAACAGTTGAATAGTCAAAAATAGAATCTCCTTAATTTCTCCCCCAATGCTAATGAAAAAAGCCCCCGCTAAAAGTCAAATCTAACCCTTTTTTTTTTTTTTCCACACCAATCATGGCGACTATGGTCTGCATCCCTATTTTAAAGCATCTCCATCAGTCTCCTAATAATATTTTATAGATATCAAAAGAGTTTCTACAACAGTACCTCATATATCTCTTCCAATACTCCATGAAAGGTGGAGACCACACACCATATAGAGGAAAATGTGGCTTAAAAAGTGAGTGAGCTCTATGCTATTGGAAGACATATAACCCCTCTTTGGTTTAAAGGCACATGAGAAAATATATTAGTGGCTAGCAAAAGTGAGAGAGCGCGCGC
This sequence comes from Hyparrhenia diplandra, assembly GCA_015847255.1. Taxonomy (NCBI): domain Eukaryota; kingdom Viridiplantae; phylum Streptophyta; class Magnoliopsida; order Poales; family Poaceae; genus Hyparrhenia; species Hyparrhenia diplandra. The sequence continues at coordinate 274,253 of JADLZK010003385.1, read as the reverse complement.
TTCATTTCTCAAGGTTGTTACTCTTCCCATTATTTTGTTATTACACACTTTCATGATACTTTTGCATCCTTATATTATTGTTTATTATGGTAAGTTTGTACATATTATAGGAAAGAGTTTAAATAAACTCTAGTAGTAGGGTTTCATGCCTCGTTTGACACAACTTCTTTACCAGCTCCTAAAGTCGTTTGGAGCGATTTTGTGGCAAACTGTGTAAAAGCAACTGGCTCCACTAAAGAAGCCCCTTAAAACCTGTTGAGAAAAAAGAATAGTTGAAGGGCTAAGACAAAAAAAAAACTCAAGACGCAAAGGAAGATGTGCACGTGAGCAAATGAGGCACATGTAGTGGCTAGGGGGGAGGGTACGTCGCATGGGGCCAATGGGCGTAAGCGTGGGCAATCGGTGCGTGCGACCACTAAGGTGCAAAGACGAATGTCGGGGTGCACAAGGCATCTAGGGCATAGCGCTAATGCATGGGCACACGCTAGTAGACATGGCGCACTACGTGTCCATTAGGGGCGCAACACCACTAGGGCACATGTAGGGATTATTGAAAAAAAGATAAGGGGTATTTTAGTCTTTTATTGTGAGGAGTTTCTTTTCCAAATGGTCTATAAAAAGAGCTCCAACATCATCCAAAGAGTTATTTGTGGAGCCGAAGCCAAAACTTTGACTTCATTAGTGAAGTGGGGCTGTAATAAACAAGCATTAATATAGTCGACCTTGAGAGTTTTTTAACACAAATGTTAACACATACCCACACATGTTCATCTTTTGAGCATCTCAATTTGAAATATTTTAATTTAGTCAAATACAATTACATGTACGGAGAGCTTGAAAGTGGTTAATTTAGCAAGTCGGTAGCATTTGTTGATGCAAAATTGTGACGTTTGCCTCTATTCCTCATGTGTGTGCTTTTATTTGTTCTTAAGAAACCATGTTTTATACTAGTAATTTGTTCATTTTCTAGCTTTTACTCTGCCCACTCAAACATTTTTTCTACGTGTTGATTGTTTTTATTCTTCTGGTTTTGGTTACTTGTAGTCATATCAAATCTATATGCTCAATGGCACCGGACTTTGTGAGACTTGCGCACGCATGCATGTCTTCTCTCCATATCCCGATGATGTCGTCGTCAATCTAAACAGAGTCTCATCTCTGTAGAAACACGGAGCAGATAGCTAGCTGCTAGCCTTGGGCCCAAACAGACGGGCTACCTTCGTTCTCTTGTTGCGGAATAAAAAAAGTAGACCGCGACACTATATAGTCGATCGTGTGCGCGATCGAGGTACCCCAAGCGGAAACAAACGACTACACCCTGGCCGTCTTGCTTTCTCACCACACCCAACTTGTGTTTCATTTTTTTTTTCAAAAACCTTAAAATACGAATCAGCCAAACATCTAACACAAAGGGCTAGGAAGACCTTTCCCTCTATAAGATTCTCACTCAGTAAATATAAGTCAAAACATTAAACATATCAAACTTTCTTTTTAAATAATTGATGGAACAAATTCTATGGGCGCAAAACGGAGTATGAACAAGGATCGGTAGAAAAGCATGAGACAATCTTTGACGCCATAATTGCCTTAGTTGATTATTAAACAACATGAGAGAAAAGGGCGGGTAGAAAATAATAGTGAAGTACACAACGATATAAATATGGCAATGCAATATTTAGATTGGTAAGTGAGTTTTTTTTTCATTCCGGCTTTACCTGTTGTGATGACTGATGAGTGGTGCCATGCTACAAGCACATACCGTTATTCCTTAGGCCAGTCTTAGTGTATAGTTTCATGGTACAATTATCAAGACTACAAACTAGGTAACCGAGCCGGATAAGTTTCATGGGGATGAAACCGCTCTCTCATCCGATGAAACTCCCTAATTTAATGACCCTGCCAAGTCAGCAATTTTACTTGATGTGACACCCTATTTAATGTGTATGATACTCCCATAAAATATGCATTGAGACTAACCTTAGGATTAGGATTTGGACGCGTCTTTTGTCCAAGTGATATGTGGTCCAGACCTCATATAAATGTAGTTAAATCCTATTTTACAGTGTTTATACTTCCTCTATCCCAAATTACAAGTCATTTGACTTTTTTAACAACAAGTTTGACCACTCGTCTTATTCAAATATCTGTGTAAAATATCACTTCTTTTACCATGGCTTGCTTAATTAATAAAAGTTCTTCAAAAATGACTACATTTGCGTAAATATTTTAAATAAGACGAGTGGTCAAACATGGAGCTAAAAAAGTTAAACGACTTTACAATTTGGGATGGAGGAAGTATTTTATATAAAGAGTAGAAATTATGACCACATAGCCATGGCAAACTGACAATCGAAAAATGTGTCTAATTATCTCCTTTTTTTTTTTTTTGACAAAAACAACAAGTTTTGCTACTTCTCTAGTTTCACTTAGCTAAATTATTTTTTTTTTAAATAATAACACCTCGGCGCAAGTTCTATAAGAATATTTTAATATTCAAAGATGCTCTTAGTTACCAAATACATTTGTTTATGTTGGGTAAGTCTATATGGATTAAAGTTTGACAGTGCGATTTCACCGAGAATAGTCCGGTTTGAATCTGACCATTTTTCTATCTTTTGTCAGCATTTTAGGCTGTTTGCCAAAAGAAAGGCCCCATTGTTTGGAAAGTTTTTACTATTATTGTACACACCATAGTAGTATATCAGAATTCGTCGTACTTATACGTTTGGGAGAAGTAATAAGCAATGTCGTAGCACTAGCACATCATCCCCAATAATCAGCGCAGCGAATTAAATAATGTACCTTAAATAGCCGTGGCGCTAGAACCCGGCCGCGGATACATCCCTATCCATCCCACTAGCCATTCATTAATTTGGAGAGAAGATGCTTCCTCAAACTACGACGCAGCCTCCCTGAAAGCAAAGCGAAAAAAGAAAAACAAGGCAGGTGCAGGGCAGCTGCACGGCAGGATAATTAATGAATTAATTAATTTAATTACATATTATATGTTTATTACACATTTTTTTATATATTTATTTATACTATTATGCCAGGAAAAAGGGCACGTATACTCACCTACAGCCCTTTCCCCTCCCCACTTGATTATCCATCCCTTTTTTTTCTCCCTAAAAAATCATATTTTTCTTTTTCGTTTCTTGGGTAGAGTTGACGTGTGAGTGATAACACGCAAAAAAAAAAAAACAGAACAGAAGAAAACAAGGGAAGGGGGGGGGGGGAGAACTGGAAATGAATTCCAACCTGGTGCGACCGCACCGAGATGCGGACGCAGAGTCGCCCACGCGGCCCCCGGCTCGCACCGCCCCAGGTCTACGCGCGCACGGGGAGCGCGCGGCGGCCCTCACAGACAGCTGGTTCCCACCAGACTCTGGCCCCACGAGACAGCGTCTCGAACCCGTCGTGGGTGGGATTGGCTTGGTGCGCGTAGCAACCGGGCTGTAGCCACGGGCTTTACCGCTATAAATAGAGCCCCACCCCTGGCTTCCTGCCCTCACACCCACCCTTCCTCCTCCTCTCCTCTCTCTCTCTCCCCAAGTCGTTCGTCACGCAGGGGACCCGGGCGAGGGCGCTCGTGAGAGGCGAGCATTCGAAAGCCACCGGAAGGATCAAGCCTAACCTATCTTCCAAAACCAAACAGAAAAGGAAAAAAAAAAGTATTGGAAGAGAAAAGGAAAAAAAAAGGAACACAAGCAGCAGCAGCCCACCGGCGCGGCGGGCGCATCACAGGCAGGGGAACTGCTGGGGGAGGAGAACGAACCCTAGTCAACAGACGCCGCCGCCCTCGCCTGGCTGGATCTGGCCGCCGCCGCTGCCCGACGATCGCCTGGTACGGAGATCCTACTCCCCCCAATCAAGGACCATACCATACCCTAGGACTGCTGTGCTGTGTCACGGAACGGACGGATTGGAACGGAACGGGATCCTGGCGCGTCACGTGCCCGCCCTCGCCCGCGGGGGTGGGTGAGACGCGGCGCGGTTAGTTAAGAGGACAGGACTGATTTCCAATTTCATTTCATTTCATTTCTCGGGACTGATTGGGGATGCCGAATTCGCGCTTTAGCGCAACGGGGAAACCTTTTTTGTTTTAATTTCCACCGAATCTGAAAGCGGAATGGGGATCGAGGCTCTCGCGCCGGGTGGCTCTGAATCTGGCAACTGTTGCGGTGCGATCCTTACTTTATTGGAAGTCTGGCGGGATTTATTGATTGATATATAGAAATACGGTATCCCGGTAGATCGAAAGCAGAGGAGGACGTTAGTGGGCCTTAGTGTTATTATTATCCTCAGGGCAGTAGAAGTTAAAGCCCCCTTTCTTCTGGAGTGAATTGAAATGTGCTGTTGGGATGGTCCATGTGTTGTTGTTGCTCTGCAGTTCAGTTAACTTTTCTGCTCAGATTAATTTAAACCTAGTTTCTTCTAATGCTTTGACCTAGGGTTAACTGCTTGCTCTGCGATGTTCATGTCATTATTAGCTAGCAATTAATTCAGAGCACAAGCGGATTATCGCAGATTGGGGATCCATCTTGTCATTTAATTTTACATGCCGGGATACATTGTGTCCTGTAACTTGTTTTATTTTGGTCCTAAGTTAGATCAGCATTAAACCGTTATTTCATTTGTTTCAGATTAGGAACAGGGGTTGTCCATGGAATTTGAGTATTTCCAAATTGAACCTCCTAGTCATCATGTTAGGTTGCCTTGGCTGGCAAGTAGAAGGCCCAATGCTTCATTACTCTGTTTGTTCTTAGGCATCCTGTTTTTTAATTTACATTCACAGTTGCGAAGTAGCTGAAACTGTGCTAGAATTGGACTGATTCTAGGTACATTTGTCAAATGTGTATAGCGTACATCCTGTACAGGTTTCTCATAATGTGTACATGTGCAATATTGTAGGTTCACATGTTTTTTGTTGGTCATACATATCTCTTTTAGTCCGGCTCTGTCTTGGATGGCTTTGAATCATCTATGTTCTGGTTCATTCAACATTAGGAGATTATTGGTTATATGTATTAGTTAGCTTTCAATTAGCTTTGAGTGGCTGTACAGTTTGTTGAGGTTTTTGCATTTAGAGACACTGAGTTTAGCTTATTCACTTTCTTGGCATTTAATTTGGAGTATTAGCTATGTGTTTGTTATGGTAATTTTGAGAGATTTTTATGTTGTTTATTGGTAGCATATAGACTTGAATAAATGTAATACAACATCATTTGGACCGCGTGCTTCGGCTGACAAGCTAAGCAAGTACTCCCTCCGGTACTGTTTGTAAGGCGCATAAGCTCACATTTCAGACACCAAGAAAAAAAACAGAGATCGAGAATCGGTATTAGTCATACTTGCCACATGGCAGCTTGGTGTTGGATCCTTGTTTCCCTGCATTCATTGCTTGCATGCATGCATGCTTCCATATGGTTGCTGCTGAGTATATACCGCCAAGAAAATGCTAGTGCCCAGTTGCTACCAACCATTCGGTTACCGTGTGGGAGTTAATGTCTACCTTGTTTCTAGGAGACTCGTAACAAGGACATTTCTCGAACTGTGCCAGCAAATTACAAATGGTACCTTAGGGAGTATTGATGTTTGTTTAATGTGTTAATACTTAATACAGGATTAGCTGGAGTTGTCTTCCTTTCCTTTTTATCTTTCTTTCCATAGCTTCTGTTTGTTTAGAAGCATCATTTTATTTAGAATGGACTTAGCCAACTCGGATCCTGACATGTATCGTGTTGCTTTGTGGTTTCCCTTGGAGAAATGATACCGCGTCTAGACTAGCTTATGCTCTTGTATAGCCATCATAACTTTTACATATGCAATATGCACAATCTTTTCTTCTATTCCTGGCATGTATATGTACTTATTTACTTTGTCTGTAAAAGGGGCCTGGATGCTGAGATCCTGTATCACTAGAATCCAAATTCTTGAGATGGGTAGGAAGTGGACAACAAGAGGAGGAAATGACCTGGGTCAGAACATGAAAAGAATCCAGCGGAGAATGATATTCAGGTTGCACCACCTGATTGAAATTGTTCTTCCATGCAGTACCAAGAAATGATCAGTCTGCTGTATCTGTTCACTTCCTAGTTCATCCCTTGTTGGCTGGCCACATCACTAGCGGACCGAAGCATCCAAGCAACCTTATAAAAGTCCTATTCTTGCTGTATTACTGACATATATGCATATTTGTGTTGCAGATGCTTGTCCCAACAGAAAGGCAATAGTAACTTCCCTCCATTGGGTGCTCTTGTATTCCAGGAAATCGCTACTGGTTTCACTAGTTGAAAGATCCAAGCTATATGCATCTACACATGACATGGGTTCTCGAGGAAGGATGTTATTTGACCTTAACGAGCTCCCAGCAGAAGTTGAGGAAGAAGCTGCTGCTGTCGTCCGAAAAGAATCTGCTGCTGTCTTACCACAAGAAGCCGCTGTTGTCACGTCACAAGAGGCTGCTGTTGTCGTGTCACAACCTCAGAAATCCCTTCCCGTTCCAACAACGAATGCCCCAACATTGTTTCAGCCAGGGGAAGGATCACAGTCTCAGGGGATATTGAACAATAATGCCTTTAAGCATGCATCCATTGGTTCCGGCTTTCAGCCTTTTGTGAGGAACAACAAAGATTCAAACAATACAAAGGAGCCGATGAATGTGGAAGATAATCAGAATTCTAGTGTAGCATCACTGTCCATGTTGAACAATCAAATCACTGATAGTGCTGCTCTGAAGGCGGAGACTTGCAATCAGGTGTCCCAAGCCGTTGAAAGAGAAGAAGGAGAATGGTCTGATGCAGATGGCATATCTGAAAATGCAGGGAGTAGCAACAAAGATGAGTTAGCTGGTACTGCAAGCACTCATTTGAAGAAAAGAATCCCAAGAGAGTGAGCCCTGTCTTGTTAAATCCGGTGATGTTATGAAATATGATACTGCTGCTGAATGTAGTGATGCTGAAATGGTTGATGTATCTAAAGATCTGGTTCATGGTTCTACAGGATCAGAGAACATGCAAAATTCAGAATCTAAAGCAAATCAGCCTGGTGATGATCTAGATTCTTGCAACAGGTCAAAGGATGTTAAAGGAGTGGAAGCCAATTATGCTATGAGGTTTGCGAGCAACCCCCGCAAAGAGGCCCAAGTTAAATGAACACAAAGAGGCCATGCTAGGCAAAAACGAGCTAGGCAAACTGTCTTCATCAATGTGGAGGATGCGAAACAAGCTGGTACAATGAAGACATCAACACCCAGGAGGCAGTCATCCTTTCCAGCACCGATTGTTACACGTACTGTGAAGGAAATATCTCGTGGTGCTGGTGAAAAGGCTGCAGATAAACAAAATCAGCAAGCAATCAGGGATCAGAGACAACCTGAAATGATGGGATCAGAACGAAGCAATTCTGCAGATCCTAGTGACCAACACACTGAATCCAATGGTGATGCTGAGTTGGGTACCCAGGGTCGATCAAAGAAAATGAATACAGAAGAGCCAGCCTCAGAAGGGTATCAGCAGCCTGTCCAAAGACAATCTTCATTGAAGCAATCTATGGATTTGAAGCAACCAAAGGGCCGACCATTCTCTTCTCAGAGAACAGTTATTGGACAAAACAATACTGATCAGAAGCCAGCCAGCAAAAGATCTATTATTTCCAAAAAGCAAACATTTATAAACAATGTGCAGTATCAGGACTCATCTGTGGAGCGACTTATAAGGGAGGTGACAAACGACAAGTTCTGGCACAATCCAGGTTGCTTCTTTGTTGTCATATTTGATTTGGATATATGTGATTTTCACCTTCTTTGTGAAATATACACTTTATTACATGCATGCAAGATTTGTCAAATTTGCTTAGGTCTTGCCTTTTAACAATTACTGCCCCATGTTTTGCTGTCCCTCATTAACAGTTTAACACAAGTAGGACCCTGACTTGACATGGAGATTATACCCCTGTTCATGCATTTTAGAATGATAATATATTAAAAATATAGGTGGTCCATGTTACTCTTTGGTCAAAGTAGAGTTGCATGTGTTTCATTGTTCATGTTATGATGTGGCCATTGCCTATTGGAAATATCCAGTGATATTTTTGGTCAATGTGTTCCTCATTAATGATGCACTGTTGATGTTATCTTGTTCCATTCCAGAAATTGTAAAATCACTTGCATGTGTACCTTTGTCATAATTTGGCATATATATTTCTTTTCTATACAGAGGAGGCTGAACTTGAGTGTGTTCCTGGAAGCTTTGAAAATGCTGAGGAGTACATTAGAGTCTTTGAGCCTTTGCTTTTGAGGAATGCAGAGCTCAGCTTTATAGTTCATATGAGGAGAGTCTTGAGGCTGTGGGAAGGGATGCACATGTAGCAGTGCGAGTGAAAACTGTGGATAGACGTGAAAGAGGTATGTGGGATTGATTTATTGTGCTTTTATAGAATGTGTATTTGAATATCCATTCACTGCAGTCACCTGACTGTTGATGCATCCAGGATGGTATGATGTTGTCGTTATACCACCGATGAATGAATATAAATGGAATTTCAAAGAAGGTGATGTCGCTATTCTGTCATTTCCACGGCCTGGTTCTGGTATATTTACTGAATTTTCTTTGTTTTTTATTTGCAACACTTATTGTGTTAGTATGCAGCTCTCTAGAACGTTTTTTCTTATTTAGCTTGTGTTGGTATTTTCAGCTGCTCAATCAGGCCGATCTAGTAGGAGGGCTATGGGTTCAAATGAGGATGCTGAATCGAATGTGGACGGCTTGTCGGTACTGTTAGGCGCCATATGCCTATTGATACACGTGATCCTATTGGCGCTATTATCCATTTTTATCTTGGTGATTCATTTGATTCTAACAGGTATGCCAAATTTGTTAATATATGATTATTCTTCTTGTTGTCGTATCTTTCAAGTTCCACTTTTGCAACCATGTTTATCATGGCCTCTACATTCCCAAAGCATCTGTACCTATGTTTGTTTATCATATTATTTATCTTGGAAAGATCTTATGACTGGTTTGTTGTATGTTTGTGTCAATGAAGTTGTTTTATGAGAGAGATTTATAAATCATATAATGTGTTTTGGGTACTTGTTCATTGAATTGACCACAAAACAATACTCTTTAAGATGGATTTCTCTCTAGCTCAGCTTATGATAGTAAGCTTATTTTAACTATACCTAGGGAAGTAGGGATATCTGTTATTTTAACTATACTTGTTAGAAACTGTAGTTTTGTGTCTAAGTAAATAAAGTATGTAACTCTTCTCTAACATACAGGCTTTGTACTGTGTGTTTTTGTTCATGTTGGCACACATAATTCTGTTGAATGGTTGAGATTGAACCCGCTGTTTTGCATTTTACTGCAGTTTCCTAACTCCTAGTTTCTTGACCACAATAGGTCAAGGCTTGTTTATATATGTGTAGTCAGGGCTATGAAACAGCAGCACAGCGAAGTGGGTAGCCACATAGGGTACTGATGTTTCCTTGTTTAGTTACAAAAAATTTGCAGTAAGGTGTTGTGTTGCTCAAACAGATTACTCAACCTATCCCTAATACCTCAAAGTTTTAAGTAGTTACTCCCTCCATCCCGTTTTATCAGGCGTGCAAACCTGGATTACAGGTACCAAGAAGCGCATTAAGTAGGTACATGCAAATAGCACCATACCGGGCGAGTCCTTTGCATGCAGCATTAATCGTGTGGGCGTGGACGGAGTACTACTTTGCATGCAACAACGTCGTTTAATTGGCTCATTGCAAGTGAAAAAGTAAATGCCCAAGGTCTCTGATGCATTCACCAGTAAATGACGGATGCTTCGGTGATGCACCGCCGGATATTTTGGGTGATTTGAAAAACGGCTGCACGCCTGATAAAATGGGATGGAGGGAGTACTTAAAATCACTCCTCTCCCTCAAATGTAGGAGGTCCACCGCTCTCTCCTATCCACTTTAAAGATATTGGTAATTTATTGGGAGAGAAGAAAAAGGTAATTTATTGGATATGTAATCTGTTGGAGATGCTCGTAGTATCATAATTAAGCGAGCCATAGGCTCCTGTGCATTGCTGGATTGCTGCTGCTCTTAATATGCCTTTTGGGGCTTTAGTACCATCTATTGTTTTCTCACTGCCACACAATTAATCGTGATTCTCAGGTATATCGTTTCAATGCTTGTGCTCTTAATGTCATTGTTTTGCTTCTCTGCTTATTGATCCCATGGCCACAGTATTGAAGACAGAATAATTCTGTTATTAGTCAGAAATAAGAAAGGCACATGGCATACTTTGGGGCCCATTTATCCACTGGTTTTTTCAATATAATGTGTGAACGATTCTATAATCAAACTTTCATAAGAGAATTTGATGAGGAAACTACAGTAGGAGTGTAATGTGTGATTAAAAGGTTGCATTGTGTTGCAGATTGTTTGTATCAAAGTTCAAATGTTAATGTTCTTAGTCGACAGTCTCTTTAGGGCTGCGCCTCATTTGATTATAGCAGCCTATTTGGATGAATTAAGCTAAACTGATTTATGAACTGACAAGTCTGGTATAACTCCTTTTGTAGTGCTGCCCCACTTAATCCTAACAGCATGTTGGGTGATTAATAAACTCCTTTTAGGCCGACCTCAATCCATTTGTGTTGGAGTGGGTTTTGATTGAGGTGGATACATGTGCATCAAAACAAGCCGTTATGAAGTTCTGTCTTCTATGCTCTTGATTGCTAACTATGAAACAATTTCAAATTCCTATGCTATAGTTGTTTCATTTTGTAACAATATTCATAACTTGTTCTCAATGGTTGCATATTTGTTTGCTAAGTCGTGTCGCTATTCTTGTGTTGTATCCATAGCAGTGAGGCTAATGTTCTGAGGAAACTCCAACCTCGGAGTACATGGTATCTAACTGGACTCGGTTCTCTTGCAACAACACAAAGAGAATATGTTGCTTTGCACGCGTTTCGCCGTCTTAGTGGGCAGGTAATACTAATACGAAACCTAACCATTATCTTCCTTTATTACTAACTTATATATCAATTGATTTGACAAAAAAAAAAATTCTGTCAGATGCAAAATGCAATACTTCAACCAAGTCCAGAGCATTTCCCGAAGTATCAAGAGCAACCACCTGCCATGCCAGACTGTTTCACCCCAAATTTTGCTGATCATCTCCATCGTAGTTTCAATGGTCCACAATTGTCAGCAATTCATTGGGCTGCAACACATACAGCTGCTGGCACAAGCAATGGTGTCGTAAAGAAACAAGAACCATGGCCTTTCACGTTGGTACAAGGTCCTCCTGGGACAGGGAAGACTCATACTGTATGGGGGATGCTAAATGTTATCCATCTTGTTCAGTATCAACATTACTATGCTGCTTTGCTTAAGAAGCTTGCTCCAGAAAGTTACAAGCAAGTTAGTGGTAGTACTAGTACCAGCTCGGAGACCTTTGCGGCAGGGTCAATTGATGAACTATTGCAGAGCATGGATCAGAATCTATTTCGCACCCTTCCCAAGCTTTGCCCTAAGCCTCGGATGCTTGTATGTGCCCCATCAAATGCTGCAACAGATGAGCTTCTTGCTCGTGTTCTTGACCGTGGTTTTATAGATGGTGAAATGAAGGTATACCGCCCTGATGTTGCCCGTGTTGGAGTTGATTCCCAGTCTCGTGCTGCACAAGCTGTTTCAGTTGAAAGGAGGACAGATCAGCTTTTAATGAAGGGCCGTGATGAAGTAATTGGGTGGCTACATCAGCTCAAAGGCCGTGAGCAGCAGCTATCACAGGAGATTGCCTACTTTCAAAGGGAACTCAATATGGTTGCAGCGGCTGGTAGATCCCAGGGTTCAGTAGGGGTCGATCCTGATGTTCTTGCTCAAAGGGATCGTAACCGAGATATTCTGCTGCAGAAACTTGCTGCTTCAGTTGAAAGCAGGGATAAAGTATTGGTGGAGATGTCACGGCTTCTGATATTAGAAAGCAGGTTCCGTCCTGGCAGCAACTTCAATATGGAAGATGCTAGGGCTAGTCTGGAAGCCAGCTTTGCCAATGAAGCTGAGATTGTTTTTACAACTGTGTCAAGTAGTGGGCGTAAGTTATTTTCTCGCCTGACTCATGGCTTTGATATGGTTGTTATTGATGAGGCTGCTCAGGCTAGTGAAGTAGGAGTCCTCCCTCCATTGGCTCTTGGTGCAGCTAGATGTGTTCTAGTTGGTGATCCACAGCAGCTCCCTGCTACTGTTATTAGCAAAGCAGCTGGAACTTTGCTTTACAGTAGGAGTCTTTTTGAGAGGTTTCAGCAGGCTGGTTGTCCTACCATTTTGTTGTCAGTGCAATACAGGATGCATCCCCAAATCCGTGAATTTCCATCAAAATACTTCTATCAAGGTCGCCTTACAGATAGTGAGAGTGTTGTTAAATTACCTGACGAAGCCTATTACAGAGATGCACTTATGGCGCCTTATATCTTTTACGACATGTCACATGGCCGTGAGTCACATAGGGGTGGGTCATCTTCATTTCAGAATGTTCATGAAGCGCAGTTTGCATTGCGTTTGTATGAGCACCTTCAGAAGTTCCTGAAAGCTAATGGCGCCAAGAAGGTTTCTGTTGGTATAATCACACCATATAAGTTGCAGTTGAAATGCCTTCAGCGGGAATTTAAGGATGTTATGAGTACTGAGGAAGGAAAGGATATCTACATAAATACAGTTGATGCTTTTCAAGGCCAGGAGCGTGACGTCATTATTATGTCATGTGTCCGTGCTTCAAACCATGGTGTGGGTTTTGTTGCGGATATACGCCGTATGAATGTAGCTCTAACTCGAGCTAGGAGAGCTCTATGGGTATGTCTCTGCCTCTCTACAATATGCATGAAGTGCGTTCTACTTTTGTTCTTCAATTATCTTTTTGATCCCATGTTACTTAGTCTTTATTGCTTTTTCAGGTCGTTGGTAATGCTAATGCTCTCATGCAGTCTGAGGACTGGGCATCACTAATAGCAGATGCGAAGGATAGGAAATGTTTTATGGACCTGGATAGCATTCCCAAGGACTTCTATCCCATGAAGGTTCCATCTAATACCCCCAGTAGGAATTCCAACAACATCCGGAACATGAGGACTGCTGGTGGACCTAGACCGAGACACTTGGACATGTTCTCAGAACCGAGGGCTGGTTTGAACATGAGGCCTGATGAAGATGAGCGTCTGAATTCTGTTCCAAGAAATGGTAGTTACAGAAATTTGGATGATTTTGGCCGACCTGTTGATCGACCCAGGGATAATCTGCAGTTTGGAGTTCCCAGGAGGCCAAATTCTTCTAATGGTAGGAGGGAAGTGTAAGGATTGTGTTGCTATCTACAACTCTGGTACAGCATGGAACAATGATGAAGAGCTCTGGAACTGTCCAGATTCAGCAAGGTGCAGATGCATGTTCAGAAGATCAGTTGCGCTTGGACATTAGATTCCTTGCACCATGTGGGGGGTGGGGTGGTCACAAGAAAGCATTGATATCAGCAGTGTGAATCTACCATGATGTGACCTCCAGTCTGTGGATCGAGATGCTTTCATGGTGGATGATTAAAGGCTCATGATGTCAGATTGAAGAAAGGCTCCTTCAGTATTATGGAGTTCTCAGGAATTTCTTTCTTACAACAAGGCTGTCTGCTGTGTTTTGACATTGCGACCCTTGCTTTAGCCAGCTCCATCTTTCCGTAGATATATACATGCATGGGCATTTCCATTTTGAAACATGCCAGGAGAAAGCTCACTGGCTCTAGAGCAGGGTAGGTCACAAGCATTGTTGCCTGATTGCTGCTGCGATCGTTGCATGCTTGATGTCTGGTAGGATCAGTATGCTAACATAGGCAGGGCTTCTGTACCATATGACATAAGTTCCTTCTGTATACAGGGTCAAGATCTAGAGAGAAAAAAGTTCATTATTTCATTCAGCTCATGTTGTTCCCCTGTGTTCTTAACATGTTTTGTGCATATTGTTGAAAGATGTTACCTTGTTTGTAGGAGTGATTCCTGATTATTAGTGGCATGATTCTCTGCTTGTATTTTGATCTTTGGATTAGTTTTGGCACTTTGCAGTGATAACAATGTTGTCCTGCTGATGTCTCTGTCAGTCATGTATTTAATTGAGCTGTCAATATTTCTACAAATCATTTGCTTCTTATGATACTAGCATGTCAAAGCTAACAGAAATACTTTAGGAATGATAGAGTTATTCTAATTAAGCATATTTTCTGGGATGCATAAATATTAGAGAACTGAACCGGGTGGAGGTGATGTTTCAGGATTACAGCACCCTGAAATCTGCAGTGCCCCTTCGGTTACCTCTACTTGGTGCTGGTCGGTTTCTGGATGTCCTCTCAGTGTCACTCCCAGGATCCCAGGTAGCTGCATTTGTTTGCCCTATAATGGTGCACATATTTTTGTTTCTTCAGAGTTCAGAATCAGATTCACCGTGTGATGTTCCCTTTAAGTGCTGACTTAATTCTGAATTTCTTGTGTACATTGTGTGATAAGTAGCATGTTGACTGCAATATTGGCTTTTAGAGAGCAGTTGACTGTTGTATTGAAATAAAGTTTTTGGGATATTTTATTTGTTAGTTAAATTTAGGGTGGTCATTATGTCTAATTATACAGGCCAGTTGTAGTCCTGAAATTTTAGTGTCCTCAGTCTTCTGCATGGATTCTGGTGGCATTCTCCACTTTGGTTATCTTTTGAGAAGGGATCCCAGGTAGCAGCACTTTGCCTTTTTGTTTCTATCTTCTTCCTTTATTATTGTCTTGCTAATGTTTGTTAAACTTTGATGTTGTGCTTGATTGTATGTGCAGGGCCCGTGATGTCGTAGTGGTAATGGATGCAGTTTTGGCAGCTGTGTGGATATCCAGGAATGCATGGTTGCCTGCATGATAGAACTCTATTGGACTAAAACAGGTATTCTTTCGTCTTGTGGAGGGAAGAATATCGGAGCACAGATAGATGATATGGATGTTAAAATGTTGAATTTACACGTTCTGCCGGATGTACAAGAATTATTTTGGGAGCTAATGGATTTGTATATTACGGCTGGTTACCGGCTACACTACCTAACTGCTTTGTTTGCATCGTAACGCGACTTACCGTTGGCAAGCAGCAGAAAGGTTGTATAGTTGTATATGTCCTACCTATGTCCTACCTCCGATGGGTCTGCGGTCTGCCGCTGAAAGAGGTGCTTTCGTTTTGGACCAGTTGCGCTGGAGATCCGAAGGAGTTCCACCCCAGGTGCTCCTGAACCTAATGGGCGTTGAAATACGCGTGAATCAGCGTAAGATCCAAATGGGGACAAACTAGGTGTGGTGCCAATTCGTGGTCCAGCTTATAGTCGAAGGGAGTACTTTGGATGTTTTGTTGTTAGCTTGTTAGTTGTCCGTTTCTGCGCTTGGGATGATATCTGCACATCCCTTGGACGGCGAACGTTTGACTTGGCCTCTGATTGTTCATCAATCTATTTTTCAGTCTCTTTTAATCCTCTGAGATGAAGAGTCTGAGCTGTTCCTCTGCCGTCCGAACGTTAACAAACAACTGGCCCCCATTACACAAGGAGACGCGCCACAAGGCTCCAAAGGCCAAACCAGAGTTTTTCTCCGGATTATTTACACACGGTCACATCATCCTTAGCCTCGGACATGTCTTCCACCTGAAACCAGCCTCGGATCCGTCACCAGGACACGGCGTTTAACGATCCTCCCGTTTATCAACCATCGCACCATATATGCCATCACGCGGCAGCACGCAGCCGGCTGTGGTGGTGGTAGCCGTCCCGCAGCCGGCGAGGAGGGGGAGGACAGCGAGACGGCGACGCGCCATAATGCCTGTGAAGAGCAGCGCCAGCTTCCGCTTGACCGCGCTGCCTATGGTGCTGTTGGCGCAGCTGCTGGCGGCCGCGGTGCTCACGCTCACCCTCGTCTGGGTGCTGCACTTTCGTGGCGGCGTTACATGGAAGCCGACGTCCGACTTTCTCTTCGTCTATACGGCACACCCTCTGTTCATGGTCCTCGGCTTTATCATCTGCACAGGAGAAGGTAAACGAGCAAATTAAACGCACGTCTTTACTGCCTGCAAAACTAAACTGAAGCGATGGAAGGAAATTAATTTAGTTTGTGACTGATCACTGATGCATGTATTGTGTTGTGGTGTCGCTTGCAGCGGTGATGGCGTACAGGATCGTGCTGGGCCCGAGGGCGGCCAAGAAGGCGGTGCACCTTCTTCTACATCTCGTAGCCCTCGCCTTCGCCGCCGTCGGCCTGTACGCCGCCGTCAAGACTCACCATGACTCCGGCGTCGCTGATATCCGCTCCCTGCATTCTTGGCTCGGGATTGCCACCATAGCACTCTATTCTCTTCAGGTCAGTCACCACGGGTAGCTCTATTTCTTTGCTGTGAGCCCAATTTGTAGCCCACGTATAGGCTGCAATCACAAGTTACTCAGTCTGGCCCAACCATCTCCCATGGGCCTCATCTCACCGCTGTCCCTCTTTTCTTCTCTCACTCAAAAGAAGGAAAAGCGAATTGGCTTGTAGTCCAATGGTAGGACGGTCCAGGGGGACGCTACCCACCAGGGTTCAAATCCCGGTGCTCGCACCTTTTCCTGGGATTTTCCCAAGGATTTACCGGCGTTATGCATTAAGTGGTAGCGGCGTTCCGTCGACGACGAGGCGCCTATGGTGACTTCGAGAATCTCCGGATCTGCCGGCCGCCTGGTCCTTCTGAGGTGCTCATAGGGGTAGGGTTTGCGTGCGTGTGTTCATAGGGGTGAGTGTGCGTGCGTGTTGTGAGCGTCTGCGTTGTCTTTGTGTAATTCTCAAAAAAAAAAAAAAAAAAAAAAAAAACTCAAAAGAAAAGAAGGAAAAGTCCTCTACATTATGCACGAGATCGGATTTTCCTCCATTTATAAAACCGTCTGTGTTTACTTTTTTAAACCATTTGTTTTTTTTATTTCAATGATGTTTTAATCTAGAGGACGTTGTGTCAGCCACAAGAGAGGTAAATGAATTTATAGAGATAGTTCAATGAGGAAAAATAGTCTTAGACCCTTTTTGGTTCACAAGTCTAGGACATTTTTTTTGTCTAGGGACTTTTGAAAAAAAGACTCTCAAGGAGGTGCTTCTAGAGACTTTTAGCAAGTCCAAAAAATCCCTCCTATTCGATTTTCTAAAGACTTTCAGAGACTTTTTTTAGTCCAACACAGAAAAGTTCGGAACTAAACACCCTAATGACTTTATTGGCCGTGCGTTTGTACTATTGCACGACAACCTAAATTTGTCATCCACCTCGCACCAGTGTTGCAAGCAACTTCAAAATTTTAGAAAGTTGTAGTTCTTAAACCATCCATCAAATTCAAATTCTGATTGCACAATTGTATCTCTTTAAAAGAGACCTTCAAAACAAGATATGTTTCGTTTCAAAGGTACATAAATGCATATGTATAAGGAAAAAATATATAAAAAAAAGTTAAAATGTTCAACTAATATGCTAAAGTTGCCTATTATTGATCATGCAATAAACATACACCTACCCTACACTAATCACATCACACCAAACATCTATCTTCACAACATGAACACCAATATCCACTTAACTGAACTCAGACGTGTGAAGCAACATTTTTGTAAAGCCAGAAGCAATTTTTATAAACATCATAAGCAACTTAGAATATACTAAAATGTACTTTCTCTCACGACAAATATATCAATGAAATATAGTGGTGTTAGATCTTGTTTTGAATCTCGTATTGAAACAAACACAACTACGTCATCGGATTTTGATCTTGAGATGCTCGATTTTGAACTACGGTTTTTAATTTTGAAATTATGTGCATGCACACGCTATCCTTTTTCTCCCCACATTTGCATGCTTGTCATTCGTCCCTTTTCCTTGGCTCCTTTTTTGCTCCCTCACATGCATGTACACACCCACTTGATAACGGAGAGTAAAAATGAGGTTTTGCATATTTATTTGTGTTGTTTTGTTCTGTTTGCCATGCTAAAATTTGCCATAAAAGGAAATATGAACATGCAGGGTTTGTCCCCTTTCCAAAAAGTGGGGGCAGACGTGCGACCTACCAAAATTAAGGCCGGCCGTAAATTAGGCAGGCTACCAAAAAATATAATTTTTTGTAAAAATATATCCAAGTATTTTTCATGGAAGAGCTATGCGTTAAATCTTAAAATTTTGTTTAAATCTTATAAAATTCATAGAAAAATTATTTATCTTTTTTTTTTTTAGATAATGTAAAAAATATTTATCTAAAAAAAATATAAAATCCATTTTGATTTTTTTTTTCTTAAATGTCACTTTATGTTCTAGCGCTTAGGCCGAAGTTATTTGAATCTATTAATGTCGCTGTGCCCTTGTGGTGTTTATTTGCTAGCTAGTAGATGATGTTGTTATCTATTGTAATTAGTCAACATCGATGACCAAGACTATGTACAAGGACAAATGACTTCGATAACAACTCAAGCGCCGGCTGATCACACGTTTAGCCGACTTTAGACAAATCCAGCAAACATGTGGAGTTCATTTATTTTGATACTTTTGGTCTCCAAAATATCATGAAAATTCTGTACTTCCTATGCATTTCCAAATTGTTTTGATTCAAGGACCGCACACCAGTACACTACGGCCAACAAAAGTACAAAACAGGACACACGAAGCAAAGCAAGTACACAACAACAAACCAATCGATCATAAGTTTCCTGTAGCAGTTGTTCATTTTATTGTTTGATTTTGCAGTGGCTGGTGGCATTTGTGTACTTTGTCTTCCCTGGGGCTGTGATGACGATGAGGGCGGACTACACTCCATGGCACATCTTCTTCGGCCTCGCCATCTTCCTCATGGCCATTTGCACTGCCGAGACCGGCCTGGCCAAGTTCGTCTCCGCCCCCATCGCTTACCCGAGCGAAGTGTTTGTCATCAACTTCACCGGGATCGCCATCCTCATGTTTGGCGTCGTTGTTGTCTTGGCTGTCATCCTTCCGTCAAGATACTAGCAAATCCATGATGATTAACAATTAAGTCCATCTGATCCATGCTTCTTCTCAAGTATGTTGTTTCATTTACAAAGCTGTTGGTCCTGCTGGTGGCGTATAAGTTTGATATGATACTAGCAGTGCCATCTAATTACCGTTTTACCTTTTAAGCCCCTATGTGGTGTTCTTTTTCATGTCCTGCACAAATTGATCATTTTTTTGCTTCGTGAAACTAGGCAATGTTTGTGCATATATTGTTACATGAAAAAATGTGTAAATTGTTATTGTGTGCCACTAAACAGTACATAATCATCTCATCGAGTTGTTACAATAAAAGTGAATTCACTTCCGGTTTTTGTCTAAACACAAAGCCCAAGAGAAAGAAACGTGACACTCTATTGACAATAATCAATTCTAAAACTGAATCACCACTAAGGATCGGTCGTCCCCACCAGATTTGGTGCCCCAAGAACTCATGGATCCGGTTGAGCCCCGATGACAACGACGCCCCGACGTGGTAGATCCAGCATGGTGCCTTGCAGCGGCAACCAGGTCCAGATCCAAGACCGTTTAGGGCTAGATTGCCACGGTTAATCAATCGATTTACTGTGGCCTTCCATTCATGGCGGTCACAAAAACGCCACGATAAATGAAAAAACACCACGAAAAAAAAAAATATATAGCGGTAAATGAGTTTGTACAAGCGGTGGTTTGAATTGAGGTCCCACCGTTTTAACTCTACTAGCGCCTGCTCGTTTCAAACTGCTAGTAGAAAAAAGGGTGATGACAGTAGAAAGCTTGTCTATACCCGTGTTTACTCCATCTGCATGTTACCTGATCTATCGCCATCCTTCTTTTTTTTAAACAACCAAGGAGAGGACAATGAGCAAATCCGAGGGTCGAAACAAGAATGTGTGATAAGTTAAACGACATAGTTTTGAAATGATGGCCATCATCGAGGACTTCAGTGCTCTCATACATAGATAAATCCAATTACAACCAATACCTTACTTGATTAAGCATATACATATCACATACATAGAGTTTGCAGCGAAAATAATTTTACATACCGTGTTCACAAATAAATAATACAACACCAAGTTCCAAATTTGATAAGTTAAACGGCATAGTTTTGAAATGACTACAATACCATGCATAAGTTTGAAATACACTTTTAGCTTAAAACTGTCGTCCAAGAAAAACACCTATGATATACATACATATATAGAATATCAGTTGAGCCCATCGGCAGTTAACTCACCACCCTCAGCAGGGCCGAGACAGGCTATGGATAAAGCTCAATCATTGATAGAGCCCCCAAGACGGGCCTAATCCTGTAGCGAGTAAAACCTGAATCCATGAAAATCTTTTTTTTCATTCTTTCTCCTCTCGTTCTTTGCCCGTAAACAGCACCATCATGCACGTATCCATCAAAAGTTGAGCTTCAAATGCCGCTTTGGTCGATGGGGAGTGTCCCACCACCATTTCTATAATAATCACAACCTTCCCTGCTGGACCAGTAACATAGATAGCCTCTCTGCATCGCTGCAAGATCCTCACACAGTCCTCGTTGTGTTGACGCAAAATCTGACTCCTGCGCCGCACACACTGACAAGCCGGAATAGCTGGCTTTACTCGACTGCCGAGTGTCTTGAACCGAGGCGTGCCACTCAATTTGACCTGTTAATTGACAAGGAGGTAAACGTGAGATCTGGAACGTGCCTGGTGTGATCAAGACAGTTCCGCATGTATGGCTCTAAGGCTAGTTGTAACGACATATAACTAGAGAGCTATCTGTCAGCACATAATGAATGCATTCGGTAAGCATGTATAAAGATGTAATGTAATAACAGTTGCCGAATGATCATAGAAGACATGTTTGAACAAATAAAGTCGATCATCAAGATATGATATCATAAAGCTCTATTGCATAGATCGAATTAATTGACAACATGGTACAAAAGCAGGTAATTCATAAATATAAACCTAACCTAGATGACACATGCATAGGTTTCATCCAACTAGTTTGCCGCACGTCTAGTCTTCCTAAACCCGTCAAGTTTAAACCCTTGCAAGCTAATCCACCGCATGATACGACTTGCTACAGATCTAAACCACTTACCACAACCAGATCAATCCACCGCATGATACAATCTAACCATGACAAGCTAAAAGCACGCATACATCTAAATAGATCTACAAATACTCATTACTCGTTGAGGCGTATATGCATAGACAAGTAAAATACACATGCAAGCCTAATCTAAAGTAAAGACAGGGGATCTATTCATATTAGTCCGCCGCACGACTAACCATCCTAAACCCTTTTCGCCCTAACAGCAATCCACCGCATGATACACTGCAACAAGCTAATCCACCGCATGATACGGCTTGCCGACTAGACTCCAACGATAGGTAGACTTACACATGCAAGCTACAAGGAGATGCATAATCTGTATTCGGCAAGCTTGCCGAATCGTGGTCCATGAAGAAGAAACTCACACGTAAAAACCTTAGCCTGCCGCACGACTCATGACTAAACGTGTACGAACCTACAACATGTAGCAACTTAGATTGATCTAAGCCCGGCTATGATGAACAAATAGATCTAGTGACACGACAAGATGAATATTGAAAGCATTGATGACATCTATAAAGCCGAACCGTATCAATCTAAATTGGGCAAAAGTGTGTGCAATCATAAATAAATGAATAAACAAGTAAAAGCATGCACCACTTGATAACTTAATGAATTCACTAGATTGCCAAATCTAATGAAGCCGATAACTAGCTCCAAGCTAGACCTTAGCCTGTCGCCGCGACTCATGATCTAACAAAGAACCCTCTTGCTCCATAGCCTAAATCCATTTACTGACGATACTAAGCATGGTAACATGACTACTTGCAACATAATCTAAATCCGCCGCGCGATACTAGACATGGTACAAGGTTGCCGGTACTTACGGAGGTCGACGGGTCGATGTATCCCCTCGCAGTAGATCGACGACACGACTTGGACTCGAAGGGTGGCGCGGGGCCGGTGGCACGGAGCCGGGTTTGTTGTATTGATTTGGTAGATCGTTTTACAGTTGCCGGGGGTCTCATATTTATACCCTGGGCTTGGCGAGTCCTAACTAATTACGAATAAAAATAACGAGAATATCTAGCTAAGATACATTGTACTCCAAGTCTTCTCGGACTTCTCAAGGCCGCCGCGTGATACGAGCACTTCTCCCGGATATTCTTCCTCGAAGCTTTTACGCTGGCGAACCATCATGTGCATCGAATCCCCTTGGACTCAGTTCTCTAGCCGAATAGCAACGGCTTCCCAGAATGCTACAGTACCACGAGATGCTGTACCGCTAGCGAATGACCTCTTTACGAATCATCACATGCCGCCCATTCGTCATTCAGGCTTTACCAAATTTTAGTGTTAACACGTCGCTCCAATCATGCAGCACATTCTGCATGCCATCCGAGTTAGTCATGCTAGTCAATCACCTTTGCTTTAGCACACTATAGAATTTTATGTTACATAATTATTTCGTGACTAAATTTTAGCGCATACAACTTATCCTAACATACATCTGAAGTTAAATTATAAGACATTTTTTTTTACATCAAGTTTCACCCCTCGTTTTATTCAAAAAAAATTATGTGAAATATCACTTCTTTTGTCATGGCTTGCTTTATTAACAAAAGTTTTAAAAAATGATGCTAGTGATATCACTGCTACACAAACGCAGTTTAGTCCCGGATATGTTTTACACTATGAGCGAGCAAGTCAATTTGAACCGGGACTAGAGTTCATATTAATCCCGGTTGGAACTCACTTTGTACGCACAGAAAACACTGTCCACCGCAATCAGCGCCTCTACCTAGCGAAGACAAAAACAAATACTTCAGCTAATTCTGCAGCGCCCGGCTTGACAACATGGCTGACGACCCCACTAGCATTGGCATGCGCTCTAATCCTGTAGAACCAGACTTGCCGCTGCAGCCGCCCAACTTCACGAGGCCGTGGATCCCGCTGGGAAGCTTCATTGGGTCAGCATGGCCGGCTCCACGCATCCACCAGCTACGTTGGTGCTTCCCACTGCCTGCAGCCATGCCCCCGCACCGCAGGGACGGGTCCTCACTATGATTGTACCATAAATTATGATTGTACCATAAATTTTAATTGGAAAGCAATCTCATCTGATGTAAAACCAGATCGACACCTACGGACCAAAATCGAGTCTACCACAGACTAAAGTAGGCAACATAACCAGATCGAGAAACCTACGAACCAAGATCAAGCTTACCACATACCAAATTTCTTCGGAGCGCGGCTCGCAACAACGAGGTGGAGTTCAAGTGCGCTGACGACACGGAGCTCAGGTGCCAGCTGCAGGCCATAGAGCGTTGCTGGGATGGTGGGAAGGTGGAGCTCGGCCATGAGATCTAGCTAACGACAGCGGCCACCGAGACATGAATCTCCGCAATGAAGTTTGGCCCTCCTTTCAATAAGTCAAATTGGTATTTCAAACATATGGTCAAGAGGGATGATTTTCCTTTTGATAATATGAACAATTCTGAAATGAATATAAAGTCTGTACCAATTCAGTTCCAGTGGGAGAGTCATGGTGGAAATGAGTACAGTTCGGATGAGATTTTTAATAGCTCGGTTGATATGGAGCAAATGCGAGTCATACTCAATCGAAACTGTGCTAGCAAGTATGTCAACCGGGAGCCTAAAATCAGCACTCATCCTGAAAGGTGGTTCAAAGCACCAACGAAAGTGTGTATCGTTTATGGAATACTAGGGGCCAGACAAGCTGGATGGCCTGACACTGCCTTATACCCGCAGTGGTAACCAATCCATAAGCACACCAGGGGGTGGGGGTGGGGGAGGGTGTTGAGGTGAAACAGACTCCACTAAAAGTGTTTCCCCAACCCGCCAATTTTCTATCAAACACTCCCCGAATCCCAAATCTGGATCGGGGTCTTCGCTCCTATAAACCTAGCCAAGTTTGTCAAGCATCCGTGGCCCGGCAATCCAACCAAATCCTTTGTGACGGTGGTCAGATTCGAAGCTGGCCCCAGCATGGTAGTGGAGATACAACCCCTTTGCGGGGGGGGGGCTTTGTCCGTGATGGCCAGGGCCATGGATCGCCGTGGCGGCGTAGATTTGACCGCTGGTCGAGGAAGGAATAGCCAACACACTTGGCGTCAAGGTATAGTTTGATGAATCTGAGGCAAAATGTGAAGGCAAGAAGGTGACTAGAAACCCTTAAGACCAGTAGGGAACCAAGAAAGCTGTGGGATTTGAAGGAGGAGCAAGCTCACACCATGAAGAAGGTAAATCCTACTCTGAGGGGTCTAAACATACCAATCAATCCTCCTTGTGAGATATGCGGTCTCTCAAACCATGTCACCAAGGATTGTCGTAGAGGTAGATGTATGATTTGCTCTGCTCAACATCCTACTGGGATTGTACTCGTATTCTAGCTTGGAATGTAGGCCTAGAGCTTTGTGCTGCACAGGTTGAAGATCAAAGTTTCTTTTACATTGATGAGTATGTGGACACTAGTATAACTAAGGAAAAAGCTAGTACTGCTGTGATTACTGTGACACAAGGGGTTGTAACAGCTCAACAGATTGAGTGGGAATCCACCAATCTTGTGGGACTTGACACTTGGGTGTGGAGAGCAAGGCAGGTTGCTGATGATAGGTTTCTCCTAAGGTTCCCAACTGATAAGATGGCCTCTCAGTGGTGCAACATCAAGAACTTGACTCTGAAAAATGAAGCTCAAATCAAGATTGAAGCCTGGGTTCCTGTTACTAGGGTCAAGAGCATGTTACAAGCTGCTTGGTTCAGTGGTCAAGAACATACCTCTTGATCGAGATCACTGATGACTCTCACCGAGTGGGAGGTTTGGTTGGTAAGGTGATAGATGTAGATGAAGGAACCATAGATATGATTATGTGAGGCTCAAGATTGCTTGCAGAGATCCATACAGAGTACCTAGATATGCCGAGGCTACTCGGGGGATGCAAATCATAGATTTTGGCTTTGAAAGAGAAATTGAGGAACTACTAGTACAAAAGTTTTGAAGAGTGGGGTCAAAATCATAGAAGAACAACAACGCCCTACCAAGAACAAAACCTGATACTCCCGCTAAATCATCTCGAGACTAAAAAATCTTGAGGGTGAAAAAGAGCCTCTAGCCATGGCAGACAAGTGATGCATGAAATCTGGTCTGCCCCACCAAAGATTGACTTCAGACGCAAAAGTCAGAGTGGATTCATGAAAGATGCACAAAAGGCCCACAATTCTATGGAAAATCATTCTCGCTCAAGACGAATCTACATTCCTGAATCCATACAGGAACTGGAGTCTGAATCGGATGATGACACTTATCCAAAGAGAATTAGAAAATTGGTATGCATTAAGGAAGGACAATCTAGTAAAGAGGGTGATAACTCACCCAAGCAAGTGATGTTTATGAGAGAGATGTTGGTTAGCGATGAATGAGAACCCCGATACCTCAATCACTAAAGGTCTTGGATCTACCGATAAGCTGAATGATAGTGATCCAAAGTGCTTGATGCCAAGAACTCTAAGCAAGAGAAGGTGGTGGGCATAAATTCCCCAGAAGTGTTTGTCACTAATGATAACATAGAGGTAATAGGGAAATCCATTTGCCTATTGAACAATTGCTAGTGAATCAAGCCAATGCAGTCATTGATGGTGGTGATACTAACCTCAAGCTTACAAATGATCAAGCCCTTAGTGATGCGAGAAAAGGTTGCTTTTGAAGAATCCAACAAAATACCTACTATCAAAGAACCTTCTCATCTAGGGATTAGAAGGAGTGAGAGATTGGAGAAGGATACCAACCTGCTCACCATGGACAAAGCTCAAAAGCAAGCAAAAAAAGGGCATTGGAAGGTAAATCGACACCAAGTCTAAGAATTACAATTCCTTTTCTATTCTCGCAAAATGATGAGTTAGTTAACAATGCTACTGATATGGGAATAGCTATTAAATATGATGATTTTGCTACTTTTAACTTGCTTAGAGAGCTAGAATCTGCTAGGAATGATTTATATTCTAAAAATAATAAAGTTCAGATTGAAACTTGTGATGATCTTACTAAACAAAATTCTACTGATGGACAAACTCTACAATTAGAATGGATACAAGATGAGCATTCTGATTCTCAAGACTTTATCATAGTGAAATCTAGAAAAAAGACAAAAGAAAAAGTGTGCTAATCTCCTCAAAAAAGAAACCCACAAAGGTGGGTCGGGGAGCCCCCGTTCCTCCAAAAAAAAGAGAGGAAGGCCTTGTAGAGCCACTCTTGATGCAAATGCAAAACAAAAGAAAAAAATCATGAATACAATACAAGGTTTTATCTGAAATGTAGAAGTCTTATGAAGATTGGGGTTGCTACTTTCTTGAAAAATATGATTCATGAATATCATTTTCACTTTATTGGTATCCAAGAGACAATGCTTGAATTCTATGATGAAAAAGTGACTAGAAGATTTGATTCTAATAAAGATTATATCCGGCTTAGCAGTCTGCTAAAGGTAGGTCCAGTGGCATTTTAGTTGGAATCAGATTGGAATGGTATGATGTTGGATCTTTCTAACTAGGTGAATATCTGATTCGGATCAATCTCGGGATAAAATTAACAAGACAAAATGGAACCTATTGGTAGTATATGGTGCTGCACAAGAGGAGAACAAAACAAAATTCCTCACTGCATTATCCAATTTCTGCTCCCATAGTAAGGAGCCTATGATCATTGGTGGGGATTTCAATATTATCGGATTCAGTTTTGAGAGCAATAAACCTAATGGCCTACATAGGCATTCTAGTATGTTCAACTCTTTGATCCATTTTTATGAGATCAAAGAAATTATTATGTCTCGGGGCCTATATACTTGGTCCAATAATCAGGACAATCCAACATTGGAGAAGTTGGATAGGATTCTAGTAACAAAAGTTGGGAAGATATTTTCCCTTTGGCAATTGTCAAGAAATTGCCTAGAGACATATCTGATCATAATCCACCGATTATCTCTTCAGGCCCCCAAATCTTCTAAGAAAATCCAAATCAGGGTTTGGAACAAGCTGGCTTAGTAACTTAGAATTCATTCCTACTTGTCAAAAAATATGGGATAAGCCCCGCAGAGCCAAATCATCTCTTGATAAAATCCAATAAAAATGAAAGTTGTTCAAACAAAGATTTCAAAGGTTGGGGTTTCAATGCCCAAGGTGAATTAAAGAAAAAAAGGATTAGTAACACCAAGAACTTAAAGTTTTGGAAAATCTTGCGGAAACAGGGGAGACCTTGATGAGCGCATGCCTTTTAAGAAAAGCCGAGGTGCTTTGAAAGAAAACTATTCTCTTCTTGAACAAGAAGAGTTATATTGGTTTAATAGAAGTCATGAGAAATGGCTCCTAAAAGGGAGATAATAATACCAGCTATTTTCATAAAATTGCTAATGGTAAAAAAAAATGAAAAACAAATATAATTTCTTTTCAAAAGGATGGAGAGACTACTGAAGGTGATGAAGAGTTACTCAAACATGCTACGTAATATTATTCGAGTTGTTTGGTCCTGAGGATAATCATGACATTCATCTTGATCCATCAATCTGATGGACTTCACAAGGTTGATGACCTTGATAACGACATGCCTTATGTCAACCATTTTCTGAAAAGAGATCAAAGAAGCTTTATTCCAAATGGAAAGAAATAAAGCAAAGAGGTCCCGATAAGATTCCCATTGAGTTTTATCAAACTTGTTGGAAATTATCAAAATTGATATCTTGTAGTTATTTGATGACTTTCACAATAGAAAACTAGTATTAGTAGAATAAACTATGGAATAATTACTATGATTCCTAAAAAGTTGATGCTTCTGTGATTCAACAATATAGGCCTATTTGCTTATTAAATTACCTGTACAAGCCGATTACTAAGACACTCACACTCGAATTGAGAATGTGGCTAGTAAACTCATTCACAACAATCAAATAGCCTTTATGAGAGGCGTAAACATCATGAGTGGGGTGATGATTTTACATGAGATACTTCATGAAACAAAAACAAGGAAAGAACCAAGCATTATTTTAAAATTAGATTTCGAGAAGGCCTATGATAAAGTAAAATGGAGCTTTTTGTTTGAATGTTTGGCTGCTAGGGGCTTTTGTCATAAGTGGTGTCAATGGATTGAACAAGTTGTCTTTGGGGTACTGTCGGTGTTAAAATAAATGACTTGACAGTACAAACATTAAGAGCTACAAAGGGGAGAGACAAGGAGACCCCTTATCCCCTATTTTGTTTAATTTCATTGCTGATGGATTAACTAGAATGATTTTAAAGGCTCAAAATAACAATCTCTTTACTGGTCTCATTGACCACATTGTTGATAGAGGAGTTGTTGTGCTCCAATATGCTGATGACACCATAATATGTCTGAAGCATGATATTTCTAGAGCATCTTATATGAAGATGATAGATACACAAAAACTTTTGTTTCTTGGCTTTTTCCTTGACACGTTAGTTGGATGCTAACTTGGATAACTGGACACGTCACCATGTTTAGAATTTTTTTTTCTACAAATACATTTAAATAATTTGTCTGCGTGCGGTTGCGGTGGCAGCAACAGACCACGGCGGTGTGAGCCATCTGAGGCTCACTGGTGTCTTCGTGCATGGTGACTACACAGTGATGTGCTGATGTGGTGGGACTGACACAGCTGGTGGACCGTGGCTAATGTCGTGCAAGGGGATAAGGATCCATGGTGAAAGCCTTGTCCAATATCTCATTTAACATGCTCATGGCCACTATGGGCCAAATTCCAAACTAACCTAGATGTGACATACCCCCCCCTTAAAGGGCCTGACATCCTTGTTAGCCTAACAAACCACAGTCGGGCAAACGATGACTAGGAACATTCCCTCTTAGCCTACATGCGCAATGAATCCCATGTCCGTGCCACAGACCCGCACACACCTGTGGCGACGCGAAGGTTGGATCGGGCAAATGATGACTAGGAACATTCCCTCTTAGCCTACATGCGCAATGAACCCCATGTCCGTGCCATAGACCCGCACGTGCCTGTGGCGACGTGAACGTTGGATCTGAGCTGTTTGGACTCGGATCTTCTCCGGTGTCAACCCAACCATGTCGCCATATTTACTTCTGGTTTACCTACACAGAAATGGCATCCTTCTTACTACTGACCAAATTTGATCCTGCCTTATAACCTGAAAAAGAGTTGTTCCATCAATTCATGCAGAAATACATATTGCAGATGCAAACTATGAACAAAATATATCACGTGCAGAATACACGTTGAACCTCTTTACCTCTATGGAACAAAGATGATAGTGTCGTGCACAAAGATCAATCCCACCTTTTACTACTGATCAGATTGTATCCTGCCAAACCTCAAAATAGTTGTTCCATTCATATGAATTATTTCTGAAACATCATGTAGAAATACATGTTGCAGGTGGAAAATGCTCTACAGAGGAAGTGAAGCTAGATGACACAGGGTCCACCAAAGTAAGACCATTTCTTTTTGTTGCAGGAAGCGTTGATTTGTATTTAAATTTCTACATATTAGCGTTTCTTTATGTGTACTATAACGGCCTTTCTTTCTTGTAAATAAAACATAGCCCTACAATAACAAAAGAAGGGACACATACCTTTGTTCTACAAACTGGCTCAACTCGGCTATAGGGTGCCCAGATGCAGCACACACTTGACATAGACACCAATGATGCTGCGCTAGATCGAGAAAGCCCCACTGCCTTCCCTCCAAAAAAAAAAAAAGTCTGAGGCATTACAACAGACTAGGTGTTGGGGGAGGAGGTTACGACGGTTGGATCTTGGGACGCGATAAAATTAATTAATTAATTAGTTAATTAATATAATAATTTTTCTCTCGCCTTCAGAGGGGGTTTCTTTGAGCCAAACGCGATATTCGGCATCGAACGAACTGTCAAAAAATGAACAGTTCATCCAAGACCAAAGGGGCTGTTGTTGGGGGAGACCGTAGGCCAATTACCCCCCTTGGTTCGCTCAAAGGGCACCGAATGGGTTTCCTTTCGGTGTGATTCCACCGTGCGTGCTCTGCCCCTACCGTACTCCAGCTTGGTAGTTTCCGCCGCCTGTCCGGGTTGAGCCCTGATTTTTACGGCGGACTTGAAAAGCCACCTACAGATGCTTTACGCCCAAATCATTCCGGATAACGCTTGCAAAAGCGATTTGACAACCGAGGCCGTGACTTTCGGTTGACGGGTCCTCGAAAGTTACAGTCTCGGTCCATCCAAGGTTAGGGGATCGAATGAAGGCGCATCGGTCGCGACAGCCGCTTAGTTAAGTCCGGTTCGATCGTCTCACGCGCTTGAAGGCAAGTGCATAGGTCGAGACGCCGAAGGTGAAGCTCTCGGCGTATTAGGGCCGAAAGGACTTGTTTCGTCAAAGGTCGCCCGAGGCTTTGCTTTTGATCTATCGCTTTTCGTGTCCTTTGCAGGTGACATTCGTCCGGCTTGGTGCAACCTAGAATCTAAACGAGACTCGTCGGCCTAAATCTGTAATCTCGGCGATCATCGATCTGGGGGTATTGCGTTTACCCTTGCTGAGATAGCCAATTGTGATTCTACCCTCGTTTTTCGTCATCTTGCATTTTTACCCTTACTCTGTTAGAAGGAAGCCTCGGTTTACCCTTCCTTTATATTCTGTTAGTTATTTTGATTTTAAAAAAATTAGAAAATATGGGAACCCTATTAAATAAAGCTAATGGACACAAATGCGCTTGGCCACTCGTACTCGTACAGAACAGAAACACGTTTGGTTCGTTCAGTCCCGTCCGCCGCCCGACTCCTTCACGCGGACGCGCCCGCGGCCGCACGACTCCTTCACGTCGCGTGACTCCAAGCAGCACGGTCGGGCAAGCAGGGTCGGGAGGACTTCCGGCGGCGACGGGCGGCCTCACGCGCAGGCAGGCGGCGGCCCCGTGCGCGGCACGCAGCAGCGGGCGCGCGGCTCCAGGCGGCAGGGTCGGGCAGGCTGCGTCCGCGCGTGAGCAGGCGGCGGCCCCGAGGTGCTGCGGAGATGGCGCGTGCTGGGTGGCCGTGGGCGGCCGGGCGGCGTCCCCGAGGTGCTGCGGGAGATGGCGCACGTCGGCACCGTCGGGAAGCTCTGCTGCGTGCTGCAGGCCGACTGCGACGCCGCCGTCAAGGAGGCGGCCAAAACCGTGCTCAGGCTGCACTCCGGCGTCTGGAGCGCGTCGCCCTGTGTCAGCGTGGACCTGGTGTCCAGCAACCTCTAGTCGTGCCGCTAGTAATGGCATGCGACGATGCATGGTGGAAGACGGCATTGCGATTCTTGCAGACCGACGTGGTTAATTCATGAACTAGCTCATTTAGTTTGTTCGTCAGAAGATTGTGCTGCCAGCAAACAATGGTAGTCAATCGATCCATCACCAAGAAATGTATGTACAAATTAATTAAATTTAATGTTATTGTCTTCTTATATCTTTTAGAGGAGATCCTTTTCTTTTTCCCCGAGATAGGTATAGTCCTGTCGACAACTTATACAAAGTTAAAGTTTTGAAAGGAATGGGCTGACGCAGAGAATATACTAGCCAACATTGTAATTTGCAAACATGCACCGACCTTACGACGAAGCACGCATCTTTACCAGCTCCCGGGCTGAGCTAAAGAACAGAGAATTGGACTGAACTGTGCTCTTGCATAGAAAAGACAGACAGAAACGTGTCATATATAAAGGATTGAACTGAAGAACCAATATCATGTACTCCCTCCGTCAAGGAGAAAAAATTCTGTAAATATCGATTTGTGAGGAGTAAAGTAATCTTAAGGTTGACTAAATTTATAGAAGAGATATTAGCTTTTGTTGGACTTATGTTGGATGATGGATGTTGCTGTTATATGGATATATTTGGTACTCATAATATCTATCTATATTTGTATGTTGTGTGGAATTATATGTTATCTCTGACGATCATCGATCTATAACATAAGTACTAATGTAACAAAAAGAGAACTTCTAGGCTCTGTTTGATGAGACCGATCAACCCTTAATATATAAAATTACTTAATACCTATTAAAAATCTATATTTAATCCATATTAAAAACAAATATTTATTTCTTATATAATATTACAATTGGGTCCTCCAATTAGTAATAGTAAGATAGTTGAATATAGATTACCATAATATATGCACCATATTCAATATTTTATTTCTGGTGAGTCACACACGATGGTATGTGACCTTAGTTATTCTTGAAATACAATGCAACACATGGATTATATCAATCTATCTAGAGTGCACAAGGAAAAAGATTTTGGGCACAGGCCACTAGAGTTGGCATGGCTGTAGTGCTACACATGGAAGGCTGTTGTGCCACCATTTGCATCTGTTGCATTTGCATCATCTGGCACATAGCGCTACAGTGGCACGGTGGTGACATGACGCCCTGCATCATCATCGGTTGCATGCAGCACTGTTGTTGCACCATGGAGAATGGTTGTCGTTGCATCATCACCATTGTTGGCAATGATGAACCTCCTATGGAGAATGCCTGTTGCATCATGCAGGATTGCATGCACGAGGCCATGGAATTCATTCTCATCATCAGGGACGTGAACTTATTACCATGGCTAATGGTTGTTGCATCATGCATGATTGCATGCATGGATCCATCACTGTCATTCCCATCATATGTCGATTGTTTTGTAGGAAACTGGCTGTGGCACTCACAATCATACAGAAAGCAAGGAGGGCGACCAGGGCAAGCATTTTGGTTGGTTGTGATGCCATGGTATTTGATTATAGTATGCTGCAGACAATGAGATCTAACTGTTGTTTAGATGAAGGTGATGGACAAGAGTTGATTATTAGGGTAGTATTTATAGCAATCTATACTATGAAGGAATTTTGGCCTTTGCTAAACAGAAAGTAGATTCCAGATAAGGTAGCCATGACATGGAATTTTGTTGATAAGCTAGGGTGACATGATGAGCTTACATGATGTGGCCAATGCCACATCAGATCTAGTCACCTCTTTTGAAAAGTAGGTTTGCATCATATTGTGGAGCGCTGAGGTGGACTAACAATGTTCTCGAACTGAATTTGTCTAAGGCCTTAATATATCGAGCTTGTGTTATATATGCTATTGATAGATGCAAAAACTTTTGTTGCTTGGCTTTTTTCTTGACACGTCAGTTGGATGTTAACTTGGATACTTGACAGGTCACCATGTTTTTGCATTTTTCTTCTACAAATACACTTTAATATATAACTTGTCCAATTTATGTGTTGAGTTCTTTTTTATTTCTGACAAAAAACCATAGTTTGCCTAAATGATCATTTATCCTGTGTAACATGGTGGCATGCCATGTCCATTTAATCGTCTGTATTTACTGTTAAGTGTTTGTTTTATCCTGTTTGAATGACTGTTTTGGTGAATAGTTCAGAATGAAAAGAAATTTGATGAAAACATAACAAGCCGACAGGTGGGCCTTATGCTATTTGAAGAAAACATTGTCATGGTTAGGGACTGCTCTTGCTATTCAGTAACTTGGCATTAGCAAGTTAAACTAAAGTGAGGGCCGGGAGTGGCGTTCTCTAGGAGCCACTGCTTTAAGCAGCGTGCAGCCCAGGCCTAGATGCCCTCCAGGCAAACAAACACGGCGCATTGCACCGCATGTGCCCTGGCCCCGTCCAGGCAAACAAACATGCCCTATGTAAATGTAGTCCATAGTAACAGCTACTCATATCCTTATATATATCCTTATACACCACCAAGAGGAATAGAGAAACAATACTTTTCTCCATCTTCTCTCTCTCCCTTGTGGTTTGATGTTTTTATTGTTAAAGGATCCACATTAACAGTTTATGTTGGTCCTGCTATATTGTAGAAGTAGAAATAGTTATGGACCACTATCACTGGACACACTCATATGGACTGCGCTTGGTCCAAATACATTATAATTGAACTTATACGACTCCAGGCTTGCTATTTTATATTTGAGAGGAAAGATTAATAAGAATAACCAGTTTCTACTTTCGAGTTGTCCCTTTCATTTCGTCTTTTCGAGGTGGCTCGCCTTAGGGCCACTCCAACACTAGGGATCCTCCACCACACAGCGTCGCCTCACCACAAGTC
Organism: Hyparrhenia diplandra; assembly: GCA_015847255.1. Lineage (NCBI taxonomy): Eukaryota > Viridiplantae > Streptophyta > Magnoliopsida > Poales > Poaceae > Hyparrhenia > Hyparrhenia diplandra. Next base: position 240,032 of record JADLZK010003385.1, on the reverse strand, counting down.
AAGTGGACATAGATCTGTTTCCACGTGGATGGGATATCTAACTTAGCACGACTCATCGTAAACCTAACCAAGATGGGTAAAAAGGGTTTTCTGAGGCAAGCAACCTGTCCAGGGCCAGTTCCACATCTCGTTTAACAAAAATAAAAAGGTGTACCCATCCAAGGTCCGACATCCCAAGCATCAAGCCCATCCACCATTGCTCCTGCCGTACCCACACCTACCAGCACCGGGCCCAGCCACCGTGCACATGGATCCCGATCCGTCACCCAAGAGGCCACCGCACTCAGATCCGTGATAGTGGTGGTAGTTCTGCGGCGGGGTAGGTGCTCTGGCGATGAGAACAAGCGTGCACTATATCTAGCGTAGGAGGGAGGGAGCGCCACCGCCCCAATCGGATCTGGACGAGGAAGGAGGGGGTGGAACAACCCATGTAGGACCCATGTTTGCCTACTAATTTTTGACCCTATTGCACCGACAAATTTTTTATGTAATAGGGCCAAAATTGATGCGATAGATTGGTACCACACCAATTTCATGTTTGATGCGAGCCGATGCAATATATCTAGATGCAATAGCCTTATCATATCGGTTTGGTGTGACCGATGCGAGAGTTCGCTATTGCATCAGCCATCTGTGGTCTCTTGCATCGAAGTTGAGAGATGCAAAAGGGTTGTTGGATCAAAATTGTTTTGATGCAAGGTCACTATTGCATCAGCCATGAACGCCTCTTGCATCAAGATAGAGAGATGTGAAATGGTTATTGCACCAAAGACTTCTAATAAATTTTATGTAATAAGAATTAGGTTTGGTGCAATACAACTTATTGCATCGACATTAGGTTCGGTGCAATACAACCTATTGCACCAATGTTAGGTTTGGTGCAATAAAACCTATTGCATCGACATTAGATTCATTGCAACAGAATCTATGCATTGCAATTTTATATTGCATCCGTTTATTCTTCTTAATAACTAGAGGGATTTCTGGCGCGTTGACGCGGTAGGAAGGGGGTATTGTTAAAGGATTGAATTGTAATCACTAAGAAATCTAATCACAATTAGCTATTAGGACAATTATTTTTATTTTGTGCAGGTTAGAAACAAAGCTAGTAAAGAAGAATTTAAATGTATGAAACATAGTATATACTCATTGGCATAAAGATTATTTAATTTTATGTTTAAACTTCAGTTGAACCAATATCGAATAGGAATATTTAGATATATTGGACGGGTGACAACTTGTAATGTAATAAAACATATATAATAATTTATTGAGGAAATCCTTGGTAGATGATTTAAACCCTTTAACCTCGTCCTTCACGCATCATATCCCCGCGTGTTGTCACGGATATGAAGGAGAAATCTATGAGTTAGAATATCACTAACACCCTCCTATTCTTTTTATTTTTCCCCTTTTTTTCATTCTCCTTTTATTTATTACTTTACTCTATAACAAACCATCGAGTGGGGCTCACCTATAATTTTATCAATATCCATGTGAGATCTTGTTTTGAAGGATTTATTAAAAGGAATTCAATGGTGTAATCGAATTTAATTTGGTTTTTTGGTTTGTGAGTTATAATATTTTTTAGTTAGTTCAAATAGTGGAGCCCGCCACTACATCTCATGGTCTTAGTGGGGCTGCGGAGGTGGCATGCTTGCATGTCGAGAACTCTCTAGTGGAGGTTCTCTACATAGGTGTAGTAGATAAACAATCACATATAATAATTCACACAATTAAAAAAATCCAATGGCACAAATGGGCAATGGTATTAATAACTTTTGATCATCCATGTTCAATAGCATGTACAATAATGAAGTCAAAGGGCTTCATAGTTTAAGAATGTAATTGCAAGGTCTGATCAGTTACTATAACAATTGTAAAACTAAAACTAAACAATTATACTTATGACTCGTAGCACATCTCAACAACATTCTTTGCCGTTGCAGAATTATCGTTTCATTTGATCCAGCATGTCTGAGCGCTCTTCTCTATGCTCAATGGAAACAGTCCAAATGGTATATGCATCAGTAATTCATTCTTTAGCATACCTGCTACATGATTTACTTTTTAGATTACTGTCTTCCCTACCCCACCCCCATTTTTTAAGGGACTCAAACAATAGAATGTTGCTTCGGTCTGTTACAAAGGTTATATATTAAGAGACAACTACAACTATAGAAAGCTATAGATTTGTCAAATTTATTTTGATTTCCTCTTATATTTTCACTATTTTCAAACCATAATTGTTCTTTAGAACTCAAATATAGTTTTGTTAGTTATTTCCCTGCTATATGTCAATTATGATGGTTAGCTTCATATTATATTGTAGCTCTTTTGTCATAATTGTAACACTAATTTGTAGTCCTTTAGAAAATGGTCACTCTTTTTTTTTAAGACGGAACTGCCACAGTTGAGCTCATCAATCATCATTGCATTCACATTTTATAGGAAACATCAGTGATTGCAAGAAAGATGCACTGTAGTGTGATGAGGTGAAATCTGAACAATACAAGATGACGACAGGTGATAGTATCATGACAGGGATCATCTCATCAGTACAAAGCTAATTGAAAAACTAGAACACCTAACAAGCTAGAAAGAATTTTGTCCCCGCTCATATTTTTGTAACATATTGCAAAAATGAGCCTGCCAACTATGCACGCAGACATGGTGAGCAACCCGTCAAACTAATTATTGATTGTTGATGTACCTTTTCTAATGTGGATCACCAAACTATATTGGAGCATATTTAGGGAACATGACTATACATAACATCGAATCATGGCTAAAACGATGCAATATTAGACACCTATTGCACCAGAGTTTATTACTATCAATACGATACAATAGTACTTCCTTATCGCACCCACATTTTAATCCTGGTGTAGTAGCACACACATATTGCATCAAATATTAATGCTAACGACGCAATAATTCCCACCTATTGCATCTTGGGTATGAAATTGGTGCGATAGGCCATATCTATTGCATCGACATGAATCACTGTTGCATCAAATGCCTTCTTGATGCATTAATATTGTCCACCTATTACATCAGATTTTCTAAATTGATGCAATAGCACCCACCTGTTGCATCCAATTTGTGGTTGATGCAAGGCAAAGCGATGCGAGAGGCTCAAAAATTAGTAGTGAGGAGAGGGTTAGGGAAAGAGATTCGAGAAAGGAAGAGGAGCCGGGCACAAGATCCATGTTGCCATGGTTAGCCGCTGCCCACATCAGGCTAGGGAAGAGAGAGAGAGAGAGAGAGAGAGAGAGAGAGATGCGGAAGAGGGAAACCATAATTTTCATATATATACTTGAGTGCCCGGTATGTTGGACCTCGCCTGGGCCTGGGCTCGGCCTTTCTTACCAAAGCAGGAGTTCCGCCTCTGAAAATGGAGACATTTTTAGGGGCAGGGCGCCCTTAGTAAATAGATATTATGTGAGCCTCCATAAATCTATTTGCAAGGCGGCTAATTGTGACCGCCTTGGCTAATAAAAATGATTGCCTCGATTAATCCTAGGTGTTAACGGAGGCAGTGCACAAGCTTGTCGCAGCCCCTTTGTCATTTGCCTCAGTTATTTTTTTTTAGTAGTATAGGTCAACGTGGTCTAGGTCCCGAGTTCAATCTGGACATAGGACAACTTTTTTTTTTTAGAAATTACTAAATTAAATCATGGCAGGATCCATGTTAAAAGTGCATGTGACACAAGCCATCGTGTCTCATAGGTACACATTGCATTTACACCAGACTGCTACGTATATCAGTCGATGGATAGATAGATGGCTGCCCTAAAGACTTATGGTGAAACGATGTTGGTCAGAATTCTAAAACCGAGCGCTACAAATGAGTATTTGGTTCAATGACGAAGCGGTGTTCTTTACACTTTTAAAACAGGGCTTCACAGATGATTAGATTGAGGGGCACGTGTGATCTGTGATGACATATTGGGTGGTTCAATGACAATATTTGTGACGATATTTGGCTTCGTCACTAATAGCTAGCACCCAAGGTCCGTCACCAATTATCCATGACGAAACATAAAATTTCATCATAGTTGTGCATAGTGTACGTGGCATTCAAGTAGCATGGTACAAAACTGTGGTTGTATGAATGTAGGATAATCCTAGTAACGGGCACGACAGAGGCACCAATTGATAATTTCTCTTTTCCTTCTATCTATATGCATGTAGATTGGTGGTGTGGCCTTAGGAGAGGCTCACGGTTAGTGGCATCTTGAGAGGTGACACTAGAAAGAAAAAAAAACACAGGCTACGTGGACTCTAAACAAGACTTGCCCAAAAATGTCTAACTCGACTGCTGTAGGCCCAACAAAAAAAATGTGTACCCCACTAGGCCTAACACGTAAATGGGCCGTGTTAACCGATGGATGAGCACGCATCAAGCCCACAAAAGAATTTGGACGCGCCTTACATACGCATGTTTAATCCCTGCCTTGCCGGCCTCCTTCCAACGGATTAGCACATACGCATGTCAGTAAAAGCCTGTCTTTAGTAACTTACTACAGACGAGCTTTAATCTAACGTCTGTAAAGTGTGTGGTGGATTTGATTCTTTTTTACATAGTGCGCGCCCATGGTCAGTAGTGTCGGGAGAGGTGATCGAGTCTAGCTAGAAGAAAAGTGCATGCAACCTAGACTCTAAACGAGCCTCGTCGGCCTAAATCTGTAATCTCTGACGATCATCGATCTATAACATAAGTACTATTGTAACAAAAAGAGAACTTCTAGGCTCTGTTTGATGTGACCGATCAACCCTTAATATATAAATTACTTAATCCCTATTAAAATCTATATTTAATCCATATTAAAAACAAATATTTATTTCTAATATAATATTGCAGTTGGGTCCTCCAATTAGTAATAGTAAGATAGCTGAATATAAATTACCATAATATATGCACCATATTCAATATTTTATTTCTGGTGGGTCACACACGATGGTATGTGACCTTAGTTATTCTTGAAATACAATGCGACACATGGATTATATCAATCTATCTAGAATGCACAAGAAAAAGGATTTTGGGCACAGGCCACTAGAGTTGGCATGGCTGTAGTGCTACACATGGAAGGCTGTTGTGCCACCATTTGCATCTGCTGCATTTGCATCATCTGGCACATAGCGCTACACTGGCACGGTGGTGACATGACGCCCTGCATCATCATCGGTTGCATGCAGCACTGTTGTTGCACCATGGAGAATGGTTGTCGTTGCATCACCATTGTTGGCAATGATGAGCCTCCTATGGAGAATGTCTGTTGCATCATGCAAGATTGCATGCACGAGGCCATGGAATTCATCCTCATCATCAGGGAGGGTGAACTTATTACCATGCCTAGTGGTTGTTGCATCATGCATGATTGCATGCATGGATCCATCACTGTCATTCCCATCACATATGGATTGTTTTGTAGGAAACTGGCTGTGGCACTCGCAATCATAGAGAAAGCAAGGAGGGCGACCAAGGCAAGCATTTTGGTTGGTTGTGATGCCATGGTATTTGATTATAGTATGCTGCAGAGAGTGAGATTTAACTGTTGTTTAGATGAAGGTGATGGACAAGAGTTGATTATTAGTGTAGTATTTATAGCAATCTATACTATGAAGCAATTTTGCCCTTTGCTAAACTGAAAGTAGATTCCAGATAAGGTAGTCATGACGTGGAATTTTGTTGATAAGCTAGGGTGACATGATGAGCTTACATGATGTGGCCAATGCCACATCAGATCTAGTCACCTCTTTTGAAAAGTAGGTTTGCATCATATTGTGGAGCGCTGAGGTGGACTAACAATGTTCTCCAACTGAATTTGTCAAAGGCCTTAATATACCGAGCTTGTGTTATATATGCTATTGATAGATACAAAAACTTTTGTTGCTTGGCTTTTTCCTTGACACGTCAGTTGGATGTTAACTTGGATACTTGACAGGTCACCATGTTTTGCATTTTTCTTCTACAAATACACTTTAATATATAACTTGTCCAATTTATGTGTTGAGTTCTTTTTTATTTCTGACCAAAAACCATTGTTTGCCTAAATGATCATTTATCCTGTGTAAACATGGTGGTATGTCATGTCCTGTATTTACTGTTAAGTGTTTGTTTTATGACAGTTTTGGTGAATAGTTCAGAATTAAAAATTTTTTGATGAAAACATAACAAGCCGACAGTTGGCCCTTATGCTATTTGAAGAAAACATTGTCATGGTTAGGGACTGCTCTTGCTATTCAGTTTCTTGGCATTAGCCAAGTTAAATTAAAGTGAGGGCCAGGAGTGACGTCCTCTAGGAGCCACTGCTTTAAGCAGCGTGCAGCCCAGGCTTAGATGCCCTCCAGGCAAACAAACACGGCGCATTGCACCGCATGTGCCCTGGCCCCGTCCAGGCAAATAAACATGCCCTATGTAAATGTAGTCCATAGTAACAGCTACTCATATCCTTATATATATCCTTATACACCACCAAGAGGAATAGAGAAACAATACTTTTCTCCATCTCTCTCTCCCTTGTGGTTTGATGTTTTTATTGTTAAAGGATCCACATTAACAGTTTATGTTGGTCCTGCTATATTGTAGAAGTAGAAATAGTTATGGACCACTATCACTGGACACACTCATATGGATTGCGCTTGGTCCAAATACATTATAATTGCACTTATACGACTCCACAAAGGCTTGCTATTTTATATTTGAGCGGGAGCTTATGACTCCGTTGCTGTTGTTTTTGTTCATGTCAGTTCAAGATTGAGAATTTGGGTAAAATGATTGGTTTGTATTTGTTGTTATAGTGGTTGGTAGTGGTAAGTTGTCCGCACCTGTTTTCAATCCACATGTGTTGTAGACTGGAGTGAAACTTGAACTAAATTCATTCCTAATACACCCCCAACACATGTAGATTGTGGTGTAAATAAGGCCTATATTTTTTCATCGTCAACAGTGGCTGTGAAACTTCCCTTCTCAGCAAAGTAAACTACAATGACGAGCTCATGTCCATACTACAAAATGACTCTTCAACGCTGCCAAAAACATCGCTGTTCTTGACATCGTCCCATCTCAGCACCTCCCTGATGTACCTGAATGCATTGTCAACAGTTTTCCGCTCTAGGGCTTTGGTCTGGAACACAAAGAGCTTCCGATCACTGATGGAGGAGTAAAGGTCCTTGAATTTCAGCCCAATGTAGTAGTAGGCGTGACTGGCAAGTGACTGATGGGTGTGGTGTGGCTTCACTGGGCTGAAGTCAGTGAACCAGTCACACACCGTTAGGGGTACATGGTTGATTTTCACCTCGAATGCATCATACTTGTTCAGTAGAAGCACGCAGGGGGTGCCCTCAAAGGAAGGGTAGCTGATCACGTCCTTGAACAGGTTTCTACTGGCGATCATCTTGTTGCAGAGCTCTCCTGAGCTCTGCACCCACATCTGATCATAGTCAGCCAGCGAGATGCAGAAAACGATGGCTTGTCCCTCTAGCATTTCCAAACACCTCAAGCCTCCATTGAGTCCTTTAGAACTGATGTGGATTAAATGATATCTGCCATGGTAAAGAATGGACAAGTCAATGCAAGCACTGAAGAAACGGTTGCAGATGCTACCATAAAATTGTTGAAACCTAGGTCCACTGACCGGACAAGACAAGCAGAATGTCTGAAACAACATACAGCATTGTCAAACCATCAGCTTACTTTGTTTGCATGGATGGATCATCATGTTTGCCTACGTAAGAGTCAGGGGAATGGATATTGGTCATCAAGGGAGAATTCAAGCAAAGATAGGCCATTCCATTGGTTGATACCCTCTGCATACAGAATATCTAACTCTGTCGGTTCATATTCATTACTTGATATTTCAACCACCTGCAAACATGTGAAAAGTTCCTGTCAGAGCAATTGAAAAAAAAAAGTATCACTGATGTAATTACACAACCGAATTCCCTTTTGGTGAACCTGGAGTAGAACAGCCCTACATTGTTCTTTTTTTTAAAAAAGCAAAGTAGAAAAAAATTCTTTAAAAACGTTACTTAAATGAGAAGTATCAGTCTTACCCTATCCAGAAAATAGCTGGCAACATCTGGAAGAAATTGTAACTTCGCTGTTCCTTTTATATGTTGCTTGAATAGCAGGATCTTTCCAAACCTCTTGAACAATTGGTGCATATTCTCGGGTTGCAGCAGGAAAAAAGGCATCCAGATCACCCAGTGCAACTATCTCCAATAGCCAGTCCGCGAACTGCATCAGTCTTTCATTAAGCACATATAAAGATGATTTGATCTGAGCTAGGTCTGGTTCACCTGTTAGCACCCACATAATGTAATTTATTTTCCACAAACATACCAAGCAGAGTGGCTATCCTGGAATAGAAGAGTATAATAAACATGTAATGGTCTTTCTCAAAATTTCACAGCTAGTTCATTTTAAGTCTTAAAAGTAGGAAATTAGCACCAGAATTTTCTAAAAATATAATCTAACTATTGTATCTCTATTTGGAGTTATGTGGAACTTATTTCTTCCTTTTTTCACCGTTTTATTGCTTGTTACCTTGCCCATTATTGAATTAAGTTATCGCTTTGTGCTAGTTTAAACAGTGAGATCAAGACCAAAGGATCCAACAGATTCGAGTCACATGTAAGATCTGGTGGAAGGCAACACCAACCTCGCAGATGCCATCCTCCACCACATAAAGATCCTATTTAGGCATTATATGGTTAGCTCTTTACTTTATTTCGATGGCTTCACTAGGTAATAGTAGGTTCTAAACAAAGCAGGGGTTCAAAGATCATCAATAAACATAAAGTGCAAAATGATAACTGAAATAAGGGTAAAGTCCATTTTTCAACCTTCAACTTGCATGGCAGCCTGATTTTCAATACTAAACTAGGATATCGGGTATCAGATGGTGAAACCAAACAAATTTGGTTGCAATACTAAACTAGGATACCGGGTATCATAAGGTGCCCAGCACTAGTACAGAGGCTCATCCCCTTGCTGGGTGGCTTCCAGAGCTAGCGGTTGTTCACCAGCCGGAGTTTTGCCTCACTCTGCCTAGCGGCTATTAGAGAGGATATGTGCCCGGGACTTGTTTGAGGAAATGGCACATGCCAAACTACCAAAGCATACCCTCTTCGTGAAGGTTTTCAAATTGAGAAGTTCAGTGAGGACGTGACTCGGGACCTCATTGTTATGTGCACTGTATCTAGTCTCAAAGACATTTGGAAGGATGTTTTTTATGCTAGGGGTGCTGCCTTGTAGGCCATCTTGGAGGCTGTTGGGCGACGGGTATCTGACATGGTCAGAGAACCAACTAAGGAGGAGCTCAGATCTATTGCTTCACATCTTGGTGATAAACATAGGATTAATCCGGATGTTCTTACGAAAAACGCTTCGAGTGCTGACTTTTTACCAAGAGCATTGAACATCTGATTCGTAATTCAAGTTTGAAACTTGAACTATCGTGCAAGTTGGAGGTTAGAAAATGGACTATACCCTTTAAATAAATAGTGATCACACTTGCAGGCGATAAAACACTAGCAATAGGATCAGATAACTCTAAATAGAGCACCACCGATAGATAGACTATATTTTTGAAAAAAAAAAATGACATTGGTTTCATTTCTTTCCAATTTAAAATGATTTTTAGAGATTAACTCAGTTTTTGTTACTTTTTAAAAAAACTTCGACCTGCGGGGGTAAGATAGCCCCGGATATTGCATTAAGAAAAGACCTTTTCACGCATGTCAAGAAAACCCCAGAAACCCTACCCCACCCATACACAACATCGACACCTAGCCCATGTGAGAACGACCACCACTGGAGACGGACCTTAGACCTGTGCTTTGGCATGGAACAACCGAGGGGATTTTTTTAACCACGGACTAAAAAAATTCGCTACCACGGGGAATCAAACTCAGGATCACTCACTTTCGCTAGAAGCCAAAATACATATACTCCCTCCGTCCCAAAAAAACATGCAACTATGGGAATCGTGTCGGTCAACTTAACTAAAGTTTGGCCAAGTTTATAGTAATTAATATTAATATTTATGTCTCAAACAAAATTTATTATGAAAATATATCCGTCACGAATCTATTGATACTAATTTTGTATTATAAGTGTTAGTGATCTTTCATATAAATTTAGCCAAAGTTGGAATCGGTTGACTTCTCGAGAAGGAGAATTGCATGATTTCTGGGATGGAGGGAGTATTAACAAAATCAAATTTGAAACAAACTAGAGGGAAAAGTTTGTTCGATTTCAACCTTTCGCTAGTCAAATATATCTGGTCTTGAGTTGATGGACAAAATCATAATTGAATGGTCGAGAATGGACTATAAATAGATATTGATGTAACAAAATGGAAAATCCAACAGATTCCTTGGACCAAAATAGACAGGATTAGACTTTAGAATGACTGAATGGAATGCCCTGAAATGTTTGTGTAGCTTTCTGTTTTACAAGGTTCATTTTTTGGATTTGTCCGTTGAGCCCATTTCGTATGCAATACATGATTTAAGGAAAAGTAACACAGGAACTAAATATTTTGCTCCTATTCGGTAAAAGATGTCAACAAGTATCAGGCAAAACTTTATCGCTCTCACCAGAATCTTCATCACTCATGCAAAACTTTGTGTCTTCTTTGAAAGCTTCATCCTCAAAGCATTCTAAGCCATTCAAGCAGTGTGCTGAGATATTTGTAAACATTAATTTGTATCATGAGCTTCAAATCAAGCATTTCTTCTGCAGAGAATTTTTTCCCATACAAAAACTTTGCCTGCATTGGCCAAAAAAAATCATATAGTCACATAAATAGAATTTGTCTGTTCCTAGTAATAACAAAATAAACGACAATCCCATAAGCTCTGAACACGTTAATTATATTTAGAACATGATGATCATTATCCAATGAAAATTTGGAAGTGAATTGGAGAGCGTGCAGTATTAACTTTTCAAGTCCAAACAATGCACCAGCTTGTTTCGTGAACAGTTGTAGTATTCTAAAGGCTCCAGTGGCACATGCAAAGCCAACCATCGTCCTAGCTGGCTCATGCATACATTGATTCATCTACCGGGAGGGAGTGAATCCAGGGGGATCTTTTGATGAACTGAAACAAAATCTTGCATTGACTCATGGTGAGAAAAATAATCCATATAGCCATATGTAGAGCCTAATTGAGACATCTTATGAGAGGGAAGGATGGTCGCTTCACTTTTCAGCTCTCCCTTTAGTGGGTCCCATTTGACTCATGAAACCAAACTTCAATAAATATAAAATAATTTAGGTAACAGTACTGTATGTGTTAGATAAAAATGACTACAGTAGTGCTGATACTCTAACAGGCATCATGGTACCAAATTTGTGTTGCTGTACCCCTTACCATCTCTTCTATAAACTTTCACTTTTACATGTAAATTAAACTTTTTCTCGAAAAAACAGGAGAACTGTGCTTCATTATATTAAGAAGAAAAAAAGGGGAAGAAACCCCGTACAACACACACCACACCAAACCCAAATACAAGACTTACACACACATGTAAACTAAACTATTATGTAGCATTTTAAGAATCATGTTTCCACAGTATCATAACTTTAGTAGATCATTGGTTCCATTCTGAAAAGAATATGCCAGTACAGAAGCATAGAAACACAGTTAAGCTGCATGTGCATTGTGGTAAAAAGAATTTCAAAAATTCAACCAGTGGGGAAAGACTGCCCCTAACCCTCCACAGCTTTGTACTAAGAAGAAACCTCCGCAAAACCAGCCGAGAAAACATCCGAAAACTACCCTAACCAGCCACACCATAACCTAGGCCAACAACCACCAGGACTACCCGAGGTAGGACTGCACCATTACCGCAGGCAAGGGGAGATCACTTGACGAGCATTTAGTAGTCATTTGGCTGGGCGCTGGGGTGGCTCCTTTAGTGTTTAAACACTGAAGATGACCATGTCTGCATGTGAACATAAATTATAAATGCGCAAACTTTATCACTGATAGGTCACGTGTTTGCTAGCACTTCCACATGCTGCCATCTACCAATAGAGAAGAAGGTTTAGGGCCTTAGGGGTTAGGGTTCCTCTGCTTGCTGGTGGCTCTAGAAGGGGTTTGTATGAAGGGGCTGGGGGTAGGGGGCGGAGTCACAGGCGATGGGCAGGGCTTGCAGCACAAGTGGTTGCTGGTGGCCCTATGATTAGGGGAGGGCGGGGTCGAGGCGACAGCAGGAACCGCTGGCCACCGGTGATGGAAACGCAAGGACAGGGGGCAGCTGGAGGTGTTGTGCAAGGGAGGGATGCAGCAGGGCGGTGGAGCGCTGAGGAAGAAGAGGTCGACAGGGGCGGCGGAAGCACCGGCGAGGGTGGCGACAGGGGCAGCAGTGGCAAGGGTTCCGTGCTCCTATAACATGCAACTAGTCGCGCCATAACCCTCCCCTATAAGAATGGTCGCAGGGATGGTGTGGTACACTATTTTCAGAAATTTGGACTAGAAGCTCTATCTCTACAACCAGACATTGTTTACTTCTCCAGATGGTGGAACGGGACACAATCAAGAGATAGTGGATGACCTTATGACGTATGGCCACCAGCTGGGGCTTCTAAGCAGACCCTGTTCTAGGGTTGGTATTTTTGTTTAGCTGTGTGCATTATTCAAGCATGGCACGGCGTGTTTGGGTCTTGGGTGTATTGTGTTAGTGCATTGTACATTTATTACTCTCTTCCTTATGATGAAATGCAGCACTCTTGCATCGTTCAAGAAAAAAAAGCAACATCCCAACCTGCAGTTATCTGAACAAAAAATTCCTTTCTTTGGTCTTTGAAATAATCTAAAACAGTATGCAAAGGTTACAATGATTCAAATACACGAATCTTCATTATCTGAATATGATATGAGCAAGTAGAACAAAAACCTGCTTAAAGATTGTACTTGATCCAGAGCCTTCTAGTCCAACCAGTAAAAGTTTCTGAACTCTTTTCGATCCAGGTAATCTGGAACAAACCTACTTGAGTCCAATGTAGCATCCTCTTCAAAACCATTAGAATATCCAGGAGGGATTGGTAGCGAAAAAAAGATTAGCAATAAGGCGTGTTGATGCCTGGCTAACCAAAAAAATAGATGCAACATAGTTACTCAGTTGATTTACATACAAACTTTCAAGCACTTAATGAAAAAATACATTACCTTTTGCCAAATATTTCCTTTTATATTGTTTTGTCCCTCCTCCTCGTAGGAACCATCATCATATAACCAGAAATGAGTATTTCGTGGGCACTGTACACTGGCCAGCTGAATGAAAATCCAGTAAAACTCTGATCATATAACCAGAAATGAGTATTTCGTGGGCACTGTACAGGTCATGAATGATCCCCTAAAAAGTTTTAGGTCCTTAGATACAAAATTGGGGATAAAATTTATAACTTCCCATTTGTACAACACATCATTGAAGATCTATTTGCAAGAGGTAGAAAAAATACATAATCTAATATGGAAACCCATCTAAAAGAAATTGCAACCTGTTGTCTTGTACCCATATTGTGGCACGGCGGCACTATGAACCTTTATATAATTGGCCCGCTGCCCCACCAAGTTAACAGCAGTAAATATCTTAATATCTCAGTTAATACACAGTTTTTTTGCTACTTGCTAGGCTTTTGCAGAAAACATCAGGATTTGAGATAGCAATACATAAACCCTTTTCTATCCATGGCACTCTTTATAGAATGTATTGTGTTTTCTAATGGTAACCAAAACATATGTTCAAAGTAATCCATATACTATCCTAAAGATTTTTGGAAAGAAGAACAGAAAACACAAATTCTACCCACACATAAGATTACTATATGGCAACAAATATAAAATAATATCACAAAGAAAATCCATCTTACTAGGGTCACTAATGTAACTATTACACTTGCATAGTCTTGTGTTGTACATGTGTCATATACACGTCACATTCTTGTAACTCAAGCCACCTATGCTATATATATGAAAGGCCACCCCCTCAAGGGTTAGATGGTGAGGCCATGCAACCTTTGGATATGATCACGAAAGTTAAAAACAAGGTGAGCTCATTCCTATCTTTGCATAACAATACAAGCAAGAATTTGATGCTACCTAATATCGTTACTTTAAATGTACCTAGGAACAAAGAAGATGATGACATGAACCTGGAAATACACTTTCTGTAGCATCTACAACATATGAGGTGTGGATACACCCAGTGGAGGAACTCATCAATTTTGGCGTCTAGGGCCACTATTAAAGCATATATACTGCATGGACAGAGTTAAAATACCAGCCACACCAGGAAAATTCTGATAAATAACAAAACTAGCTCGTAAATGCATAAGTTTAGATGATATCTCAATTCATACGTAAATACAATGTAATTGGCATTAGGAGAACAACGGGGATTATTTTGCAAGCCATTTGCATTGCTAGCTCTTGTCTTTGTTTCTGAGATACTCCCGCTCAACTGCAGGCTAGCATTAGACTGCTATAGACTTGTGTTGTACATGTATCGTATACACACGTGCGCGCATGGCCATCTAGGCCACATGTTACATCACATTTTAATATGAGTAACATGAAAGGACACTTCAGGAGACCTTTTCTGATTAAAAGCAAAATCATTGTCAAGCAAAGCAAGTTATTCAAATAGTGCTGAGCTGTTACTACAAGCCCTTATGTCACACATAACTAAGGCCTTAATTCTTTGACAACACATTGAGTTAGCAAGCACATCTGAGATGATATAAACAAAATGCCCAGTTGATGATAGAACTGTCTGAAACAAAGAAACATATACCCGCGTAAAATTAAGGTAAAATAGTCAGCATGCACATCTGCGAAGATATAAACAAATGCCCAGATAACGGTAGAACTGACTAAAACATTTACCCCATTTAAAATTAAGGTAAAACCCCAAATTGTCATCTTTGTTTGTGCCTACCAACTGTTAGATGAAAGTAACGCTCCTGTAAACCCTAACAGGAAAAATGGAAACTTCTGCATGGTTAGGGTCTACCAAATCCAACATGTGCAATACACTCAGACACAACTTCCATGTTATCAATCCCAGTCTTTAAAACCTAAAGCTGGAATTACAAGGGCCTGAGGGTTATGATTCCCCTTTAAAGTAATATAAGCTTTTCAATACATTATACAGTTATAAGCTGGCAGATGCTGCATTCTTATGAATATTACAGAGCAAACACTTCAGGGAGGTAATAAACAGCAATAATGGCCAAATTATTTGCTTTGACTATAAAGTTGTTATTGAGAATCGAGACAATATAAACAGAAATTCATTCACAAGCAAGACAGATGGAAATGGGCTACATGTCAATCACAAAAAGATGCGCTCAATTTTGATCATAAAAGTTATCAAAACAAGTGGAGTTATGTCATCAAGTGGCCTGAGTGTGCAACAATTTTTTCACCTTAAAATCAAAAGTAATTTCTAACTATCCAAAACACTCTATAGCTCTACTTGAATGATAAATAAATGTTTAAGTAGTACTGCCTCTGTCCCAAATTATAGCTCGTTTTGGGTTTTCTAGGTACATAGCTTTAGCTACGCAATTAGATATATGATATGTCTAGATACATAGTAAATATTGTGTATCTAGAAAAGCCAAAACAACCTATAAATTAGAATGGAGGGAGTAGCATTCAACAAGTCACCAAAGGTATCACGTGGTAAACTAACACAAAATATACACTGGTAGACAAATATTGTACCTTGAGCATCCTGAGTTCAGTTTTTGTTACCTCCCGCCCATTTACAAACACTTGTGTGGTGCCATTGCTAGCATCTGCTCTCAGCTTCCCTCCAACACTTACCTTCGAACTAACAATTCTATCAGGCCTCTCACCTTCCTGAAAATAGTCGGCAATGCGGAAATTTAATAAACAGCACTTCAGAGCAATGTAGTCTTTCATGGATGTACTTGGATCACACATAAACACGAGCTTATATTAACAAATACAGCCTAGATATCAAGTTCAAGCATTGATCTGTTCATTTTTGTGTTCTATCAGCTCCAGAATACTAGTCGGTCAAAAATAAAAAATGTTAACGTGTCATGTTTAGTTACTTCACAAAGAGCAGTACAAGCGTACAACATACACATACACTTGCCTTCACCAAGCACATCTATTCAAAATGTGATCCCTTTTTCCTTATAAACTAAGAAATCACTTTTTAGAAATCACACTTCAAGGTTCTTTATTTGCCTATAAAAAAATCTTTATTAGAACAGCTCCAGTGTGTTCGTACAACAAAAAGAGATAAGTAACTCCACTGAAAAATGACCTAAGAGGAAACAGGTCACGCAGTCATTGGCCATGCATCTGTAGTGGTTACTTAGTGGAGCAAGTTTTTCAATCCCCAATTTGCAACTAAATTTGAAATGAAGGGACTCCAATGCCGTACCTTCCCCCAGAGCCCGGAGTCCTTGTCATACCAGTACCGGCCTGGCACGAGTCGGTCCGGCGGCACAGGGCACCCGAGCAGAAGATCGAGCTCGCCCTGCAAAAGCCCGCGCCCGTTGATGACCACCTCGTCCGGCCGCACCTGGTTGGCCGCGCAGCCGCGCTCAGCCCGCATAACCTGCCTCAGCTCCTCCGGCGCCAGCACCCGCGTAAGCAATCAGGACCCCTGCCGAGCCGCGCGCGCGGCGCGGGTCGGCAACGGTGCGCCAATGCAGCCGACGCACTTGCGGCCCTCCGGCATCGAGCCCATGGAGCGGAGGACGCAGCCGCCGCAGTATCGCGCGCCGCAGACCAGGCACTCTTCCTGGCGTCGGTCCCCAGGATCCCCAGTCCCACCGCGATGCGTCCACCCTTACCGCACCTCGCACACGCCCGCCTTCTACCGCGGCCGTCGTCGGTCGGACCTGGGACTGGGAGCGGGAGCTGAAGGAGAGGAGGAGGAGGAGGAGGAGGAGGGGAATCGGGAGCGCGCGGCGGCGAGGGGGCGTTCAAGGAGGTGGGAGAAGGGGCGGTGTCCGGGGGGAGAAGGCGGCGAGGGGTGACGCGCAGCGGGGTGGAGGCGGGGGAGCAGGGCGGAAGACGAGGCTGGAGATGCGGCGGCGGTGGCGGCGCGGGAGCGGGAGCGGGAGGGAACGCGGCACAGCGGCGGAAGGGGACGGCGAGCGCCTGGCAATGGGGCCGGCGGGGACGTCGACGGAGAAGGAGTAGTCGAGGTGGTCCTCATCGGGCAGCGGCGCGCCTGAGGGCAGCAGCTTGCGAAGCGCGCGCGCCCACACCGTCTCCCAGGTGGTGGAGACAACGACATTGGGGAAGAGGGGGGCAGTGAGGAGGGAGGGGCGGCGGCGGTCGGGAGGAGACTCTCCCCACCCCCGGCAAGCCGGCGGTGGTTTTGAGAAGTGGGGAGGAGAATGACGTCTTTTTTTTTTTTTTGATTCTAGGAGAATGACGTCGACAGTAACGGCCTGCGCTTTGGCGTGTGGATGACATGTGGGGCATGTGGAGCCCAGCGGAGGACGGCACTGGGCTCCTGCAGTCTTCTTCGTAATTTCGCGTGGGCCCAAAGTGTTGGGCATCTCCGCTCATATGGACTGGGCTCTGCCGTCCTTGCATGGGGTCGTGGGTTGTATGCAACGTTTCGTGGGACCAGTACGATGACAGCGGCTTCAATTCAGGATTTCCTGTATAGTTCACGAAAAGGAACCTCCGGCTCGCGCCCGAAGATCTTTCGTAGGGGTAGGGTTTTGCGTGCGTGTGTTCATAGGATGAGTGTGCGTGCGTGTTGAGTGTCTGCGTTTGTACATGTGTAATCTCAAAAAAAATCTATTGGCGCATGCATGAAACATTAAATATAGGTAAAAAAATTAATTGCACGCTTTTTCTATAATAGGAAACGTGCTTGATGCGTTCTTCGGGATATATAAAAATATCATTTAGTTTTTTTTAGCAGTGATGAATATAAATTTTGAATGAGGATTTCTGTTACATTAGAAGAAAAGTATATGATTCTATTTTTTATATCATTGTCAATATCTAGTGACCAGATAAATCAAATATAATATGGTCCAAATTATAAGAAGCAACTTTTTGAAAGGCTAAGGCTAACCTTAATTTCTTGTGAAGGAACGTCATACCACCTAGCTCGTTCGCGTCTCGTCCTTGTCCCGGGTCACACCTCATCATTTAGTTTTTTTAGCAGTGATGAATATAAATTTTGAATGAGGATTTATGTTACATTAGAAGAAAAGTATATGATTCTATTTTTTATATCATTGTCAATATCTAGTGACCAGATAAATCAAATATAATATGGTCCAAATTATAAGAAGCAACTTTTTGAAAGGCTAAGGCTAACCTTAATTTCTTGTGAACGAACGTCATACCACCTAGCTCGTTCGCGTCTCGTCCTTGTCCCGGGTCACACCTCATCATTTAGTTTTTTAGCAGTGATGAATATAAATTTTGAATGAGGATTTCTGTTACATTAGAAGAAAAGTATATGATTCTATTTTTTATATCATTGTCAATATCTAGTGACCAGATAAATCAAATATAATATGGTCCAAATTATAAGAAGCAACTTTTTGAAAGGCTAAGGCTAACCTTAATTTCTTGTGAACGAACGTCATACCACCTAGCTCGTTCGCGTCTCGTCCTTGTCCCGGGTCACACCTCACACGTCGTTTGCCGTGCGTGTATGAAGCTTGCCTTCTTCACTGCCGAGACGATGAAGCTGACGGCGTGAACGAGACGATGCAGCTTGCCTTCTTCACCGCCGGCCTCTGCGATCCGCTGCGCGTCGACATGGAGGTGCAGCGTTCGGTGGCGCTGCACGACGCCGCGTGGATGGCTGGTGTCCTCGACGCCGCGTGGATGGCCGGTGTCCTCGAGCACCACCGGAGGATCTTGGCTTTGAAAATTGATCAATATGTACCGAAACAACCCAGCGATATATACCTCCGATCGAGTGTAAGGACCTGCCCGCTGCGTCCGTCTCGCGTCAGCGCCGGCGGCCTTCACCATCTCGGCATCGCAGCACCTTGGTGGCCTCCCAGAAGCACCCGTTCTCCCTGTCAAGACCGGTCAGACCCCGATCTCGTCCAGCTCCTCCGCGGACACGCCCACGGACCGCCGCGGCCGCCACGGCACCGGCGCGCCCTCGGCAAACCGTATCGCGGCCCCGAGCTGCTTCTGGCTGAGGAGGAACACGGTCTCCTTCGCCTCCTACTCCGCCCCTAGCCGTGACGGACGCGGTACCGGCAATCGCTGGCGGGCGACATGGCGCCACGCGCGCTCGCCCCGCCGGCCTCCTGCGGGCGCGCGGCGCGCCGGGCGCCGCTCGTGCGAACCGAGATGATGCCGCCGGAGAGGTCGTGGTCCAGCTTCTTCGCCACACGACAGCTGCCTGAGGGCGCGCCGCCGCCGGCTCCGGGACCACGGTGGCGGCGCGGCGGCGACGGCATGCGCAGCAGTGTGGGCGCCCCATGGCGCCCCCTCCTCCGCCGATCGCGCTGAAGGCGGCGTGGGGCTCGTCATCGGCGTCACGATCGAGATCGAATCGAAGCTCTAAGGCACCGGTTCAAATCAAATCGAAAAAAAAGAAGCGTCCTTGGCGGGGTCGGTCTCCTAGTCCTAACCGACTTCGAAACCGAAAACACGCAGACGACGTAAAACCGAGCGGAAGGACAAGGCAGACGGAAATTTTGGTGGTCAAGAAATCTCCTCTCTTTATTAGTAGGTATAGAAGTACGAGACGGATCTTTTGAGCCTAGTTCATGGTGAGACAATAATTACCAAATACAAACAAAAAGTATTACAGTACCCGAACCCAAAATATTTCACCAACTAAACAGCCTCATAATAAAAAAACTGTGGATGAAGGATCAGCAATTATAAATGCTCAACATTTTTTATTTTTGACTAAGGCTATCTCCAACAATGGAGAGGCAAATAGAGCACTCATTCCATGTTTGCGTCACCTACGGTAAAGACCATGCATATCCAATTTTGTGGCGTCTCCAAAAGCCAACCCAAATCCCACCCCCCATCTATCTACCCTCGTCGAGCTCCCCGTTGAAGGTTCACCTGCGGGCGCCCACGCCGCGGAGGCCAACATCCTCCCCCGCGACCCGCCACAGCACCCTCTCCTCTAACTCGAGGGACGGGCGAATCGAGGCGGAACGCGCCAAGCATCTCGCGGTGTCGCCGAGGGGTACCCGAAAAGCGCGGGCACGCCGGGTGCAAGAAGAGCGGCGTGATGGCCTGACCTTCCACAACACGCCCAAAGGGGTCCCCGCCCGCAGAGTGTCCGCGTGAGAGCACCGCTGCCGAGCGCCCCCTCTCCTCCCACACTGGTCCATTGCCAAGCCGGGCCGCGCGCTCGGGCCGCCCTCGCCGTCGGCCGCACCCCATCGGCGTCCATGGTCCTACCTCACCTCCGCCGGCCGAGGCACCGCTATCCCGACGAGTGAAGCTCGCGTGGTCACCGTCGCGTCCAACAACTGGCGTCCCCCGAGGCTGGTGCACGGCGACTACGGTCTCTCCCCAGCTCCTCCCGGTCCTCCCACGGCGCGAGACCCACCTTGACTCACAAGTAGACTTGCATCGCCGCCGCCCGCGCCCCACCCCAAAGCCCCCCCTGGGCCCACCGCCGCAGAGGGTATTGCTCATGACGGCGGTAGGAGCATGGAGCGCCAGCTCTCGCGGCGGCGGCCACGAGCTCCCTCTGTATTTGTCTTCTTCTTTGTGGTGGAGGCGGAGGCGCACGGAGCGCCCGTCTTCCCCCCGTGGCTAGCCATTGAGTCCAACTTCATCTCGAAGTCTCACTCTCTCCCTCCGCTCTCGACTCCGGACTCCCACCGGCCACGTGCTTTGCCAAGATTTGTATCGAGGAGAGAGATAGGCTTATTTGCGTCGTGGACAGCCTCTTACTCAAAAATGCGGTTGTCTTTGTGTTCCCTGTTGGAGTTGGTTTTGAGGAGGCAAAGGCACCGCGGTACAACCTATTTTTAGGTTTGGGTAACTTGTTGGAGTCGAGTCTAAGACATATGTCTCGTGCGTTGCTACGGATACATCACGCCACAAATCCTAATGCTCAAAAGAAAGAAAGAAAACATGGATCATGCTTGTGCCCATTGCCAAAGCTCGAGGTATGGAATTAACGTTCAATGCATAACAAAGCATAGATAAACTATTGATATACTATTGTTATAGTTCTCAATGTTTATTTTCTTGACAACAACATTGTAACATAGATAAACTAGTGTAGAAGAAGTAAAAATATGGTGTACATCCGGTTTAAGTTCTTAAAACCGGGTGTGACACAATATTTCTTTGAAAGCATCCCAAGGAATGATCTCTTTTTAAAGTGGTTATGAACTATTTTTCCATTGCCTTTCTATAGTCTGTGTTATTAGATTATTTCTATGTTTAGTAGTTGCATTTGTTTCAAAGAGATTGGCCCCTGAAATCTCATGTTTGGTTTTAATAATTGATGACACTTTGTTATGCTAATCCTTTGCTCTAAGTGCTCTTAAGAGATAGGATTGCATGGATGATGTGGAGCAACATGATCATGGACATGGATGTTGATTCGGCGCTTTTGAAAAAAATGAGATGCCTATTTTCTATTGCGCCGGGATGCAATTTGTCGGAGAAATCTTGCTAACCCTCATGCTCAAGTTGGTATACTTGTTGGGTAGCAAGTTGGAGCAAAGACGACAACAAATGACGAACTTCGCGAGAAGATCGGAAGGTCGGATGGCGACCGGGGCCGGTTACCGACCGGATCTTTGGGCGCCGACCGAGCGCGTCGGTCGGCCGGTTCCGGCCGATTCTAGAGAGGTCCGAATCGACACTTTGGCCGACCGGAAAGCATCCGGTTAGCGATTGGACCTACTGACCGGACCGGGCTTGGGCTTGTCGAAGAGTGGGACGTGCGGCTTGTCGTTTCTTTGATCGGACTCATGGTCGGAGCGTCCCGGTCACCCCCGCCCGAGGCCCCGGTTAGCACGCTAAAGATGAGTAGGTTTTGAACACCAACGACTCTAATTTTGTGTAGAGCCTATATATATGTGTGTGTGGCCGGTCATTTGAGCTCTCTCTTGCACATTTGATCATTCTAACTTTCTTGTGAGCTGAGAAAACTCCCCTCCACTTATCTCTCTTGCCTAACTTCGATCTTTGGTGAGATTGAGTGAGAATCCAAATGCATTGCATTGTTGATTGAATCTAGATGCACTTGATCCTTAGAGGAGCTGCGGGATTTTGTTTCTCTTGGGAATTTGCTTGGTTCCCTAGCTGCTTGGAGTTCGAGGAGGTGTGTTGAGGTCGATTGGTGATTGTTCAAGGCCACATCGGTGGACTTGTGAGGGGTTGATCCTTACCCCACGGGAGATTCACAAAAGAAGTCACTAGTGGATTGCTCGTGGCTTGTGGATCTCCTCTTGTGAGTGATTCATTGAGCTCCCACTGTGGGATTTGGCACCGGCCATTAAGCTTGTGGATCATCAAGTGGGTGTATCGCCACAACGAGGAGTAGCGTGTCGGCAAACATGTGAACCTCGGTAAAAATCATCGTGTCAAGTGTGCTTTGCTCGTTGGAGATTTCATTGACATTGGTGATTGGCCACAACCTCTACTCTACACCATCGGTATTGTATCCTAGCACTCCTTCACATTCTTACATAGTATTGACTTGTGTAGCGTGTTAGCTTTTCTAGCTTGAGTAGCACCTTTTGATAGAATTAGCTAGCTCAACTTGATCACCTAGGAGTAAAATAGCAACCTAGCCTTTGTGTGCAAGTAGAGACTTTAGAATTGTTTAGAATTGCTAGGTGGTTTGCCTAGATATCTTGTAGCATTGCTTTGTTACGCCGCCATCTTTTTACTAACGGTGTTGTTTAAGTGTTGTTGTAGAAATTTTTATAGGCTATTCACCCCCCCTCTAGCCATTAGGACCTTTCACCCGCATCTCCATTCTTGACCCATTTAACTTTTCCCCTTTTGCTTCATGTAAACTTTTTGTTGGTTTAAAAGATGACTTAATTGAACCATATAAGTTGCAATGATGTCATGTTGATAATAGTTTAGAACAAAAACATAGTGTTGATGGTCCTTATACTCCAACTATAACCATCAATTATTACATGAAATGGTATAAAAAGGAACATAAACACTAGTTGTAGGGTTTGATTCTAACAGATTCCACAAGTTTTGGAGCTTTCACTTATTTTGTAGGAAATATCTCAAAAAGAGGGATTAGAGTACACCATTGTGAAGAGCTTATCGAGACGATTGAAACAGACATATCATTTGTCACATTTGGAGTCCGTAATCAAAAGATACGAATCACAACCATTAATAAAAATTCCAGGGACCTAAAGAACAAAAATAACACACCATGAACAAGATGGGGCCCACCTAGCACAACCCACGGACAATCGTCCATGCCCGTAGTCCAATCGGGCCCGCCTTTCGGAGTCCCGATCCATTGCGTCTCTAGATCACATTTGAGCCGTCCAATAAGGCTCGGTTTGATCCAACGACCACAATTCATCCCTCAAGGCTATATAAGCAAGGGTAGAGCACCCCCTAGAAACCCTAATTCATTATTCAGTTCATTAGATCAAGAGAGGGGTCCCTTGAATGGATGTATCTCTTAGGTTTAGCTATCAAGAGAAGATTGGTTCTTCATAGATCTAGTCTTATACATAGAAATAGTGAGATAGAGAGTGAGGGATGAGTTCGGAGGAGTTGTCGGCTTCTCAATGCTCTCTCAATGGCTTGTACTTCGCTGATTCAAGTTTATCTTGTCTTTAAGATTTCTCTGGTAATTTAATTTTAATCTAAGTTTACTTTGTTTATATTGTCTATCTAGTTTATGACTCTTTTGAGTGCTTTATTCCTGTTTCTAGAGGGAGTAAAGTGTTAATTCTTAGCGTAGGTGTGGTGCTTAGGCTAGGGTTAATCATGAATACCCCTTACTTTTCTAGGTTTGGTGGTAGATCACAAGTGTGACACACCGTTCAATCCTTTTGTAGCCCACCATCCCGTAGTAAGTTTGTAGTCTTATTGGTGCTAGTAGGGAAGAAACTCGCTTTGTTCTCGATTAGTTATTAGCCAAGATAGATCGGCTTTGAAGGCATAGTTTACCCAAAGTTAGAAGTCGAGGACCCTTAGTTATCCTCTTTGTTCCCCCTATTTATCCTAACCTTGTTGCTACTCCTAGTTATTATAAAACACTTTTAGTTATCTTAAAACCTTTATAGTTATTATAAACCCAAACTTAGTTATCTTTATTGTTGAGTTAGATTGTAGTTAGCCTCACATGTTTCTCTCTGTGGATTCGATATTAAAACCTTTTGGGTGAAAGCTACGGTATCTATGCGCTTGCGATCTTTCCTTATTTATTTTGTGTGCATTTAAAAATACCAACACATAGAAAACCCTGGTCTAGCCAAAATTAGAATTAGAACCAACCCAAGCTAGTTTGCATAGTAGTTGGGTGAAGATAGCAAAACCCAGCTTCGAGGCCGGTTTAGGTAGGTTCGGCCAATCACAAAGAAACCCGACTTATTTGGATTGAAAACAAGCCTAATATAGATTTTGACGTGATTTGAATCCAAATCAAGCAACCAGGTGCATTTCATGGGAGATGTTTTCTACATAATGACATAATACTACCACTATACATATGAGAGGTTCATGGCTAGTTTAGTTATGTAACTGATCAAAAAATCAATTTGCCCTACCTTTTTCTCATCCAAACACTACTTTTCTCAATACCCTACTGTCCTATGATTCTCTTAAGACCCCCAACCACCCCCATCTTGTTCCTACATGGATCTCCCCATTAATTTTGACGGTGTTATTGGAGCTCTAGAACTTTAAAAAACATCATTTTTAAGGGGGAAGTTTTTGCTCTTGGATTCTATGGAAGAGAACAACACACTATGCAAAAACAACACAAAGGAGACACCTTAATCTGTTACAATTGGTAGATCAGTGATGCGTGTAAATGGAACGCGTTGAGTGTTGTCCATGTTTAGTAAACAAAACACGTCACTAATGACAAGTTATTTAAGACTCTTACGGAATCTCGAACCCAAAAAAAATTATGAAATACGTTGAGTTGAAGAGTTAGTTCTAGACTCCCCGAGCCCTCGTGTCTAGAACTCCGGATCCACCCTATTACCCATTCTCATCCCCTCTCTCTCACTTGCCTCCTTTCCCTACTTCACTCCGCCCGGTCTACAGCTGCCCTTGATCGACCCTTCTCCATT
Source organism: Hyparrhenia diplandra (assembly GCA_015847255.1). Lineage (NCBI taxonomy): Eukaryota > Viridiplantae > Streptophyta > Magnoliopsida > Poales > Poaceae > Hyparrhenia > Hyparrhenia diplandra. The sequence continues at coordinate 214,746 of JADLZK010003385.1, read as the reverse complement.
GCCCTCGCTCTTCTCCCCACCTGTTGCCACATCTTGGAACTCCGACGACGAATTTAGTGGGCTCGTAGCAAATCTGAGAGAAAGCAAAACTCTGGCGGCGGATCTAGCGGTGCACGCGGCGATTTGAGAGAAAGACTACCTCCTCGCCGGATCCACTCCACCTCCATGATCATTAACCATGGTTCTCGCGGCGGCGTCCCCCGCCTTGTGCTCTCATGGGCGTGAAGTTATTGGTACGTGCTCTCACATCCTTTTTTACATTTCATTCAAGTTTTTGGTGATCTAGATCTACGACGGAGGAGAGAGAAATACGATATTGTGCATCATTTTTATGGTGTATATTAGTTGTGGATTATAGTGCAACATTAGAAATTTAATCTTTAGGTAAAAAATACCTTATGCAGAGTATATACATAGTATATTTTTACAAACCACTTTTAACCATGTTTTTAGTGCAATGAGGTCCTTCTTGACATCTTTACTTGAAATGCCATATTAACTGCATGTATGCTTTCAGTGGTCTCATATATTTATAGTAACTCTTTCTTCAGGATGGACATGGATATTTTATTTCTCCTACACTAATTTATCCATGTTAGACTATTATTGTCAAGAATAAACATTGATCCACACAACATAGTAAACTAGCATGATAGAAACATAATATTCATAATGTTGCAAATAGGAAGGTTTTCAGGCAACAACTGTGGTGCCACCTTGGATTTTTTATGTGATATAATATATACTAAATGAGAGAATGGAGACCGGAAGAAATCTTTGAAGTAGGTGGTTCTATTTGTAGTATGTGGGAAAATGATGAGTGGTTGTGTAGTTGCTTATGTTGTAGATGATATGGTGCGTTGTTTGAAAACATGATGTGGTGCATTGCAAACAATAGTTTCTAGAGGGTAAGGGCAAAAATTATCTATTTTTGTTGTGTTTGAGTTGGGATTGGCCTAAATCAGCCCTATCAACTACTAGGATATCCGGAATTCGCATTAAACGAGAGCTTGCACTCGAGGTGCTAGCATACCTCATATAATTAATGTCTCTAGCCGGTAAGATAGTCCAAATCATTTGAAAACACAATTATCATTTATTGGTCATACCTCAAAGATTTTGCAAGTAATGCTCATTATGGTAGTTGAACTGTCATCTAGAAGTATATCTTTAGTAAATGAATAATGTCACTAGATCAAACTTGTAACTATGATATATAATTGAATGCATACCATGTTCATATCTTATAGATTTGTGTATTTGTGGTTGTATCTCTATAATGTCCACATATTTTTCCATTCAAGTGAAAAATCTCTATACACCAAACATCATTATTATTATTTAGATATTTGAAGACATTTGCAAAATCGAAGAGCTATATCATTAATGAAAAAAAACCTTTGACCCAAATTCCAAATATGTGAAGATATCAAATGCAAAATCTTGCTTGGATATTATTCTTCAATAATGTCCACCCTTCAACAACCCCCGCCTCCTCTTATAAGAACTCATGGTACCATGGTAGAAGCACATCTAGAATCAACCTTTTTGTTTCCTTAGGAGAACTTCCATGGAGGATCAATCATGGAAGGCCTACTTCTCCCATCAACCTCCTCCAAAACCTTACGTAGCCAAAATAATATGGGATCTTAAGAAGAGGGAACTAGCGACACCCATATTTGTATGCCTACAATGCGCCAAGGAGTCTTCTTCCCAACAAGCCATGACTTCCCATTTGCAAACAACATGTCCAGTGGCATGTCTAAGGGGGATCATGAGCACATTAAGTATTTTCGGACCATACATATTTTTTCTTATGTAGTGAAACTCAATCAAGTTCATCATTTGCTGATAGAGTCTTGCCAAAAGAGCCAAAGCGCACCAAGCGGGCACCTTGGCCAAGTTACAAAACCTGTTTTTTGCTTATCTTTGGAAATGCTTTCATGTCACATCTAGCAAGTCTCTTGAGAGACAACCATAACGGAGTTGCTCAGAGGACAACTCCTGTTGAAGTCAATCCCAACATTGACCTAGCCCTACGGTTGGGTCCCGCTCTTGACGCGTCCGATAGCTCTAGGCCGGGATGAAAATCCGGTGGCTAGATTCAATAAGTAGTGTTGAATACATGGTGAAAACTCCAAGGGGGAAATGTTGATCTATGGGCCATGTGATAAATGAAAACGAGAATTTGGAGCTTCTATGATGAATATTTATATTTTTGTTGCATCTCTATCTTGTTAGAATAAAAAGTATATCTAGTTTCTTATGGTTCAAGTTACATTATGTTTCTTCGGTTACGCTATGGAACAAAGTTTGATGTATGAGATGTGCATGCATGTTGCACTTGCAACTATTATACTATGTCATAGAATATTAGCTTATTTTCTATGATATATTTTCTTTTTGGCCGATTCAAATTTCCCTCAATTTGGATATTATATATTTGTCTAAAAGGCATGTCATATACAAGAACTTTCCATGTTCATGAGTTTGATGTGGGAATGTAAAATATTGGAATTAAAACTAAAGTTATCTTAGAGAACTAGATTGTTTATACAAATGCTACTTGTATTTATTAACAATTTAACATTTGTTCTAAGCGTCAAAATTATATAAAAATCGTGTTCTCTATATTTTTGACCCAACTATGCAAATTAAGACTTTTTGGCTCATAACCATGTGATACCGGTATTGAATTATGAGGTATGAAGAGCGGGACTCAATCGTAGGACCGTGTCAATGTAGGGCCGACTCAATAGGAGTTTTCCTCTGAGCAACTCCATTTTGGTTGTCTCTCAAGAGACATGCTAGATGTGACATGAAAGGATATCTAGCATAAGCAAAAAAGCGGTTGTGTAACTTGGCCAAGGTGCACGCTTGAGTACGCTTTGGCCCTTATGGCAATACTCTATCAACAAATGATGAACTTGGTTGAGCATCACTACATAAGAAAAAAAATATGTGTGGTCTAGAAAATACTTAAATGTGTTCAACTCGTCCCTTTAGACATGTTGGCCTAGACATGTTGTTTGCAAAGTGGGAAGCCATGGCTTGTTGGGAGGTAGACTCCTTGGTGCATTGTAGGCATACAAATGTGGGCGTCGCTAGTTCTCTCTTCTTAAGATCCCATATTATTTTTGGTTAGGCAAGGTTTTGGAGGAGGTTGATGGGAGTAGGCCTTCCATGATTGATCCTCCGTGGAAGGTCTCCTAAGGAAACAAAAGGTTGTTGATTTTAGCCTATAGGTTCTACATGTGCCTTTACCATACTAGTATGGCTTATTATAAAAGGAGGCAAGGGCTGTTGAAGGGTGGAGATTATTGAAGAATAATATCCAAGCAATATTTTGCTTTCATATCTTCACATATTTTAAATTTAGGTCAAAGATTTTTTCATCAATGATATAGCTCTTCGAGCCACGGATCTCTTCAAATATATAAATTATAATAATGACGTGTGGTGTATAGAGATTTTTCACTTGAATTATAAAGGGTGGAGATTCTAGAGATACAACCACAAATATGCAAATCTATAAGATATGATATAAGACTGAACATGGTATACATTTAATTATCCACCCTAGTCACAAGTTTAATCTAGTGACATTCATCATTTAAAGCTATACTTCTAGATGACAATTCAACTACCACAATGAGCATTACTTGTGAAATCTTTGAGGTTTGTCAAATGATAATTGCGATTTCAAATTATTTGGACTATCTTACCAGCAAGAGAAATTAATTGTATGAGGTATATTAGCATCTAGAGTGCTAGCTCTCATTTAATGTGGTGAATATCGGATGTCCTAGTATAGTTGATACGGTTGATTTAGGCCAATCCCAACCCAAACCACAAAAATAGCCAACTTCTGTCCTTACCCTCCGGAAGCTATTGTTTCCAATGAACCATATCACATTTTCAAAAAACAACGCACCATATCATCTATAGTGTAATCAACTATGTAGCCACTCATCATTCTTCCCCCACCTATCACGAATCACCTACTTCAAGTGCAAAAACTAATAGTGCATGTATAGTGCAATAGCCTTTTTCTATCAAAACATGCCTTGCATGAGACCTGATTTCTTCCACTCTCCCTTCTCTCATTTAGTATATCATTATATCACATAAAAAAAAAAAAATCCAAGGTGGCACCACAATTGCTGCCTGAAAACTTTTCTAGTTGGAGCATTACAAATATTATATTTATCTCATGCTGATCTTTATTGTGTTGTGTGGATCAATGTTTATTTTCTTGACAACAACAGTGTAACATAGATAAACTAGTGTAGGAGAAGTAAAATATACATGTCCATCTGAAGCTATAAATGTAACAATCAACATTTACCATGATTCAAAACTATAACAATAGTATTATAGTAATGAAAAGACCAAGTTAAATCACAATACTTGCGAAATGTTACAATCGCAATGATACGCTACTCAGTTGACTCATCATGGCATGCCTAGTCAATGAAATAAGACACGATCAATTTGATTTTGTCTAGATGCATACGAAAAATGGATGTATCAAAAAAGTTGAAATGGAGAAAAGTAACTCCCAAACAATTCTGGTAGTTATTAGTATATGCTAGATCGGAGTTGTACACCCTAATTGCCGCGGGCATGGACATGGCCCATCAACACAACTCTAAATGACAGAAGAGAAAGTACCTAGCTAAGCACTGTTGTGGATCAGTTGCACTTTAAGTCTTGAACATTTTCCATGCTCAATTAAAATTTAGTTTCCTTAATACAGCGATTGAGTGGGAAATTAGTCTCCTTAGCAAAGAGAGAATACGACACGTATATATGCCCTGTCGGCGTATGGCAACGACGTTTTTGTGTGTTGGGCATATCCAGTTGACCGGAGGGCATGCGCGCCCATACGCAAATACGAGCCCGTCGATTACGCCTGCCGCTAGGCCCAAAACGTCCGCGAGCTTACTCCGTGGCGTTCGTCCGAGATACACGAAGTTGTAGTGGTATGGTTCCAAATAACACAATTATACTGGTACTTCTCCGATAACCGAAAATTGTAATGTTACCGATCCAAAAACCCAAATCATTTCTCCGTGTGTCCAGCGAACAAACCCAATACTGGGCGAGCCGAGCGCGCGGGAGAGCGAAAAAAAAGGGCGCGCGAGCGGGGTAGAAAAGGCGGGACGCGTCTGCTCACGGCTCTCCACCTCCATTCCTCGACTGGCAGACCACAGGTCCACAGGTGCCTCTCGGCTTCTGCTCCCCACCTGCGTTCTCTTCTCCCCATGACCCCATCTGTTCTTCCCCTTCTAATCCCTTCTTTCTCTGTAAATTCGCTAATCAGGTTCATTGGATTGGTCCACTCCGTCCTCCGCATCTAGGATCTGGGGGCCATCTCTGCACACTCTCTATTAGGGCTGGCGGCCCTACTGAGAGCGAGAGGTAACTCAAGTTGCATTTATCCTCCACATGTCTTTTTTTTTTTTTTTTTGCGATTCGATGAACTAGATATTTGCTCCCGTGTTCAAACGCTCTAGATATTTCCTTTGTTTCTTTGACTTAGTTGATTTACTCGAATGACTGATCTACAAGGACGAACAAAATATTCATTTTTTAACGTGTGCTAAGATGTGTGCAATGGACAGGCTTTACCTTTTTTTTTTCTCTGTCACAAACGCGTTGTTCACGTGTTCAAGTGTTCGATCTGCAATCTCGATTTCTTTATTCAGATGCTCAATAGATCTCCTAGGGATACAAAAATTATTATAAGGAAAAAAAAATAAAAGGAGACCTAACACCTGAATTCAGATTCTTTCCTCGTACTACCAAACTTGTATTTCCCTTTCAAACTTTTTTTGTGATTTGATGCACAGATTCATTTCCTCTCTCTGTCTCAATTTCGTTGCTTCAGATTTGACCCATTTTTTAACCTACCAAACTCTTTTTTCTACCCAATAGATTATTTCTTTATATGACTTTTTTTTTTGGCAAGCAAACGCACTCCATGTATACAAGACGATTTTTTTTTTTTTTTTTGCGTGGTTATTTGCCAATCCAACTCTTTGTCTCTGCGCAAGATTAGTATTCTGTACAATCATAATTCCCACAGGCCACAGGGGACAAAAAGGGAGGACACAGGAAGCGAAATACCTTTCTTTTTTTTACACAGATTTTCTTTTTTGGCCCAAATGAGGGTTGAGTAATACTATTTTTACAGCACCTTACTGGGATCCTATAATAGCAACATCAGAAGCTGACTCTACATTTTAGCTACTAAATTAGTGTATCTATTCATCCTATTTTATGGATAGATGCTTTCTTGTAAGTAAATTCATTTTCCTGTAACAAGATTTGTGCCATCAGTTACTGACCTTAAGTTCATCTCTTGCAATAGCAGCTAAAGCGAAATATGTCGGACCAAGAACCACCAGCCGAGGGGCTCAGTTCAGGCAAAGTTTGTCAAGCTTATGGCCAAGTTCCTGCAAAAGAATGGTTATCCTCCTAGCATCCTCGACGGTAGAAGCTTTCAAGTTCTGATGGAGGCCATTGCACAGTGTGGAGGACACTGGGAAATGCCTAGCCAAGAGGAGTTGAGTGGGCCTCTAACTGAGGACGTGATGAACTTGGTGGCTGAACGGAGGAAGAAGCATGAGAGGGCTTGGGAGTGGCACGGTTGCACGCTCATGGTGGATTCTTGGACCCATCCTGGGAGGCGTCTTCACTTGCTCACTTTCATGGTCGGTAGTGTGGAGGGGATTTTCTTCTTGGGCTCTGCTGATGCTTCATATGCAACAGATCATGCAGATTTATTGGCAGAATTGATAGAGGAAAGGATCGACGAAGTTGGCAGGGACAAAGTTGTTCAGATTGTTACTGATAACAGCCATAACCTTAAAGCTGCATGCAAGATTCTAATGGATAGGATTCCTACACTGTTCTGGACCCCCTGTGCTTTCCAGTGCTTGGACCTTATGTTGAACGACATTGGGAGGATGCAAGAGTTCAAGAAGCATATTCAACAGGCCAAGCTTGTCACCACATTTATTTACACACATAAAAAATTTCTCAATGCATTGTGTAAGAAGATGGATGGGAAGGATCCAGTGGCACCTGCAACCACTCAACACTCCATGACATTCCTCACTTTGGAGAGGATGTACAAGCATAGAGATGTAATGAAATGTCTATTCACTAATGAGGATTGGAGTATGTCCAAAGTGTCAAGCACAGAAACAGGAAAAAGCGTGCGTGAAATTGTGTCGAATGCCATGTTTTGGAATGGAGTAGAAGATTGCATAAAAGCTTCAGAACCACTTCTTGTTGTGTTGAGGATGGTCTATGATTCTGAGAAGCCATCAATGCCAGAGGTCTTCGCAGGTCTAGATCTTGCTAAGAAAAAAATCAGAGATTCTTTTGCAAGCAATCAAGGAATACTGAAGAAACTGATGGACATTGTTGAGCAGCATTGTGCTGATCAAATGAAGCAAAAACTATATGGTGCTGCTTTGTTTCTGAACCCGAACAAATTTTTCGACATCAAAGAAAAGGACCTTGCTTATGCTTCCAGTCTACGGGAAATGTTTAATGATGTGGTTGAGAAAATGATTGTTGATGATGACAATTTGATCGCCAAGGTAATGGACCAAGCTGATCAATACGAGAGGGCTGAAAATAGCTTTGGGAAGAAATTACTAACCCTGCAAGACAAGAAAAAGAGTCCAAGTACGTAAACTTCAATCTATATTCAATTTCAAAATTTTCTTTTCTTTTTAGCTTTTTGTGAATGGTATAACTTTGTATCTTTATTCAACTGCAAAGGTTTTCTTTCCTTGCAAGTTTTTTTATAAAGTGTTTATTATGTCTTATTGCCTTACATTTAGATGATTGGTGGAGTGCCTTTGGTGGGTCTGCTGGAGAACTTCAAAAGATTGCATGCCGTATTGTTAATCTTTATTGTTCGGCATCTGGCTATGACCGCAATTGGACTATGTTTGACTGTGTAAGTGACTAAATAAGTGGATATCAGCAATAACAGATTGGCATATGATTTGTTTGCCTTGAGGAATATAACTTGCACCTTTTGTTTCTATCTGTACTTTGTAGATCCACACTATAACTATGAAACAGTCGGAACGCAAGAAATTGGAGAATAGGGCTTATGTCCGACATAACCTGATGATATCTGATAGGGGTGAAAGGCAGCAGTTAGAAGGAAGCAACTTTGAACCTTTGATCCTTGAATGCTACGAGTTTGACCATGAATGGGTCGGCGTGCAAACTGCACAACTCTATAGTAGGGAGAATCTTGTATGGGAACTTGTTGAAGAAGTCACTGGTAGATCATACACCCTTGAGGACCGCAAGCTGCGTAGGCCTTATCCTGGATATGGAAGTCTTGAGCCTAGTCTGACTGATAATGCGAGTTTAGACAGTGAAGGTGATGAATCTTTTGTGGCTGTTCAAGATGCTGAGGATGACTACGACCTCCAGAACTCGCTCCCAGTCATGAGGTTGTTGGACCAAGTGGCAACAAGGGCCCCCGTGGGTGATCATTCTGACTCCGATGATGATTTCTAGAACTGGTAGTCTCATGTTAGCTAGTATGGTATTCAAGAATTCTACTACCTAGACCTCTGGAGCCATGGTAGTAGTATGGTACTTTTGCTGGGGATTAGCTTTAGCTGGTTATGTACTTGTGTTGCACTTGAGAACCTTTGTTAAATTGCTATATTACTATGGCACTACTATGCTACCCCTGAGCACCTTGGTTAATTGCAATACTATTATGGCAGCAGTACTATATGTTGTGTGATTTTCATTCTGCTGTGTGAAATGATATGATTGTTCTGCAGCCTACTCCCTCCGTCCCAATATAATTGACGTTCTGGAGTTTGAAAAAGTTTCAGAAAGAAAGACGTTTTAGGTACTGCAGAGCTGCTCTGCCACTACAGCGCCTACTCCACCACCGGTCATCCATCAGCCATGTCATCCACTTCGAATATTAAAATGAAAAGAAACGCACGCTGTGAGAGGAGGCTCGTAGCCAGAGATGCATGCTGCTGCTGTTGGAGGTTCGCCAGAAAAGATTCTGTAGGGGTAACAGAGTCTTTCTCCATTTGCATTGGTACACGGGATAATTCTAGAACGTCAAATATACTGGGACAGAGGGAGTAGGTGCTTGCTGGATTGATTTTCATGACATCTTTTGTTTATATGACGAGAAATGTATAATCGAGTCATCCCTCTTCATAGTATATCTACTATTAGCATTCTCTTGTTCCTGTTTTACGATGTCTCTGTTTCTTGAGCAGTTGAGTATACTGCTAGTCCATGTGAATTATCACATCCTACAGACGTCAGCAGCGACCTAGCCTATAGCTGATATAGGCTGGATAGCTGATCCGTGAATGAATCAAAATCATGTCCCCTTGAATGAATTCGATTTGCAGAGAATTCTTAGGCAATCAGTTTCTGGCATGCTGCAACGATTTCATCACAATTAAAATGCAGGTAGAAAACCACCCCCTGATACTCCTTTTCTTTTCTTTCTGATACTCCTACAGTCCTACAGCAATGGCATCCCCATCCTTTACATGTCTACAACTGCTGCTGCCATTTCTCCTCTCCATCATCATACCTTTCCTGCGCCTGTGCTGTCCTACGTGAACCCTGAAGGGAGGCTCCACCACGTTCAAAAAGAACCTTCCAGATACCGAGTCCACATAGTGCTCGTCGAGCCGCCTCCCGAAACAGCAGACACCCCACGCCATCACCACTGGGAATCCTTCTCGCCGACCACCTTGACGGACTCCGGCGAGCAACGTCTGGTGCACTCGTACACCGAGGTGTTCACCGGGTTCGCCTCGAGGCTGATCGACTCCAAGCTGGACGCGGTGACCAGGAAGCCAGGGTTCGTGCGCGCGTTCCCGGACCGCACGCTGCAGCTCGCCACGACACACATGCCGGCGTTCCTGGGGCTGACGCGAGGCGCCGCAGGGTTCTGGAACACCTCGGGCTACGGGAAGGGAGTCATCGTCGGGCTGCTCGACAGCAGCATCCACGCGGCGCACCCTTCCTTCGACAATCGACGACCACGGCTTCCCACCGCCCCCGGCTCGGTGGAAGGGCGCGTGCGCGCCGGGCACGGACACGGGACGCACACGTCGTCCACGGCCGCGGGGATCGGTCCCGCCGCACACATCGCCATGTACAAGGTGTGCGTCCTGGAGGGGTGCGACAGCTCGGCCATACTCGCTGGACTGGACGCGGCGATCAAGGACGGGGTGGACGTGCTCTCCATCTCGCTCGGCGGCAGCGCGGGCTCCGCGTTCGATCAGGCCCCCATCGCCGTCGGCGCGTTCAGCGCGGTGTCCAAGGGCATCCTCGTGGTGTGCTGGCAACAGCGGCCCCTCGCCGTCATCCGTCGTCAACGACGCGCCGTGGATCCTCACGGTCGCTGCCGGCTCGGTGGACCGGACACTCGCCGCGGACGTGGAGATTGTCAACGGCCCCCACGTCGCTGGAGAGGCGCTGACCCAGGCGAAAAACTCAAGCAGACCCAACAAGCGCGCTGTATCCCCTCCTCTTCTCCGATGAGCGGCGCCACTGCCAGTACGGTGATGACAGCAGCGTCGTCGCCGACAAGATCTTGGTTTGCGAGTCCACCGACTTGCTTACCGAGAGGTCCAACATCTTTGACCTAATCAGAGCTGGCGCGGCCGGCGTGGTGCTGACGACTCCAACACCAGTGGCTACACCGTAGTCGTCCGGGACTACGGCCCCGGCGTCGTGCAGGTGAGCACCGCCGCTGGAATCAACATCACGCACTACGCGACATCGACAAGGAGAAGGAGTTCGTCCTCGGCCGCCGCCGCCGCCGACTTCACGTTCAACAGCACCGTGCTCGGCGTCCGTCCGTCCCCAACCGTGGCCTCGTTCTCCGGCAAGCTTGACATCCTGGCTCCGGGACTCAACATCCTCGGAGCATGGCCACCATTAATCGGCGAGACCAGCTCCAGCAGCTCCGGCGGCTCCGGGAGGTTCAACATCATATCCGGCACGTCGATGGCGACGCCGCACCCAAAATTAAGAGCCTTTTTCATGGATAGCATTATAAACAGTCGGGTTCTCATAGATACCCCTAGAAAATACGGGTTTTCACGGTTAACATCCACATTTTAGAGTCTTGCGTGCGTGCCACTCCGTTCGTTCGGTGTTAGATTTCTGCCGTTTGAGCTCGACATGTGGGCCCGACGGTGGCAAATGACCAGATTGCCCTTCTATTATTTCTCCTCACCTTCTTCTCTTTCGTTGATGGTGTTTGGCGACGCTCCCTCCGCGGCAGCCCGAGCACGGCGCCGATGTCGCCCACGGCGGGCGCAGGTCCCCACGAGAGCATGCCGTCCGTCGGCGTCGAGCCGCCGGGAACTTGGTGTCCACGAGCATCCCGAACGCCTCGCGGCCCTCCACCAGCTCCGGATCTCGACCCGTCCACCACCACCTTCTCACGGCGGTCACGGGGCGGCCGCCGCCCGCCCTCCTTGCGCCTTCTTCCTCCACCACCGAACCAGGCTAGCTATCACTCCTCTCCATAGTGCGTTCGTGGCGAGTTCGCCCCGCCCGGGAGACCCGGCCGTCAGCGGGCATGAGCGTGGCGAAGCTCGCCCCGACGGAGAGCCCGCCGGCTGCCGCGAGCGCGGTCGTGCCAAACTCCGCCCGACGGGGCGGGTCGGCGAGCGGGGTGGAGGACGTCGGAGAGCCAGCCGCTGCGGCGCTCTCGGGCGCGCCCCGACGCCGCGAGGGCCGCGGCCCGCTGGCCCCCCGACGCGGCCCGATGGCGACCGTGCCGCCGTAGAACGCCGCGACGCCCTCCTCCGCCACGCGCGCTCAAGGTGCCCACGAAGCGCCCATGGCCATGGCCGCGAGCTCGGCCGTAGTCGCCATCCTCGCGCCGCCCGTGGCGACCCGGGTGAGCTCGAGGCGTCGCCCGCCGTGTCCGTCGTTGACGCCGACGAGCGTGGCGGCGGGAGGCCAGCACCGCGCTGGTCCTCCATGGCTAGGTTGGCTGCGGCCGCGCCACGTGGTCGGCCTCGCAGGACGGCCAATCCAAGTCAAGACGCCCGCGTGGCGACGGGCGCGCTTTGGCCACGGATGGCGGCGCTGGTGGGGCGGACTTGGCGGACGGCGCATGGCGGGCGCGGGTGTGGACCGTGTCGCGGGCGACGGGGCGCATGGCGGCGCGGTGGTGGCTCCCCGCCCCGTTCCTCCTTCGCGCCGCCGCCCGCTGCCGCGGACACCGGGCCTCTAGCGCGCCCGCTTTAGCTCGCCGGGTGCGGCCTCGTCGGGGAGATCCCGCCGTCGGCCGAGAGCCTCGGCAGCCTCGCCAACCTCGACCTCTCCACGAACAACCTCACCGGCGGGAATCGAGATCCCGCCCACCGAGGCCGGGGCGAGCGCGGTGTTCTCTCGTATGACATGTAGGGCCAGTGAGAGAAGGAAGCGCCAAGGGCATCGGTGGTCATTTTGCCTTGCCGGGCCCGCGTGTCGAGAGCTCAAACGGAGGCAATCTAATCGCTATCGACGGAGTGGCACGCCGCAAAGACTCTAAAATGTCAATGTTAACTGTGAAAACCCGTATTTTCTAGGGGTATCTATGAGAACCCGACTTTTTATAATGGTATCCATGAAAAAAGGCTCCAAAATTAACTACTAGATTTCACCCGAATGTTCACACCCAAAAATAACCAATCCCAACCCAAACTATAAAATAGAATTTCATTGGTACTTGTATGAGCCATGCAAAGTACTTCCTCTGGATTGGTATTAGAAGTCGTTTTGGACAAAGTTTGGGATCAAAGTTGTGTTTTAGAGACCGTATCGTTGTCCTAAACGACTTCTAATACCATCCCGGAGGGAGTACTAGCTGGGATTAATGTACGAGTTCTTTGCATTTCTTTTATGTCTCGTATGGGTCTCACCAGTGATGCCAGGTTACTCTACACACTGCAACAACTCAAGAGTCACTCCTATTTTGACAGTGGGCTTCGGTTTTTTTACTAGCACTACTACCACACCGTGGAAGACCTTATTAAGCATAAAGATATATTACATCCAACCCCTTGCAAAAGGAGCTCCCACAACAAAATAAAATTACATTGAAGCCCTTATATGCTCCTAGAGGTCAATGTTTTAATTGGGCAGAGAAGAAAGCTAAGGAGGAAGCTCAAGGCTAGACGACGCAACATCATCTTTGAAGATAGCCAAAAGTAGCGTGGCCATGAACGAACCGTACCATACAACCGTCACAAAAGACCGGGATCCAACACCAATCGCCTCCATGACTGATGCCGATCGACGTAAGACGAAGACCCCAACAATGGGACTGGGAACTGCAACCCAAAGCTAGCTAGAAGGAAGAGCAATGCTAGTCTCAATGAGGATTTTCATGTCACAGTTTCCAACACGTTCATATTTTTGGGAACAGTGCATAGGAGTTTCTATCTCTACTCTTTGCTCCCATGAAACTTTTATCATCTCTCTCATAATTAATACGGTGCCATATCAAGCTAATTAATGCCCACGAAACTCTTATAATGGGGGTTTCATGGGTTACATGCACATTAAATAGGGTGCTACATTAGCAGAAATGCACTTTTTTCATGAAACAGTGATGAGAAAGAAGGGAAACATTTCACCATGGTGAAACTCTTGAGCGTCATTTTTCCCAGGGTTGGAAATAGTGTGAAATCCTTATTGAGAGACGAAAATAACGTTTTACCATGCAAAGAAATAGCGCCCGGGAAAGATGAGACGAAAAAGAGAGGCCATGGGACCCGTGAGCTTATGAAACTATGTAATAAAACTGCAATTAAGAAGAGAGACGCCTATTTCATGTCAAAATTTTCACATTTTAAAACCGAAAAAATGAAACGCTCCATTAAAATTGTAAGAACACCACAGCCTAGCCCAATTATCGATGAAGTAAACCTGGACCGACTTCACCCCGAGTCACACCCTACCTAGACCGACTTCACCCGGTTAGCTCAGCCTGAGCACTTTTTACCAAAAACCGATAACCCGAACCGAAACCGAATTGAAATCTCGGTTTTTCGGTTTTTCGCCGGTTTCGGTTTTAAGTTTTTTGTGTCGATTCGGTATACGGTGTCTACTTTGGTTTTTTAGGTTCTGCCGAACCGAAATCCCAAATAACCGGCGAAGCCGTGTGTCTCGATCGCCAATTTCCAGCCCAAGGAGGCAACCTGGCCCACAACCCACCATCGACTCCCGTTTCCCTCACGCCGCTCAAATCGCTCCGCTCCAAGTCACTCGTCACGCCACGCGGCCACCTCGACCTCACGCATCTCGCCTTCTCTACTCTAACCCCTACGGCTTAGTGGCGGCGGGGTAGGCTAGCGGCGGGCGACTTTGCGCGACCAAGGGGAGCCCGACAGCGCGACCCAGTGGAGCCCGATGACGCCGACCTAGCAAAGCCCGGGCGGCGCGAAATGGGAGCAGGTGGCGGCGCGACCTGCGAGCCCGGCGGCGCGGTGGCAAGTGGCTACAGGCTTATGGAGGCGGCGCAGTGGCGAGCAGCCGAGCGGGAGTAGCAGCCGATTCGCTAGCTAGCTCAGGTTTGTTTTCCTTCCCCCCATTTCGGTCGGTTCTGTTTTAATCGAAAAACTGAAAAAAAACGAAACCAATTTAGTCGGTTTCTATTATTATGTCAAAACGATCGGCTCTTAATTTCTAGGAATCGAACTTTTTAAAACCGAACCGAACGGATTCGCTGTTTTTTTACGAAATGCCCAGGCTAGTCACCTCCTCCGACTATGAAATCGATCTAAAAGCCCAACACCGTGTTGCTCTCAAAAAAAAATAAAAAAAAAAAAGGCAGCACCGAAGGCCTAAATCAAACAGGCTAGGTAGCCGCCGCCTGCCATAGACTCTCGAGGCGCCGCCTCCTTCTTCGCCGGCGTCGACGATGGGCGACTATGGCCACGGCGGGGGCAGATGCGGGGTAATCCGGACTCCCGCTCCAGGGGCCAGGGCCAGCGCCCTAACGTCCAGCAGCTCAAGCTCGTAAGCCATCGATCCGCTCCTCTCCCCCCACTAAACCCTAACCCTTGCTGCCCGATTTGTCTCTAATCCCAGGTTTCGTTTCGCTTCGCTCGCAGATGGGGCAGAGCCACCCGACGGGGCTGACGCCCAACCTACTCAAGCTCTTTGAAGCGCGGCCGCCGCTGGAGTACAAGCCACCGCTGGAGAAGCGCAAATTGCCCGCCTACACCGGTGTGTCAACGGGCCATGGGATTGATTGTCTTGTAGAAGTTTTCAAGGGTTTGTTCCCTGATTGATGTGGCTACTGATTTGGATGCAGGGATGGCGCAGTTTGTGTCACACTTTGCTGAGCCTGAGGATTCAGATTATGCTGTGCCGGTGCCCAAGTGTGAGACCAGGGTATGTTTTAGACTTTAGTCTATATGCTGAGTGTCCTAGGTGTGCTTGCTGTCATATTTGTACAGTTTTCTCTAATCAGACTTTTTGATTGGGTTTCTGATGTAGCCGAATTATGCATAGTGCAACTGCAAGTGCCCAACTGGATGGTGTGTCATGTATTTATTATAAAGAATTGCATCTTATTGAAACTGTAGCTTCCGAAATCTGCTTGTATCACGTGATTTCTACGGAGCACATGATAATTAGGGCGTTACCAGTCAACTTTGGTAGTTGCTTCTGCTACAAAAGCATGCATGGTTTGAGTATATTCCTGGTATTTTATTGTTTTGACTTTGGAGATGATATCATGCGTCCAACTGTGTAAAGGCATTGCCACAGTCCTTTCTGCTGTGATCACATGGGCCTAAGCCATTCTTCAACTGCACAAATTCTTGCTTAATAATGCGGATTATGTCTTTCTCCATTTTGGGGCATATCATAACATTGTCCTACCCTTTACTACTTTATTTTATCTTGTACCTGATTATTATATATGCTTTGTATACAGGCTGAGAAGAAGGCTAGGATTCGCAATAATAAGCTTGAGCAAGGTGCAGCTAAAGTTGCTGAAGAGCTTCAGAAGTGTAAGTTCTTACTTAAGGCCTGACTTCACCCCAGCTCTTTTAAAATGATGGATGTAATAACATCATTGTTCTAATTTGGTTTTATGTAGATGACCCACAAAGTGACCCCAATGCTACTGGAGACCCATACAAAACACTCTTTGTTGCTAGACTTGTAAGTAATTG
This sequence comes from Hyparrhenia diplandra, assembly GCA_015847255.1. Taxonomy (NCBI): domain Eukaryota; kingdom Viridiplantae; phylum Streptophyta; class Magnoliopsida; order Poales; family Poaceae; genus Hyparrhenia; species Hyparrhenia diplandra. The sequence goes on along the minus strand of JADLZK010003385.1, from coordinate 198,520 downwards.
TTTCTCGAATTATCATTGACACGTTCCTTAGGCCATACTCATGAAAATTAGATGGCAAGTTACCTTTGTAACACCAAGCTAATTGGCTTTGCCATTGTTGCAGAACTATGAGACATCTGAGCAGAGGATCAAACGGGAGTTTGAGGCTTATGGTCCTATTAAAAGGGTAAGTAATTTGGTAAATTCCTGTGCAGGTGAAGTTATTGCACTTTGGTAAGGTTTTTTTATCAGTTACTCTAAAATGCAAAGTGCAAACAATCATTGGCCTGTGAGCACAAAATCATTTTACTTGAATACTTAATTATTAAATTGGTTAGTTTTATACAATTCAACACAATGATGTAAAGTGTTATCTAGTTAAGGGTATTTAAACATCAGACAAGAAAGTTTTCGTTAGGGGGGATAGGTGTGTGGATTAACTCTTGTCAGTTGTGTCGTGCTTAACTAAGGAAAATAGTAATCATCTCTGTGAGCACAGAAGGTCCACAACTCTATATGGTCTCTATTTTAAGCAATCTTTGTACCTTTAGGGGTTTAGATGGAGTTCATTTCAAATAAAATTATAAAAAATTATATAGGGTTCAGGTATATGTATGCTCGCTGGTAATTTAGTTAGTCTTTTGCCTGAATCATTGGAAAGCTGTTTTAATATGTGCATGGTTGGTATAACCAATTAATGACAAGGCATCTTTGGGAATACAAATATGCATAACATTAATGACAAGGCGTCTTTGGGAATACAAATATGCATAAACAGGTAACTATAGCTGCATCTGTCTGTGGCCCAGGTTCTCTATTTCCTAGTACTTTTTTTGTTGTCATCAAGAAATTTCTTGAGAAGTGCAAATTGCTTCTAACAAAGGTAGTAAATGGTTGGGTTGTTCTCTCATTCCACAAATTTGCATCTACCATATTGATATTGGTCAATTGTGGTAAACAAGTTTGAAAAATGCTGACAGTGGCTTAAATTAGCATAGATTACTTTCTATTTTTCAAAAGCAGTTTGTCTGTGATAGGGATTTTCTACGATATATAGTCTTAATTGGGTAGGTTTACTGGTGAGTATAGTATTTATAGTTCCTTCAGTTTAGCTATTATAAAGCTAGCACTACTACCAGATTCTGGTTTTGTGAAGCAATCGACAATCTGACACAGTACTACTTGCATCTCTCAATTCCTAGAGTCAAAGATCCATCAATTTTGTGCATAAGGGGTATACTGTATACATCACTCACTTGGTATTTATCACCTTTCTGTTAACTTTATTATCATTCTGTTCGTTTGGAAAACGAAGGCTGAACAAATTTCAATGATGGAGGGCAACTTGGTATAGTATTAAGTTCTATCGTACACCCTTTTTCTTTAGCAAAATTCCCTGGTAAGGGGAACCCAACGTATTTTCTTTAGCAAAATTCCCTGGTAAGGGGAACCCAACTTATGCCAATCGGCTATACAGTGCTTTTCCTCCAACTGTGTTGATCTGTGCTGGATTTCACTCTTCGTGTGGAAGCTCTGCATGTGCAAGGTTAGCACGGCTGTTTTAGGCTGTCTGTCCTGCAGCATAAAATATGCTAAAAATTAAAGAACATTAAACACAATTACAACTAATAATATATCATATTCTTAAGTTCAGCGGAACTTTCTTATTGAATATTATTTGATTACTATATTTGATTTTTGCAGGTTCGTCTTGTAACTGAGAAAGATACAAGTAAACCTAGAGGGTATGCATTCATAGAGTATGTGCACACACGTGACATGAAAAGTAAGGTTCCTCTTTTTTTTTTTTGCAAATTTCCTATTTGGTTTATTTTTTTTACTTCTCCTAATAACTTATATTTTCCCTACTAACTTGGGTTCTACCAGATGCGTACAAGCAAGCAGATGGTAGAAAAGTGGACAACAAGAGGGTATTAGTTGATGTTGAGCGTGGTAGAACTGTTCCAAATTGGCGTCCCAGGAGATTGGGTGGTGGGTTGGGATCAAGCAGGATGGGTGGTGCTGATACTGACAAAAAAGATTCCATGAGGTACATCTGTTTTCTCATTTTGATCACCTGTAAAAGTTATCTCTTTTAGAAAAAGGCACTGTAGTCAAACTTGTCACTTAAACTTATGCTGGTCATGTGTTTGCTTTGCTCCTACATGTTTTTGTTCCTTTTGTCTTTTTTATATGCTTTTCTGTACGAGGCCTTCTGTACCACCTGATACATTGACATGCCATTGTTGATGTTGAAAGCCGTGGTGACCTTAGTGTATTACTTGTGCTATATTTATGTTGGCATTATGATATCCGGCTGTTATTAACACTTCTGCATATCTTATTATCAGGGAGCAACAACATGGTGGGCGCCCTAGATCAGAAGAACCTAGGAGGGATGATCATCGTGCTGATAGGTAAGCCATGTCAAATTAAAGGGTTTGTTGTGTTGATGTCATACTTTTTGATGTTAATTGCTTCTTTCTGTAATTATTTTCGCTCAAAGGGATCGTGAAAAATCTCGTGAAAGGGTAAGGGAAAAGACCGTGAGGAGAGGACCCGTGAACGTTTGCATGACTGGACTCGTGATAGAGATTCACGAGATGAGAAGCATCACCGTAGAGACCGTGGAGAGGACTCGGGACAGGGAAAGGGGAAAGGAGCGCCGAAAGGGACCATGGCCGTGACCGCGACCGTGATCGTCGTGGACAGGGACAGGGATCGTGGTCGGGACTATGATAGAGAAAGGGACCACGCTCGCTCTCAAGACCGCCATCGTGAGAGAGGCAGGGACCGTGGTGAAAGAGATTATGAGCGCACCGGTCATGAACGTGACCGTGGTCACATGCATGAGAGGGATGCACACTACGGCAATGGTGGGACAAGGCATGACAAAAATATGTCTAGTTATGGGCAGGCTTATGGGTATGGTCAGTATGAGCAACACAAAGGTCATGACGCTTATGGTTATGGTCAAGATGGACGTGGGCATGAAACTGAACACTCAAAGAGGCATGAGCACAATTATTATCAGATGCAGCCAAACAATGCTGAACCAGAAGGCCCTGAGGAAGGTGAGGCATATGAGGAAGGCGACTACCAGTATCAGGTTGCTGGTGAATCACATGAGTGAAGCTTGATTGCAGCGGTGAGATTTGCCTGCAGCTTTATACTGATACAATACAATGATGATTTCAAAGTTGGTTCTTTGTGTGAATTAGTTTCAGCTGCATAGTGCCTGTCAGTTATGTTCTTTGATGTTGGGAAATTCTCAAAAGAAAGCAAAAGCATGCCCAACATTGCTTTGAAATTTGAATCCCGTGGCTGCCAATTTCTTGTGGAATAAAATGTTAGTGTAATCTGGTTGTGCAAATCCATATGATTTGCCCCATCCTTGTACTCTTCTGTTATCTGTTAAAAAGCTGTATGACAGATCCTTTAAATTATTTGTTCGAACTTTTTTTTTTTTTTTGCAGAACTTAAGAAATGCTGTTCTATTTCTTAAAACACAGTTGCACATAATAATGTATCGATTATTATAGGGGACTAAGGCAACTCACGGAATGTACAGTCCAGCAAATATTTATTTTGCTCACACGTACGCCAAAGAAAAGTTACTAACAATGCTGATCAATAAAATATACTGTAGTCCCTTCTGAAAGTGTGAATTTCGTTCCATCTTGTTTGACTGTTTATCTTATTTAAATTTTTATATTAGGTATTTTGTTATAACTTATTTTACCGTTAGAGATACTTTTAGTAATAATAATTATTTATATTTTATATTCTTTTTTTTAAATAAGAAGAATGGGCAAACACAGTGTACAAAAGTTAAAAAATATCACTCTTAATGATACGGAGGGGGTAGGTCTCATCAATAAGATAAGATGCTATACGGTTTCTACTATTTATTCAAATGTAAATGTATATCTAAATGAAAACCTACGTATCTCTATAAAAGTCACAATATCTCCTATCCAGCCCCTAGACTCAAATGTGATGCCAAATGTGATGGGTCGCGTGAAAAATACAACCGCTCTACTCAAGCCCTCAAAGCAAGCTCAGTCAAGATCTCAAATCAAATTAAGGATGTCGTCAAATCTTACCCTTGACTCTCATTCAGCACTGGCGAAGGGAACAGCGAGTGGGTCCCATGTGTAATTGTACTTAAGATGAATTTGAGAACTTCTTTTGGAGTAGATATAAAAAACAAGACGTCAAATTCAAATGAACAGATGCATTGTTTTGAGGGATGTCGTTGGAGTTACTCTTTTTTTTTTTTTTTTTTTTTGACAAGGGTAGTTGGAGTTACTCTTTATAATTTAAAATGAAGTGAGTAGAATCTACTTTGTCTTCAACTTGGCACCACTTACTAGGGTGTGGTCAAATATAATCGGACGGATACTAATTACACCATTTTTGTTTTTGTATTTTTCCTTTGAAGTCGGTTAAATTGGATACTAATAAGGGCGACAACGGGGCGGCTTTGGCTCGGATATCTGCGGGTTTTGGGTTTTGCGAGATGGGGTTTAAGGTTGATTTTTGACCCATGGTTTTTAGGTTTCAAGGCCCCAAAATCTATTCGGGGTGGAAAACCAAATCCAAATAAAATCTATTGCCCAAAATGTATCATTTGGATTTAAAACTCATGTTTTATAATATATACTTAATAACAACTTGTTTACTTAAACTATGAAATTGCGAGCATTCACACCTTAAAATATTTTAGTGAAGTTGTATTTAAACTTAGGTTATACTTAGTTCTTCAAAGTGCAATCCAGTTTTTGAGGATCTAGCAAGTCTTAGACTCCTCTTAAGATCTGGTGCTTTATAGATGTTTCTGCCATGCAACAAATTCTAAGATAGGGAAGGGAAACCATTGTATACTAGAAAGATGGTACAGGGTTTCATTTTATGTATTTGTAATTTGAATGATCCGGGCCACTTTATTCATTTTACGGGCATTTGGGGCCGCCTTCCTTGGTCTTGAGGTTGTCGTAGCACGGGCACTCTTCCCTGTTGCCGTATGTACCAGATGGGACACACAGGCACTTCTGGCAGCAATAGTTGCAGAAGAAAAGGCATGGCTTCTTGTGTGATGTAGCCGAGCACCGGTAGTCACATTTGTCTGGACATTCTGTACATGCACCAGATATAAACATTAACTGAGAAGGATTACAGCCATTACGCCCCATTTGAGAAACTGATTCTGCTCTCTGATACTTCTTTCTAAATTAAAGGAGGAAAAAAAAGAAGGTGCAAAACTAAGAGTTTGTAGAGAGTAGAGAAGATTCATTACGTTCTATGGGGACAGAGCCTTCTGCACCAGCCTGTATTACAAATCCACACGCCAAATCAGTAAAATTATGCAACATTCAAATACTCGAAGCAGATAAAATGGTGCGCTTTCATAGCGTCCACAAAACAGAGTAATGCTACATAGAGACTTACAGGTTTGTAAAACTCTCCATTTGCGCTTCCAGCAGAAACTTCATCAACCTGAAAAATCAACAAATTTTTGTGGTAACCACACATGTACATAGTGGAATTATGGATTCATTATTCGTATTGAGGAAAGAAAACAATTTGTTGGATACCAGGTTACGGTTTCTGCAATTCCAAACAAGGAAAGGAAAAAAAATGGTGCAAAACTGAATAGTTTTCGAAAACTTGAAGCACACAAAAACTGAAACATTAGAATGAAAAATCATACCACAAGTACTAGCGCGAGGAACAACAGAAGAATGGAGAAAGAGCTCGACGCTTGAGCCATTCTTCCTTCCTTCCTCCTCCGTGCACCTGTAGAATGATAACAATTGTTGGGCAAAGCCTTAATGGTGACCAATTTATTTATAGCCTACTGCAGAATACAATCATTTGCAGCTGTAATACTCAATGTACTGCATGACGAAGATCTCTGCAATCTTTACATTGCACAATATGCTACAGTACAGCTGCATGCATGCCGCAAGGTGGTAACTGCTTGTTTGGCTCTCGTTTACACTTTTTTAGCAGAAAACAGTGGCGCAAATTTGAGCTCAAATAGATTTTGGCAGTGTTTAATGTTACCGAATAGGTTCCCTTTTTGTACACTAATATTTGCCAAAAAAAACTAATATATTGGAAATATTTTGTTTTCTCAAATTCTAGAGAAAATGAAATAATGCTACGCAAAATCTATCTGATGATATCTGCTAAAAACTGCTACTTCAAGTAAGGGCTACCATATATAATATTTCTTTTAAAGTATTGGCACAGCAGAAATACATATATCTTTGGTATAATAGCTGTATGTATCTCTAGTGACTGGATCGCCTGCGGCATGCACACCTAAACGCGCCACAGCGCCGCGCCACTGCTGCATGCCAGATTTCCAGCGCTGCGGTGCCTTTAATCAGCCTATCTGGTTCACCCTCCAATCCGGAGATGGATTCGTTGCATCCAGTCTGTAATCCTGCTTAGTATCATACATACATTACCAACTGCTCCATAAAACCTCTACGGTGAAGCTAGTTGATTTATTGTGGAGTTTGTGGAGCAGAAATGAAAAAACGAACGAAGCGAAGTGCCAAACATCCCCTAATATTAGGTGGATGCTAGCTCGAAGCATTTATTTAGTTGTGTGTACATTTGAAGAAACAACATATTCAAAATGTTATACACATGTCCTAAACTTTTGCAATATACATTTTGAAGAACTTCCCAATCAAATATTAAAAAGCTTTGTAACCTCAACTTTAAAGTTACAAAGGACTAAGGGGATGTTTGGTTCACAAAGATAGTCTTTTAGGGACTAATAGAGTAAAAATCCCTTCCTATTTGGTTTCTAGGGATTTTTTTTGTCCCGGGACTTTCGTCCCTCAACCAAACAACCCCTAAAACTTTTTTTTTTCAAGTTACATTGACAAAACATTGTGTAAACTGAAAGTAGCTCAGCAGTAACGTTACTTGTGGTGCAGCCTGTCCATTTAGATTCAAATACACGACTTGGCGTGCATATTTACATTTTGCTGGACTTTAAAATTCACAACTACTTCCTCTCATGACCATCATTCGCCTGACGCAGTGCATTCGAGTCCACCCCACCCGACGTGTGGCCGAGGACTCAACACATCGGAGTGAATGCGCCTTCCCCTCCAAGGGAGGAAAACTGGAGCACAGACAACCCGTGATTGATAGAACTTGTACAAGTGGTACGCCGGACGGATGCGACAAGTCTCTGACCGGGGCAGATGGCAAGCAGCGTCACCAGGCATAGTGATGACCTGCACAAGAGCGTGCAGCTGTCCCCGAATAGACGTGCAATGAGCTCCCACCATGTGGACGAAGGCACATGACGAGCTGATGGCCTCCTTGAAACTCGGTACACGACATTGACGATGACGGTCTCGGGGTGGCTGGAAGTGGATTCCTGACCACACTGCAGCTAGACGCAAGCCATTAATTGACTGTGGCATGTCCACCTACCCCCTGATTTGACTAGGAACGGACGCGAGCAAAGACCGTTCTATCCCTAGAGAACAATTGGAGAAGCCTACATTCTTTAGCAAGCCAAGACCTTTGCCCCAAAGCAAGGCGCCGATGTAGATGTGGACGCACCTCCCTCCCTAAAGGTGACCAAATGAGTACATCGTGGTAGGTGGTATGCAATATGAACCTTCTTCCCAGGAACCTGACATGTATAAGCAACATTACAGAAGAATTGATTAGTTGGCCTTAGGATTCGATAGATGCAAGTCTGTATCATGAATCATAAAAATGGAATACCTCAAGTAAAAAGTATATATCGGTTGCATCACGAAAATGAAACTGAAGATCACAGGTACCGGAGTTGCCACCACAACAACATTTCGAGGTTGAACATGAACAATGGCGGATCCAAGATACAAGTTTAGGCTGGCTTCGTCTTCAACCTTCAGCTCCTCCAACCTTGCTCCCTTGGCTGAAATTTATAGGGAGGCTTCATGGGCGCGACCATAGTAGGGGGGCTGGAGCCCCCCAGCCCCATGTAGATCTGGCCCTGAACATGAAGAGAAATGGCTTGTGGAGCCTCTAGCAACTGGGCATCCGGTTCTTTAATGGAATACCTACTAGGCACCATTTCCAAACCCATACTAGTGTGCACGAACAACATAATCAGCAGACAAATGCTAACAACCCCTACAGATCCAAATAGAGTGCAAATTTATTATTTTTTCATGGGAACTTCCAGATTGATTTAGAAATGCCTAACTGAAACATAAACAACAATCACAAAAGGAAGGTCAATAGTTGAAGTTGAACACGATTTGGTCTGGAGCTAGCCAGGGAAGATGAGCCCTGATCACTTGCTCTGGCCCTCAATAGCAGCAATGTCCTCCTAGTTACTGTAAAAGTACAATAATCTAAGTAGTCACTATTGAACAACCTTTAAAAACATACCTAAAGTACAAAAAATACTTTACCTTGCAACCTTGTTTCATTTATCATTTATTATATTAATGAATAGATAAAACAGGGTTAAGGAGACTCCAAATAATTAATGACCAGTTCAACAGATCGTTGCAAGTTACTAAAGGTGTTGTCTATGGTTTTATACCTAGTATTACATAATAGACACTGTTATGTGGCGATCTTGCAGTTCGACTCTGACTATATTGTCATTATGAAACTTCTAATAAATAATCAATGGACAACAAAATAAAAGTCTCATACTCTCATGGACATGGATTTCATCCAATACCTTGGGGTTGGCAGGGAAACTAGTTCTTATAAGAATTGAGAATTTGGCTTTGATACAATGAAGACTTATATATAAAGTCTTGTTCTTCAGTTCATAGCAATATGCTTGGATCAAATTGTATTGCCTACCTCGAAGGAGGAGACAAGCGGAAGAAGGGTAAGGGAAATAGTGGGTACCGACCGATTGGAAGAAGGAGCCAGAGGTGTAGCTAGGGCAGCTAGCAGGGGGCCAAGCCGCCCCCGCCACCCCACCCCCTATGGTATGCTTTTTTTTTTTTATAGAAAGTCATGCTTAACAATTGTAGTAATAGGTATTTCAAGGAGATGGAATTCTTGAATCATGCTTTTACTTCATCTTGCCCCTCCCCGCCCCCATCAGATCTCTCTTTGGCTGTCTCTGGAACTCTAGAAGGAGCACCACCAGGCTAGCCTATGACGTAAAGAAGAACATGGATTTAGCAAGGGATTAGGACGATGGAAGAGGAAGGGTCGCACCTCAGTGGAGCTGACGTTGTTGCCGTCGGGACAAGAGAAGCAAGCCGAAGATGGAGACAAGTTGAGCTCCAAGAACTCCGCTCCATAAAAAAATGTGGAGCTGAGGAGCAACTCCATGTTTTTTTTTGTGGAGTACCTCAAAGAGTACTCCAGTTTTTAGACCTTTGTACTCCCACATAGAGTTCAGAAATAATTACCCACACCATTCATTAATGATAGATTACTCCCCTAATGGTTTCCCCTTCTCCTTAAAAGCACGCACCACAATCTTGAACACGTAGTCCTCTCCGTCTCCGTTACACACTACTATTCTATTCAGCTTGCAGCTGCAGGCTGCAGCTAATGACTTCGTTCTCCGGCCATCTCGCTATATGGATTAAATATATATGTGCTTTTATATATGTCATCCATTTGTCTACATATATAAATCTATATATGCATAGGTGATGACATTGGCATGCATCAAGAGGAGAGTGTGTCGAGAGGAAGACAAGAAGTGGTTGCTCTCGCTCATTATTGATTATTATCAGCATTCTTTAAGTCTTCATCGGCTATGATCAAATTTCAATAAGGAGCATAATTGGCCATTTGCATATGTTGGAATTTATATATTTCAATAGCATAAAAGCAACCCATTCTTGAAGTTGGAGCAGAGCCGAAACTATATGCCAAACAATACCACTTGCTCCACGAGACTCCATGATGGAGTTCGTGGAGCGCAGCAGTGCCAAACACCCCAATGTCAGCCGACTCTGTGGTAGAGTTGCTCGATTTTTCCCGCTTTGGCGTGGGGCCAAATGCACCGAGGAGTGTCTGTGTCACGCCACACACATGAAGCGGGCAAAAGTGAAGGTAGAATCGGCAAACACGGTTTTAGGTACTCCCTCCGTTCTAAATTATTAGTTGCTTTCACCTTTTTGTTTATTCATTTTGCTATGTATCTAGACATATTATTATATCTAGAAATGTAGAAAAATTGATGTATCAAAAAATTCAAAGCGAAGTTATAATTTAAAACGGAGAGAGAGTAGCATTTTGGTTTCAAGACAAGGAGAGAGAGCAGTGACCCATTCCTTTTTTTAGGACGTGATAACTCATGGCTCCGTTTGGTTAATGAAATAAAAATCAACGAAGGCTCTAGGATAGTTTCTATTCCTTTTATTATGCTGCCACAAACATATTTAGTTCTTAGAATATGTCATGATCCAGAATTGGGCCAGCCTGGGAGTGGCTAATTGGGTTCAACGCGACGGCCGCCGGCCCGGGGGGCCGCCCGCGCCTTGCCTTGGGAGATCGGGCGCCCTGCCGCCGCCGCTTTCCCTCTCCCGTCTGAGTCCGAGTTTGCTTCGTCTTCAAGTTAGGATTATCTTAGGTAATTTTTGGTGTGCAAGGGGATATCTCATCTATAAGGGAGACCCTTATTAGGAAATAAATAAATAGGAATTGCTTGTAAAAGGTATTCGATCGTATAAGGAAACCTTATAGAGATTGCTTAGATTACAAGTCCCACTAGTCGGGCTATATAAGCAAGAGGCATGTAATCTCTAGGGGATAAGCAAGCAAATAAAAATATATCTTCGCCTTCAGCTCCCGTGCCCGCCGCCACCGCCTCTGCACCCCTCGCACGTGCGCGCCCGCCTCCCCCGCCGCCGCCCCACGCCCGGCGCGCCGGCCGCCGCCGCGCCCCCCCACTTCCTCCTCCTCTTCCAATTCCCCAATTCACGTGTCAATTCCGGCCCAATCTAGCCGAATCCGACTGCATAGTTCTAGACCTAGAGAGATTAGCTATTAGTAATGGATTAGAAGGAGATCAAGTCTAGGAAGGCTTGGACTTCAGATCCCGTCAAGAGTGTTTAATAGGTACTTTTATATGTCCATTGATATTTACTCAAGTTACTATTGATATGTTCTTCATCGTTATTATTTTATTGATTGCATTGTTTATTACTTGCTTTGATATGTCTAGTAGAATTAGTTATTTATTATGAATTTCATACTTGAGATTGTATAACACTTATCTTATAATGTGTAAGATAGGCGTTATAGCGTATATAAGCGTGGTGCTTAGATATGTTATATTTGTAATTGGCCTTTATATGCGGATCGTGGGCTAGATCGTAGGGGTGATAGCCCTATTGAGTCATCCGTAATCCTCCTCCCGTGTATAAATATTAGTAGAACGTGGTCGCGATTTGGATGCTTTATAAAAACCCTCCTTAGTTGATGTTCCTTAAGTATGATAAGTAATGATGCTAGTAATGACATCTAGATTGTTGCACTGATTGAAGTAGTTAATAGCTTGTGATTAATATTGCTCACTAGTAAGTTTTCCTTTGTTACCCTATGCTAATCCTTAGGCTAGAATATTCTTTGGCTATCTTTATTATTATTATGATGCTTGATCCCTCGAGCTTATCATTATCTTTATTGTTATTTATCATATATATATATATATATCTTTATCATATTTATTTTCTTATTTGTGACATTAACCCCGCTATTGAGTAGAAACATTATTCATTATTGGTTATTACTATTCTATATTATAAAGAGGTTATTAGGCCTTGTTTAGTTAGCAAAAACTTGGAAAAAGCACATTGGAACTCCCGTAGCACTTTCGTTTGTTTGTGGTAAATATTATCCTATCATGATGTAACTAGGCTCAAAAGATTCGTCTCGTAATCTACATCTAAACTGTGTACTTAGTTATTTTATTTACCTACATTTCATACTCGAATATATGTCTTTTGGTGTATTTAATGTGATGTGATGGAGAGAGAGCGGAAAAACTTGGAATTTGGAGGGGGAACTAAACAAGGCCTTAGTACTATGAATTCCAGTTATAGATACCTTCTAGTGGTAGAATAGAAATGACAACCTGGTAGTACTCTAGCTAAAATGCTACAATGGTATAATTATCTCATGCGCTTTACGTAACCTATGTTATCTCTTTATTTATATTATTCTTTATATTATTTTCTTGCATGGTCTTTTTTATATTTATGCCATGTTATACTACTTCATATCCGGGGATGACAACTTAGTCTAGTAGCTAGAAGTATAGTTCTTACTTCATGACTAGTTTATTAGTGGCAAAGTAAATTTAGTATATCATCACTATTTAGTGTCATTGCTCTTATAGCATTTTGGAGCCATTGTTATTTTAGTGATGTTGCTAAGCGGTGCCAACAAGGGATCACCCAGTCTCATACCACCGTTGACGGTAACCAACCGCAAATTAAACACCGTCAACACAACACCAAAACAACCTAGAAATAGGAATTTCAACTAACATATTCTAAAGTTTTTGTGTTTATTTGGACTTGCGGGTACCAACTCAAGGACAACCACTTTGAGCCAAAAAATACAAAGAAAAAGAAATAAAACCAACAAATAGAAAAGGCCCAAAGAAGCAAATGGCAAGCCCAAACAAGAATCGGGACAAAACGTCAAAACCAGGCCGGGCCAAGACCACCACACAACTTTTCACAAAGCAAGGAGGCCCGACCGCCGAAGCGAGCGAGGCGGGCCCCCTGGCAGGGTGCGCGGCGCACCACTGGTGCGGCCGCGCACCTCGGCCGAGGCGGTTCGGGCCCAGCTTCGGGAGGCGGTTTGTTACCTTCCAAAACGGACACTACCGACGTTGGATGGTCGGTTTGGCAGATTTGGAAGGTGTTCCTAGGTCGGTTTTTGGTGTTTTTAGCACTTAGGCCCCTCCCCTTGTGTATAAATAGCTCCCTCCTTCACCTCTCTACACAACAATTCCAAGGAGAAACCAGTCCACTTGTGCAAGAGAGTAGAATTAGTTCTTCTTCTTCTACTTCTTCTTCTTCTATCTCCTAATTCTAGAGAGTGAGAGAGGGAAAAAGCTAGAAAGAAGCTTTGTTCTTTCCACCCTGAGTTGCCTGTTCGCCCCTCGGTGTTCCGCGGTTCCTAGGAGGATCCAGTCTTTGGACTTGTCGGTACCCGCCCGGCTTGTACCTCTCGCAAGCTACTTACACTTTGGTAAGAAGTCTTGTGATTATCTTGCAACTACTTAATTTCCTTCGTATATTTCTTAGCTATTGTAGACTTGCGGGATCGGTAGATTGTCTCGTTAAGAGCGTTAGTTCTTGGTGAAGGAACTCTTTGACCGGGAACCTTGGTCAACATCAAGAACTGTGACCAATAGTGCAAACGTGGTGTTTGGACTAGCGTTCACCTACCTTTTTGCGAAGCATCCCACGGTTGAGGGGGTAGGCGGCCGGGTCGTGACAAGCCTTGACCGTCCCTTGAAATCCCCCACGTTCGGGCCGTGGACGTAGAGCTAATTGCCTAAGCTTCCCGGTTGGGCGTTGGCGGTGCCCGAAGTGAGTAGACAACACTTTAGAAATCACTTTGCCGAAAAACTTAGCCTATAGATACCTCGCTACTCTTAGAAAACAAACCCTTGCTTTAGGTTGACCTGCACTGAGAAAAACTCTTGCGCGCGACCGTCCTTGTGTAAAAATACGATACCGCCACCCACCGGGTGAAGTGCTACAACGGTATTTCCGTGCGCTTGCGGATTTCTCTCGTGTGCGTTAAGAAACACCAACAAGCATTTAAAGCGCGCCGTTCAAGGGGACGGTTATCGTAGTTATATTTCGAGCCTAGTCGACTGTGTGGACCGGTAGTATCCTTTTAAAACAAAAATACCAAAAGAGTCTCTGTTACTCATGGAGCAACCTACCCTACAAATCCTGTCCGCTCCTAAGGGCGAGCTCGTAGAACCACGCCAATCTGCAAAGCCAATCACAGCTTGGTATGAGCTCCACCCCGGCTTTATAGCCATGGTTCGGGCCCGAGCCTTTTCAAAGCTCGAATATGAAAAACCCCTATCATCACTTACGGGTGTTTGAGCGACTCGTGGGTCGCCCGACAATTGCGGGCATGACACACGACACGCCGAGGTGGAAGTTGTTTCCGTTCTCTCTCACCGAGAGGGCGACTCAATGGTACGCCCATAACGTAGGGTTGGTAAACGGAGAATGGGAAGAACTGCGAAAACAGATTCTATGTAGCGTTCTACCCTATATCCGAATCGCGGCCCCTGCGACAAGAGATACTCAACTTCCAACAAATAGAGGGTGAAACCTTAGGTGCAGCACAGGACCGGTTTACCACGCTTACACGGTCCGGCCCGGACTGTCCATACCAAACCACGTGCTTTTACAAAGCATTTACGGCTGGGACCGGACGGGGCAACGCCCTCGCCGCTTGATTTAGGCTGCCTGGGAGGGTCATTCGCACATAAAACCACGAAGGAGAAGCTCTCTAAACCGTATTCTTGAGAATAGTCCTCCGTTAGAACCCATCCGTGTAGAACCCAAGCGAAAACCGGGAGGAAGTCTCTTCCGGTGGCGCGAACCCGTTAAACCTATAGAGACCCTCGCCTAAACCCGAAACTCAAGGAGACCCCATGCAAGGATCTCCGTTCTTTGAGGTTGACCTTACTGAACAATTCGGTGACACCTCAAGGTACGAACAATGGAAGAAACCACCTGTCCCAGCTAGCCCTGAACAACCCCTGGATAAACTCTTTCTCCAGGAGTCTATTAAGGAGCTAACAGCTATAATGAGCACGGAATGGTTGCGAGAGGAAGGACCTTCTTTCGAAGAAATTCGGATAAGTGGCCCCTCTACACCAATCCATTGCGAATATCAGAAAAACTTGGTGGAAGTCATGTATAACCCTACTGTGGGGATAAACATAATGTCCAAAACCTTCGCACAAACTTGTGACGAGGAAGCATTAGAACCCCCACAAAGACGGACCTTGCGCATAGCACCACGTACCACCATTGAAAGCCATGAGGTTATACACGAACAAATCTTCCTATACGACAGAATGTCAAGTTGTCTTTGGATTTTCATATTTTTGATATCCAAGACTTGACATCCCGATCGGGCATCCCTTGGAAAAGATTCTTGATTTATCATCATCAGGGATTTAGATGTCAAACTCGGGAAGAAAAAGTTTTCTATCCCGTTACTTTCGAGCCAAAAACTCGGTAACAGAACCCTTCCATGAGTATGACACGCCCGGGAGGTCATGGGAGTTATGCTATATGAGAACCCGAAAAAGCCCTAGAAAAAGACGCCCAATTCTTCATTGAAGAAGAGGACGATTCGAGGGGGAACTCATAGAACTTCCCAAAGAGGAAGAGCTAACTTCGGCCTCGGTTGAGCTTAAACCCCTACCCCCGGGCCTACGCTATGTCTTCCTAAACGGAGATTCACAAGCTCTGTCATCATAAGCGATAAACTTAGTGACCAGGAAACTACCCGGCTAATAGCCGTCTTAGAGAAACACAGATCGGTCTTCGGGTATTCCCTTCAAGATCTAAAAGGGGTAAGCCCGACACTATGCACACACCGCATTCCTATTGACCCCCGCCAAGCACCCCATCATGCGAACCCCAACAAGAGGCTCAATAATGCGATCGCGTGAAGTCGTGAAGAAGGAAGTTCTCAAGCTTCTTCACGCCGGGATTATCTATCCCGGTACCACCGCGGCGATTGGGTTAGCCCATCCAAGTGGTCCCTAAAAAGGGAGGAATGACGATCGTTGAGAACGCTAAAAACGAACTCATTCCACAAAGACAAGTCACGGGGGTGGAGAATGTGTATTGATTATGGAAAACTTAACAAGGCAACAAAGAAAGATCACTTCCGCGCCCTTTATTGATGAAATGTTGGAGCGGTTAGTGAAACATTCTTTCTTCGTTTCCTTGACGGGTATTACGGCTACCACGGATCCCGATCCACCACGATGACGAGCAAGACCCACGTTCACATGCCCATACGGAACCTATGCCTACCGTAGAATGTCATTTTTGGGTGTGTAATGCACCCCGCTTTTCGGCCGGTGCATGATGTCTATCTTCTCGAACATGATCGAAGAAATCATGGAGGTCTTCATGGACGATTTCTCCGTCTATGGTAAGACTTTCGAAAGTTGTCGAAGAACCTAGACCGGGTCTTGCAGGCGATGCCAAGAAAAGGACCTGGTACTTAACCGGGAAAAGTTTCACTTTATGGTCCGAGAAGGCATCGTCCTTGGGCACCTCGTGTCCGAGAGGGGGATAGAGGTAGACAAAGCCAAAATAGACGTTATTGAAAAGCTACCACCCCGGTGAATGTCAAAGGGATCCGTAGTTTCCTAGGTCACGCGAGGGTTTTACAAAAGATTTATAAAAGATTTTTCACAAATCGCTAGACCCCTTACGGCCCCTCGCTAGCCAAGGGCGTACCCTTTGACTTCACGGATGAGTGCTTGCACGCTTTGGCCCCGAAGAAAGCACTCATCTTGGCTCCGATCATCCAACCCCCGGATTGGTCGTTGCCATCGAAATCATGTGCGATGCTAGCGACTATGCTTTGTTGGTGCGGTCTTAGGCCAAACCAAGGACAAAAAGCGAAGATGCCATCGCGTATGTTAGCAAAACTCGACGAGAGCCCGGCTTAATTACGCTACAAACGAAAAAGAGCTCCTGGCAGTAGTTTTTGCTATTGAGAAGTTTCGCTCCTACTTAGTGGGCGCAAAGATAATTGTCTACACAGACGATGCTGCCCTTAAGTATCTTCTCACCAAGAAGGATCGCGAAAACCTCGCTTGATCCGCTGGATTCTTCTTCTCCAAGAATTTGACATTGAAATAAAAGATAAAAAAAGGAGTAGAAAATACAATTGTGGATCATTTGTCGCGTATCGCGGTAGCTAACATGCGAGAATTGCCAGGTCAACGACTACTACCGCTGACGACATGCTACTCAAGGTGTCGGATGTCAACCCATGGTACGCAAACATTGTGAATTACATGGTTGCGGGTTATGTACCACACAGGGAGAACAAGCGGAAGCTCCAAATGGAGAGCGAGCGGCACCTATGGGACGACCCATATCATATACGGGGTGTGTGCGCACGGCTTCTTTGAGAAGATGCGTACCAAGGGAGGAAGGAATGCAAATCATTGAGAAATGTCATGCGTCTCCCTACGCCGGACACACAGGAGTATTCCGCACACAAGCCAAAATTTGGCGGTCTGCAGTTCTTCCGGCCGACGATGTATGATGTGACACGAAAGAGTTCATCGAAGATGCTACAACCGCGGAAGACGAGGAAACATCACGCGCTCGTGATGCAATGCCCCCTACACTACAACCTTCAAATAGAAATATTTGATGTGTGGGGCATTGACTACATGGGGTCATTCTAGAAGTCCCATGATGCGCGAATACATCCTGGTGGCGGTGGACTACGTGGTCGAAGTGGGTAGAAGCACTACCATGCGAGGCTGGCGATGGCAAGCATGCGCGCAAAGATGTTCCATGAAATCATCTCCCCCCATTTCGAACGCCACGCATGGTGATCGGTGACGGAGGATCGCATTTCAAGGACAAATCATTCAAGGCATTCTTAAAGGAGCTTGGCACTCGGCACAATATTGCTACCCCCTATCATCCAAAAACGGCGGGCAAGCCGAAACCTCAAATAAACAAATCAAGAACATCCTGCGAGAAAGACGGTCAACGAGATAGGGAAAGGCTGGAAAAACAAGCTACCGGATGCTCTCTGGGCATATCGGACAGCTTACAAAGCCCCCCATCGGCATGTCACCTTATCGGTGGTCTATGGCAAAACCTGCCATTTACCGTTGAGTTTGGAGCATCGGGCTCATTGGGCCATCAAGAAGTGGAATATGGACGTCGACTCGGGCCAGGAAGAACCGTCGAGAGACAAATCTCCGAACTAGAAGAATGGCGAGAAAAAGGCGTACCACGCTGCAAAGCTCTACAAAGAGCGCACAAAAGATGGCATGATCGGCGCATCAAGATTAAAGAATTCACCACGGGTGACAAAGTACTCCTATTCAACTCCCGGGTGAAACTATTCGGCGAAGGGAAGCTAAGGAGCAAATGGAAAGGACCGTACACCGTCATCAACACATCGCCACATGGCGCAATTACAATCCAAGATGACGCAGGGTGAGATACAAAAGGTAAACGGTCAACGCCTTAAGCTTTTCTTCGAGCCAAAGATCGATCTTAACCAAGAGCTCGATAGAATAGATTTATGCTTTGAAAATTAATTTGTGTTGATCAGCATATAAAAAAAATATTTTTACAATTAAAATTGTTACAACTAAAAAAAAAATATAAGGTAATAATAAAATATAAAAAGTTATCTATATATTTTGCTATCACTTTATTTTTAATAAAAGCATTTTTCCTTTTTACTTTTCTCCCTCACTTAAATGCTTTGGTCATTTACTTCAAAAGAATAATTACCTTCTAAATTAATCAAAGCATAAACTATTTTCAAAATTTGAATTTGAGGATCAATTAGAGTTCAGCAAGAAAGGAAGCGTTTCTCGCGTGGCAAACACCGATTCAAAACTTTTCAAGAAAGGAAACGATTGTAGCCGAAAAACCCGACCGGGGGACACCGGGGAGGTGCGCTGTGCACACACCACTGTGCGACCGCAGACTGGCCGCCTTAGTGGTCCGGGATTTCGTCCATCTCCTTCTTCTTCCTCACACGCCACGGTGGTAAGGTTTGCTCCGCCCGATTTCGACCTACCAAACCAGAGAGGAGAAATTGCCCTATAAAATCCACCCTCCTCCTCTCCATTCTTCACACCACTCCTTCTTGCTCTTCTTCTCTCCTCAATACTCCTTCTTCTAAGTCAAGAACATTTTGCAATGGCGAGCCATGCTATCTCTCTCTATAATTACGCTCGCTCACTTTGCACCCTCAATGAGGATGACTTGATCTTCCCTAGTGATGAGGACGAACCATCCTCCGTCGCCCCTCTTGCCGTGCTCCCTCCCCACGCCACTCATCTAGTGGAGGGAACAGCTATGTGTCCACGGGCAGGTCCGTGACACGCAAGAGTATCCTTGGGCGCCCACCTCGTCCCTACACGGGCACCACGGGTATCAAGAGGAAGGAGCCCGAAGCAACAGGCGCCCATACCACGTCGACGGAGACGTCTTCCTTCCACACCTCCGATTACAGCTACCCGTACACCGTTGTCGGTGTCGACATGCCCACAGGAGGACGTGGGAAGGGGCTTATGAAGAAGTCAACTCCTACTCCAGCGACTTCTCCAAGTGCCCCACTTCGTTTCCCTCGGGTGAATCCTAGAAAGGCCCCGAATGTTGTTGAAAGTCGCTCGAGTAGCGAGGGCCCTATGAGGGTACCCCGTGCTACACCTAGGAAGGCTCCCAATGTTTTCGAGAGCCGTTCCGAGGGTACTCCATCATTGCACACAGCTGGGAGTAGCACGGTTCCTAAGGTCCCTTCGCTAGCAACCTTAAACGCTAGAGTCAACTCTCTAAACAGGCTAGTGAAAACCTTAACCGTAGAGGTAGAAGGGGCAGACTTAGAGAATGCGGAAATCAGGAAAGAACTAGACTCTTTCTGCCTCAACTTCAAAACTAAGCTGGCTAGGGTCGCTAGAGCCGCTAACGCAGAACACGCCCTACGGAAGCCCGCTTAAGTGCTCTACCTCTATCAATAATTAGGCGCGCACTAGTTTAAATTTTCAGTTTTTCCCTTCCAATCATTTTGTAATTCCTCCAAAGTGTGCGCCCCAGTTTGAATTATAAATTCAATAAAGTTTTGTTATTATATTATTGTATATATCTCCACTTGTTTTTGTCCTTGTGCAAAAAGAAAATTAAAATAGGTACAAAAACAAGTGTGGAGGAGGCTCACAAGTCAAAGGTACGTAATTTATTAAAATTAAATTTTGACTTGTGACTTATCTTTAAGTGCTAAAACCTGAACCAAGCTCCATCTCTATATCTACCAATTGATACATGGCATGCATACATTTTATTCCTCGCCATAATCATACTTTGTTGAGCAACTATCCTTTAGGGACCCCATGCTTATCTAAATAATTGATCTTTGTGATATGGTAGAATGACTTGACGCTTGCTCTCTTTTGCAATAAGACTTGGTTTTATTTTCAAAAATTAAAAATAAAGCATGCTCATGGTTTGACTTAGCCAAATCCTACCAAAGCCTAAAAAATGTCATGAATATCCACTATAGCTACTTCCTACTGCATTGAGTTTTGTCAGGGCTCCGTTGATCCGCATTGAGAGAGGCTCATACTCCCAAGATCGAAAAACACGTACACCCACATATACACGCGGTTCTCACAATGAGAATTGCGCACAACATGCATCTTCACCATCCACCAAATAAATACTCCATTCATACCGTGATCACGTCCTGTTATCAAGAAAAATGCAGAGAGAAAGATACATGCTGCAGAAAAAGAAAAAAAAAGAATAAGAGATGAAAAATGGACACGTGTCCGAGGGCGAGTAGAGCCCACATCTCTAAAAAAAAAATAAAAATAAAGAAAAAAAAAAGTAGCCTCAGATCTCTCTAGAAGCATACAAAAACAAGGAAAGAGGATCATGAGTCAAGGAGTAACCACAAAGAAAATATATATCATCAATATTTTCCACACACTTTTACGTTTCGATCTAAGGGTATGGCACCTCTTTCCAACGATCCGAGCTTGACCCAACAAAACATGCGAGAGGTGCGTATGCATCACTCCATTCAAAGATCCACAAAACCCCGCAAAATAGGATGAGTAAGAGTGAATCAAACAAGAGTGCTTTGAGAGGAAAATTCAAACAAGTGTGATTTTTGTGAGAGTCAATGCCATAAAGAGCAATGCTATTGCTTTCAAAAATTCAAAAACTTACCAAGTCTTTGCGCATGAGTAGTAGCAAGAAGATAGAAGTTCATGCTATTCCATTCTTTGAATTATTCTAAGATAGCTTGGTAGCCCCATGAATGCTCACAAGGCGGTGAGGCCCTAATAACTTTTGTATGCAAGCTTACATCTTGGAGATTGAACCACTTTAGTCCTCGTGCCTTCACTTTCGAGGAGCCAAAAAGGCTAAGTGTGGGGAGTTTGTTGACGGTAACCAAGCGCAAATTAAACACCGTCAACACAACACCAAAACAACCTAGAAATAGGGATTTCAACTAACATATTCCAAAGTTTTGGTGTTTATTTGGACTTGCGGTACCAACTCAAGGACAACCACTTTGGGCCAAAAATACAAAGAAAAAGAAATAAAAACCAACAAATAGAAAAGGCCCAAAGAAGCAAATGGCAAGCCCAAACAAGAATCGGGACAAAACGTCAAAACCAGGGCCGGACCAAGACCACCACACGACTTTTCACAGCAAGGGAGGCCCACTGCCGAAGCGAGCGGAGGCGGGCCCCAGCGGGGGTGCGCACAAGACCACCTGTCTTTGCCGCACCTCGGCCGAGGCGGCTTCGCCTAGCTTCGGGAGGCGGTTTGTTACCTTCCAAAACGGACACTACCGGCGTTGGATGGTCGGTTTGGCGATTTGGAAGGTGTTCCTAGGTCGGTTTTGGTGTTTTTAGCACTTAGGCCCCTCCCCTTGTGTATATATAGCTCCCTCCTTCACCTCTCTACACAACAATTCCAAGGAGAAACCAGTCCACTTGTGCAAGAGAGTAGAATTAGTTCTTCTTCTTCTACTTCTTCTTCTATCTCCTAATTCTAGAGAGTGAGAGAGGGAAAAGCTAGAAAGAAGCTTTGTTCTTTCTACCCGGAGTTGCCGGTTCGCCCCTCGGTGTTCCGCGGTTCCTAGGAGGATGGAGTGCCGGACTTGTCGGTACCCGCCCGGCTTGTACCTCTGCAAGCTACTTACACTTTGGTAAGAAGTCTTGTGATTATCTTGCAGACTACTTAATTTCTTTCGTATATTTCTTAGCTGTTGTAGACTTGCGGGATCGGTAGATTGTCTCGTTAAGAGCGTTAGTTCTTGGTGAAGGAACTCTTTGACCGGGGAACCTTGGCCAACATCAAGAACTGTGACCAATAGTGCAAACGTGGTGTTTGGACTAGCGTTCACCTACCTTTTGCGAAGCATCCCACGGTTGAGGGGGTAGGCGGCTGGGTCGTGACAAGCCTTGACCGTCCCTTGAAATCCCCCACGTTCTGGCCGTGACGTAGAGCTAATTGCGGAAGCTTCCCGGTTGGGCGTTGGCGGTGCCCGAAGTGAGTAGACAATGGACTTTAGAAATCACCGCACGGAAAACTTAGCCTATAGATACCTCGCTACTCTTAGAAAACAAACCCTTGCCTTAGGTTGATACTGGACCCGAGAAAAGCCCATTTGCGACCGGCCCTTGTGTAAAATACGATACCCCGCTACCACCAGGGTGAAGTGCTACAACGGTATTTCCGTGCGCTATGCGGATTTCTCTGTGTGCGTTAAGAAACACCAACATACCCTTATAACTTTTAATATATGGACCAATTTCATTATTGAGTTTGACACTAATAGTGTCACTAGACACCACTTCACACTAAAGCCTCTTGCTACTAGGCATTCGAACAAGAAATTCCATTTCACCTTGTCATAAGCTTTTTTCAAAGTCAAGCTTAAGAATCACTCCAACTTGCTTTTTTTACTTTGGTCTCATGAAGGATTTTCATGAAGAGCCATAACACCACTCATTATATTTCTTTCTTTCATGAAGGCTGTCGATTAGGGTGGATTAGCCTATTAGCAACTTGTTCAGTCCTCATAGTTAAGACATTTATGATGAGTTTATATAGGCAATTCAATAAGCATATGGCTCTAAACTGTTGAAATCTGGTAGCATCGCCTACTTTGGGAAGTAGGGTAATAATCCCATAATTCAATCTACTTATGCCCACTTGCCCTTCATGAAAGTCACTAAACAGATGCATGATGTCATCCTTAATAATATTCCAACATTCTTGAAAGAACTCAAACAACGACAAGATCATGGGGAAGAGACGGGGCAAAATAGAGAGAGGCAGATGAAAATACTAGAAGAGAAGCGGGAGGTATTGGACTTAGAGAAGAATATGGACAAAGAAAGTATAAAAGAGGATTGGGTGATTTAAAAATAGTTTAGAGGTTCCAATATAAAACTGTCTTCTATTTTTATGAGCAAGTTGCTTTCAAAAAAGCAGAGGTAAAACTCAGTTTTTAATAAATAAAAAAAATTATGAGCAAGATATTGGAAATTGTTGAAAATTCGAATAAATACACCCCTTGTTTTTATTTAGCGATTTGAAAAATCATTTGTTCAACAATTCTGTTTTGAAACTAGTGGAGTCGCTTTAACTTATTAGGTTAGTATTGGACGTCATGAGATGCCAAGCTAGCTGGCTAAAAATTAAATAACGAAAATAATCAATATATAATAACTTATAGGAGGAACACCCTTTGCAGAGAAAAGGGGTAGCTTTCTAAAAAGAAATCATGATAATGTTGTTTGACCAAAGCTAGCAAGGTAATAAAGCAAACGTTTCCTTTTAGCTTTCGGTAATATAATGTACTACTAGTACGTAGCATGTATAGTACATCCATGCGCAACAATCGAGTATGCATTGCGCGATCACAGCATAATGTTTTATTTTTCTATTTTTTTCCATGACATTATATTATATTCTTATAGACAGTTGTATACCATAACATATATAGACTACTCTGCTGAAACCTTTCATGCATCACGGTTACATAAAAATAACAGAAAAGATCGATCTCTGTATTCAGAAGGGAACACGCATCGAAGTGCACATGCCATGATGGATGCTGAGCGCAAAGGTGCTTTATTCCTAGCTAGGAACTGAATCGTATAGGCAAGCATGAACTTGAGCAGTAAACTAGTGCGCTAAAGAAAGGTTGAGGGCATCTTCCGCAGGGTTGTTTCTTATCTTGGAGAGGAAAAGGCAGATGAGTGAACCATAAAACTCCATGCATGACGGATAGATTTTGGCATCGTATCATTAACCTTCCTTGTTATCTTGACACGCAGCAACTAAATTTAGACCATTTCTAGAGTTCTAAAAAATTTGTTCACAAAATCTTTTGAGTTTTCTTAGTCGATAAAAAGTATTGGAAGCACCAAGAAAGGTTTCTCTAGTATTTTCCGAAAAATTACTCCTAAAAAATATATAAAAAATTGGTCCCACATGAAACCTCCTAAATATTTCCAAATATTTATATTATGTTTATTAGATGCTTCAATCCTTGCCAAGCATATAGGTGCTACAACAGTCCAAATCTATATGTTACAACAAACTATAGAAAGCGTATATGTAAGTGTCGCAATAGACTCTTGCAGCACCACTTCTAACAATGCATAGCAAATGCATTGGTATAAACTGCACCAACACATATATTGCTTTTCAGAAATACATGTATGCCTTCAACACGGTGGTCATCTTGTAGTGAACCAAAGTAATTTCTATACTTTAATATTAGGTATAGTTGAGCGTCACTCTACTTCTTATTTGAATCTATGTTTTGCTATCCGTCACGAGAATGGTAGGACTGAGAGACATAAACAGGGTTGTGGTTGATGGAAAAAATATCATACTTTAACTTGGTGCATTCTAAAAACAAAAAAATCACTAAAATCATCGTTGCCAAATGCCACAAAGAGAGAATTGTTTCGGGGATAATCACTTTGAACCGATTCTCGTATTTGTATACTAGTCTATGGTCAAACAACCAAAATTTGTTTTTCTTCTGATTTTAGCTTTACTTTCAAGAATTCCATCAAGCTAGTCGAACGGTTCTACGAAGTGATTTATCAAACAAACATTTCTCAATGAAAAAATGATCCCAAAACACTTTTAGAATATCTGCCAAACACACCCTTTAGGTATAAAGAAAAATGGATCTTTTTTGCCATCCATGACAAGGGCCGTGGTTCTTTACCTCTTTAATATTCCTATAATAACAACTTATTAATTCTAGGTACAAGAATATCTAATTATGAACCTCTTGTGGGTTTTGGTGCACCCTGGCACACCTACAAGATCTGCCTCTGTCTGAATATTTTTATTGTAGGGCTTTATGCTTCACTTGGCTTGCTGCAATGAGATTTCCACACAGTAGAGCATGCAGTGTCAGATCTCCCTACACTTGGGTTTTGTCTAAGGGTGCAAATTATTGTAGCAAACCATGCACATGCACATCACAAAGATGATCATACATAGTTTATCACTTTTCCTATGTCTCTGTTGAAAGAAATCATCCAACTCAATCTTGCGACGTGTTAGTTGTGATTTGTGAGAACACACACCTTTAATTTGTCATTGTCTTTCCATAGAAAAAATTGTTAGTTGTGATTTGTGGTACAAATATATAAATCTGTGCTAGCTAACACTTTGTACATACAAATCTTGATGACAGATTCCACCCTTGGATCGGGATCCAGGGTTTAGCACGTTATAAGAAATGTTGGTTATTTTTCTTGTGAAAGAAATATAGCAGCTTCCATTTAGAAAAACACACACATCATAACTAATGTGTGCTTCTTCCAGATCATCATCATCATCAGTCCCCAGACATCTAAATCATCACAAAGTTTGTAACCCAACATTGAAAATTGGATTTGCCAACCCTACTGCTTGCAGTGATAATTATGATTACACGTGCGGCGCGCCAAAGTGCGACTATGACATCGAGCACTCAACAAGACACACATCCTCTCTCTAGCTGCTGCAGGTATTTTATAGCGCTATTTAGGACGTGGCAAGTGTATATATGGCATCTTCATATACTTTTTCTTATTGTCCTCCACCATGCATGCAAGTATGTAGACACATCAGAGCTCTCCTTTTGCATCCTCATGGAAAAGGACACCGATCGAATGGTATCGACACATAGAAAAAGTACTTTTTTTCTTGAATACGCAAAACATTTGCATATCATTATATTAAGAAAGAGAGTTTGAACATACAAACAATACACTTCTATCGAGCGCCGAAGATGGTAGACCTAAAACAACTGTAGCTGGACCATCCTAGCAAAAGAACTCATGTTTCAATATTACATAAACAGAAAACAACCAATACCGACGCAGAGGTGCAACCAAGGGATTTCTTGTTGTTGACAGAAGATTCAATATAGTTGATAAATTAAATTTCATTTTTGTGAAATGATGGTTCAATTTGCTACACATTGTATTTGGAACTCTAGATCAGCTACAACTACAATATAATGTGTACTGGTACACCTACAATATAATGTGTACTGGAGTCCCTACGACTGTATTTAATCAATAGGGTCTTAGAAACAGAGGAGTGTTAGCTGATCTGAGAGCCAGGAGAGAAGAACATTATGACCTCCAGCGATGGCGCAGTAGAAGAGGGATCGGATGCACTTGAAATTGATGCGATATTCCCCTTCGGTCGTCTGTGGTGTGGACCACTGAATTTGCTGCTTTTCACTTTGTGAAGTGCATGGAGCTCGGGCCTCCTCTCCTTTTGCATCCTCATGCACACACATGATTACTCCTGGTGGTTGCTGATCCCAAAGCAACGCAAAGCAACCTCGGTGATCACAAAAATATATGCAAGTGTTCACAACATTTTTTGCATCACATTTTTCCAAATGCTCTCCATTCCTCTCAAAAATAAATCTTGATCTCATTATTTGAGAGTCAGCCACGTCATATATTTCATAGTTTTTTTTTGTTGAGATTATACAAAGACAATACAGAGGCGCTCAACACGCACGCACGCACACTCAACCCTATAATCACACGTATGCAAACGCTACCCCTATGAGCACATTCGAAAGAATAAACCGGAGATCTTGAAGTTCACGAAATCACCACAGGCGTCTCAATGTCGATGAGAACGTCACCTACCACTAAGCATAGATACAAATGTTGATACTAGTTTCCTTCAACCTAGTCAAAGTTGAGATTGGTTGGCTGCTTCAAATATAAGATGCGGACTTATTTTGAGAGGGAGAGAGTATATCGATATAAAAATCTATATATATCAAAAGTATTTGCTTGTTATTCAAATCGAATTATATTTATATTGCTGTCGTATAAAGATAAATAATAATAATAATAATTTCAGTATTCCAAAAGAGCCAAGTCATTTTATGCCTCTTGAAAAACCTTTGACGAAGTAAAATTTTGGCCATGCTCATTTTGATAATACCAAATAGTTCTCCTCTGTCCATTGATACAAGATATGTACTCCCTTCATTCTATATTGATTGTAGATCGTTGTGTTTTTTCATCTAGAACCATAACTTAGTATTAATGTATATCTAGACATAACTTTTACTGAGTTTGTAGAAAAATCCCAATTTCGAATCGATGGATCATTTTATTTTCAGAACTAGAATTACTAAAAATATGCAAACTCATTACATAAACTAAATCAATAGATCAGTAACCACAATATAATACAGTAAGGTGATAGCTATTTTGTAGCTATAATGTGATGGAAAACAAACCAATAATGTCTAAATGTATTTTCAAGAGACTTTTACGTTCCAAAACATGTCTTAAATTGTTGGATGGGAGGACCACTCCATCTCCAAATTTAAGACACGATTTGACCTATAATTTATCTTGTAATAAATCTCTCCGGATATAAAATCATAAAAAAACAAGATACTTCTTTCAATTATGAATCCAATGGTATCACTTTGCGGAGAAAAATCTTGCGTGTTTTTTGAAATCTTAAAATGATTAGAGGAATTATACGTCATATGTCCATCCCCAGCTGCCTATCTTTGTTTTCGCACTATAGGAAACGGTCCTTTGCCGGCGTAAATTCCTCTCGGCAAAGGCAAAGAGCCTCTGAGAATTTTTTTTCACGGCGAGCACCTTTACCGAAGCCGCATCACGAGACTCGGCAAAGGCTTTGCCGAGGGTCGGTTTGGGCTCTCGGCAAAGAAAAAATTAGCCGTTAACGTCGGTTAGAACTGACGTCTCTTTGCCTTCGACAAACATTTTTTTTTACAAATACACTTTGCTGAGAGCCACACAAGCGAGGTCTCGATAAAAGATTTTTCCCTTTTGTTGCAAAAATCATTTGCCGAGCACCACGTCGGGCAGCTGGCAAAGATTAAAAAATCTTTGTCGAGCCTAGCTACCGATGCTCGGCAAAGGTGCCGGCTTTGCCAAGTGCAATTGTCATGGCGCCGGCAAAGCTGGAAACTTAGCTTTGTCGGCGCCATGACAATTGCTCTCGGTAAAGGACAAAAAAGCCATTTCAATTTTGTTTTTTTGGTTTCCACCTTGACAAATAGACATATATATCACATCCATTCAACCACGTAACACATATATATCTCATTCATCACATATTAGACACATGGCGCGCCAACACATCCGAACACATATATATATCGCATATGTAGCAAAAGTGCATCACCAAAAGTGTATCAAATTGTTGACGGTAACCAACTGCAATTTAAATACCGTCAAACTACACCAAAACAACCCAGAAATAGGGATTTTAAACTAACATATTCCATAGTTTTGGTGTTTATTTGGACTTGCAGGTACCAACTCAAGAATAATCACTTTGGGCCAAAAATACAAAGAAAAAAAAATAAAAACCAATAAATAGAAAAAGGTCTAAAGAAGCAAATGGCAAGCCCAAAGAAGATTCGGGACAAAACGTCAAAACCAGGCGGGGCCAAGACCACCAGACAACTTTTCAAAGCAAGAAGGCCCAGCCCGCCGAAGCTCGAGCCAGGCCGGGCCCGGTAGGGTGCTTGCGCGCGCCCCAGGTGCGCACGCACCCTGCTGAGGCGGTTCGAGCCCAGCCCGGGGAGGCGGTTTGTTACCTTCCATACAAGGCACTACCGACTTTGGATGGTCGGTTTGACAGATTTGGAAGGTGTTCCTAGGTCGGTTTTGGTGTTTTTAGCACTTATTAGGCCCCTCTCCCTTATGTATAAATAGCTCCCTCTTTCACCTCTCTCAACAACAATTCCAAGAAAAAACCAGTCCACTTGTGCAAGAGAGTAGAATTAGTTTTTTTCTTCTTCTACTTCTTCTTCTTCTTCTAAATTCTAGAGAGTGAGAGAGGGAAAAGCTAGAAAGAAGTTTTGTTCTTTCTACCCGAGTTGCTTAGGTTAAGCCCCTCGGTGTTTCCACGGTTCCTAGGAGGACGGAGTGCGGACTTGTCGGTACCCGCCCGGCTTGTACCTCTGCAAGCTACTTACACTTTGGTAAGAAGTCTTGTGATTATCTTTCGACTATTTAATTTTCACGTATATTTCTTAGCTGTTGTACACTTGCGGGATTGGTAGATTGTCTCGTTAAGAGCATTAGTTCTTGGTGAAGGAACTCTTTGACCAGGGAACCTTGGCCAACATCAAGAATCTGTGACCAATAGTGCAAACGTGGTGTTTGGACTAGCGTTCACCTACCTTTTGCGAAGCATCCCACGGTTGAGGGGGTAGTCGGCTGGGTCGTGACAAGCCTTGACCGTCCCTCGAAATCCCCCCACGCTCGGCTGTGACGTAGAGCTAATTGCCGGAAGCTGCCCAGTTGGTGCGTTGGCGGTGCCCGAAGTGAGTAGACAAATGGACTTTAGAAATCACGCACGGAAAACTTAGCCTATAGATACCTCGCTACTCTTAAAACAAACCCTTGCCTTAGGTTGACACAGACAAGATAAGCCCTCTGCGCGACTGTCCTTGTGTAAAATACGATACCCTGCTTACCACCGGGTGAAGTGCTACAACGGTATTTCCGTGCGCTTGCGGATTTCTCTGTGCATTAAGAAACACCAACAAGCATTTACGGCGCCATTGCCGGGGACAGGTTGTTGTAGTTGTATTTCGAGCCTAGTCGACACATGTGTGACCGGTAGTATCCTTTTAAACAAAAATACCAAAAATGGGTCCCCATTTACTCATGGAGCAACCTACCCTACAAATCCTGTCCGCTCCTAAGGGCGAGCTCGTAGAACCACGCCAATCTGCGAAGCCAATCACAGCTTAGTATGAGCTCCGCCCCGGCTTTATAGCCATGGTTCGGGGCCCGAGGCTTTTCGGGCTCGGAATATGAAAACCCCTACCATCACTTAAGGGAGTTTGAGCAGCTCGTGGTCGCCTCGACAATTGCGGGCATGACACACGACACGCCGAGGTGGAAGTTGTTTCCGTTCTCTCTCACCGAGAGGGCGACTCAATGGTACGCCCATAACGTAGGGGGCGTAAACGGAGAATGGGAAGAATCTGCGAAATAGATTACGTGTAGCGTTCTACCCTTTATCCGAGAATCGCGCCCTGCGACAAGAGATACTCAACTTCCAACAAATAGAGGGTGAAACCTTAGGTGCGGCATGGGACCGGGTTTATCACGCTTACACGATCCGGCCCTGACTGTCCATACCAAACCACGTGCTTTTATAGCATTTTGGCTAGGGATCGACAAGGAAATCGCCTGGCCGCTTGACACGACCGTCGGAGGGTCGTTTTCCCACAAAACACCATCGAGGGGAAGCTATCTTAAACCGTATTCTTGAGAATACTCCCCGTTAGAACCCATCCGTGTAGAACCCAAGCGTAAAACCGGAGGAAGTCTCTTCGGTGACGCCGAACCCGTTAAACCTATAGAGAGACCCTCGCCTGAACCGTAACTCAAGGAGACCGCATGCACGAATCTCCCGTTCTTTGAGGTTAACTTTACTGAACAATTCGGTGACACCTCGGAAGTGCGAACAATGGAAGAAACCACCTGTCCCAGCTAGCCCTGAACAACCCCTGGATAAACTCTTTCTCCGTGAGTCTATTAAGGAGTTAACTATAATGAGCACGGAATGGCTGCGAGAGGAAGGACCTTCTTTCGAAGAAATTCGGATAAGTGGCCCCTCTACACCAATCCATTGCGAATATCAGGGAAACATGGTGGAGGTCATGTATAACCCTCTTTGTGGGAATAAACATAATGTCCAAAACCTTTGCACAAACTTGTGACGAGGAAGCTATTAGGACCCCCACAAAGACGGACCTTGCGCATAGCACCACGCACCACCCTTAAAAGCCGTGAGGTTATACATGAACAAATCTTCCTACACAGAATGTCAAGTTGTCTTTGGATTTTCATATTTTTGATATCCAAGACTTCGACATCCTGATCGGGCATCCCTTGGAGAAGATTCTTGATTTATCAACATCCGGGGATTTAGATGTCAAACTCGGGAAGAAAAAGTTTTCTATTCCAGTTACTCGAGCCAAAAACTTCGTGAATGAAACCTTCCTTGAGCACGACACGCCCGAGGAGGTCATGGGAGTTATGCTATATGAGAACCCGAAATGCAGGACCTAGAAAAAGACGCCCAATTCTTCATTGAAGAAGAGGACGATTCGGGGGAAACCATAGAACTTCCCAAAGAGGAAAGAGCTAACTTCGGCCTCCGTTGAGCTTAAACCCCTACCCCCGGGCCTACGCTATGTCTTCCTAAACGGCGATTCACAAGCTCCTGTCATCATAAACGATAAACTTAGTGACCGAAAACTACCCAACTAATAGCCGTCTTAGAGAAACACAGTCGGTCTTCGGGTATTCCTTACAAGATCTAAAAGGGGTAAGGCCGACACTATGCACACATCGCATTCCTATTGACCCTGCCAAGCACCCCATCATGCGAACCCCAAAGAGGCTCAATAATGCGATGTGTGAAGTCGTGAAGAAGGAAGTTCTCAAACTTCTTCGTGCGGGATTATCTATCCCGTACCACCGCGATGATTGGGTTAGCCCATCCAAGTGGTCCCCCTAAAAGG
Organism: Hyparrhenia diplandra; assembly: GCA_015847255.1. Lineage (NCBI taxonomy): Eukaryota > Viridiplantae > Streptophyta > Magnoliopsida > Poales > Poaceae > Hyparrhenia > Hyparrhenia diplandra. The sequence continues at coordinate 166,693 of JADLZK010003385.1, read as the reverse complement.
GAGGAATGACGGTGGTTGAGAACGCTAAAAAACGAACTCATTCCACAAAGACAAGTCACGGGTGGAGAATGTGTATTGATTATAGAAAACTTAACAAGGCAACAAAGAAAGATCACTTCCAGCGCCCTTTATTGATGAAATGTTGGAGCGGTTAGCAAAACATTCTTTCTTCTGTTTCCTTGACGGGTATTCTAGCTACCACCGGATCCCGATCCACCCCGATGACCGTGAGCAAGACCACGTTCACATGCCCATACGGAACCTATGCCTACCGTAGAATGTCATTTGGGCTGTGTAATGCACCCGCTTCTTTTTTCATTGCATGATGTCTATCTTCTCGGACATGATCGAAGAGATCATGGAGGTCTTCATGGGCGACTTCTCCGTCTATGGTAAGACTTTTCGAAAGTTGTGCGAAGAACCTAGACCGGGTCTTGCGGCGATGCCAAGAAAAGGACCTGGTACTTAAACGGGAAAAGTGCCACTTTATGGTTCGATAAGGCATCGTTCTTGGGCACCTCGTGTCCGAGAGGGGGATAGAGGTAGACGAGCCAAAATAGGCGTTATTGAAAAGCTACCACCCCTAGTGAATGTCAAAGGGATCCGCGACTTCCTAGGTCATGCGGGGTTTTATAGAAGATTTATAAAAGATTTTTATAAATCGCTAGACCCCTTACAACCCTCGCTAGCCAAGGGCGTACCCTTTGACTTCACGGATGAGTGCATGCACGCTTTCGAAACCCTAAAGAAAGCACTCATCTCGGCTCCGATCATCCAACCCCCGGATTGGTCGTTGCCATTTGAAAACATGTGCGATGCTAGCGACTATGCTGTTGGTGCGGTCTTAGGCCAAACCAAAGACAAAAAAAAGCATGCCATCGCATATGCTAGCAAGACTCGACGGGAGCCCGGCTTAATTACGCTACAACAGAAAAAGAGCTCCTGGCAGTAGTCTTTGCTATCGAGAAGTTTCGCTCCTACTTAGTGGGCGCAAAAATAATCGTCTACACAGACCATGCTGCCCTTAAGTATCTTCTTACCAAAAAGGATGCGAAACCTCGCTTGATCCGCTGGATTCTTCTACTTCAAGAATTTGACATAGAAATAAAAGATAAAAAAGGAGTAGAAAATATAGTTGCAGATCATTTGTCGCGTATGCGGGTACCTAACATGCGAATTGCCAATCAATGACTACCAGCGCGACGACATGCTACTCAAGGTGTCGGACGTCAACCCATGGTATGCAAACATTGTGAATTACATGGTTGCGGGTTATGTACCACACAGGAGAACAAGCGGAAACTCCAAATGGAGAGCGAGACGGCACCTATGGGGCGACCCATATATGTGCGGGGGTGTGTGTGGGGCGGCTTCTTTGAGAAGATGCGTACCAAGGGAGGAAGGAATGCAGATCATTGAAAAATGTCATGCATCTCCCTACGCCGGGCATCACGGGAGTATTCCGCACACAAGCCAAAATTTGGCGGTCTCTGCGATTCTTCGGCCGACGATGTACGATGACACGAAAGAGTTCATCAGAAGATGCTACAACTGCCAGAAGACAGGGAACATCACAGCTCGTGATGCAATGCCCCTACATTACAACCTTCAAATAGAAATATTTGATGTGTGGGGCATTGACTACATGGGGCCATTCCAGAAGTCCCATGATTGCGAGTACATCCTGGTGGCAGTAGACTACGTGTCAAAGTGGGTAGAAGCACTACCATGCAGAGCTGCTGATAGTAAGCACGCGCGCAAGATGTTCCATGAAATCATCTTCCCCCGTTTCGGAACACCACGCATGGTGATCAGTGACGGAGGATCGCATTTCAAGGACAAATCATTCAAGGCATTCTTGAAGGAGCTTGGCACTCAGCACAATATTGCTACCCCCTATCATCCGCAAACCAGCGGGCAAGCCGAAACCTCAAATAAACAAATCAAGAACATCCTGCAGAAGATGGTCAACGAGATGGGGAAAGGCTGGAAAAACAAGCTACCCGATGCTCTCTGGGCATATCGGACAGCTTACAAAGCCCCCATCGGCATGTCACCTTATCAGTTGGTCTATGGCAAAACCTGCCATTTACCAGTTGAGCTGGAACATCGAGCTCATTGGGCCATCAAGAAGTGGAACATGGACGTCAAACTCGCTGGGAAGAACCGTCAGAGACAAATCTCTGAACTAGAAGAATGGCGAGAAAAGGCGTACCATAGTGCAAAGCTCTACAAAGAGCGCACAAAAAAGATGGCATGATCGGTAAGCATCAAGATCAAAAGAATTCACCACGGGTGACAAAGTACTCCTATTAAACTCCCCGTGAAACTATTCGGCGAAGGGAAGGCGAGGAGCAAATGGAAAGGACCATACACCGTCATCAACACATCGCCACATGGCGCGATCACAATCAAGATGACGCAGTGAGATACAAAAGGTAAACGGTCAAACGCCTTAAGCTTTTCTTCGAGCGAATCTAATCTTAACCAAGAGCTTGATAGAATAGATTTATGCTTTGAAAATTAATATGTGTTGATCGAGCATATAAAAATATATACAATAAAAATAATAATAATAAATTAATTAATTAAAATATTTACAACTAAAAATTTATATAAGGTAATAATAAAATATAAAAATTATCTATATAAATTACTATCACTTTATTTTAAATAAAGCATTCTATTTTCTTTTTACTAAACTACCCTCACTAAAAAGCATCTTTGGTCAATTACTACAAAAGAATATTTACCTTCTAAATTAATTAAAGCATAAACTATTTTCAAAATTTGAATTTGGGGATCAATTAGAGATCAGCAAAGAAGGAAACATTTCTCGCGCGGCAAACACCGGTTCAAAACTTTTGAGAAAAGGAAACAAACGTGGCGAAAACCCGACCCGGGGGTACACGAGGGGTGGTGCTTGTAGCGCACCCCATGGTGGTGCCCAAGACACCACGCCCTGGCCTGGGCCCGGGATTTCGGCCATCACTTTCTTCTTTCTCACACACCACACTAGTAAAGTTTGCTCCGCCAAATTTCGACACACCAAACCCAGAGAGGAGAATTTGTCCTATAAAATCCACCCTCCTCCTCTCCATTCTTCACACCACTCCTTCTTGCTCTTCTTCCCTCCTCAAATCTTCTTCTTTCAAGCCGGAACAAGCAAAGAAGGCTCTCTCCAAAACCTCTTTTTTTCCCATGGCCTTAGTGCCCTTCAATAGAGAGAGAGCCATGACTTTTGCCTCCGAATATCTTGAGAGGGTAAAGACCCCAAAGAGAGACCTTGCCCTCCTACCTCCCCCAGTTGAAACTTTGACACCAAAGAAGAGGAAGGTGGTAGACGGCAAGGAGAATGCCCCCATAGAAGACCAAGAAGAAACAAGAGTATACACCAATGTCCCAAAAAAGCCTCTCTCTCTAGCTTCTTCCAAAAATCCAGTACTTGTTACCCATACACCTTAGAGCAAATGCCAAATGGGGAATGGAAGAAGCAGGTTCCCAAACCTCAGATCCGGGGGCAGCCAGAAGGATTCTTCGGGGACGACATTGTGCCTAAAGAGGGTCCTACAATTGAGAGTGTGCAAAAGAAGATCGCTGAACTCTCAAGCTTCATCCAAACCCTTAGAGGCGAGGCTAGCGGAAAGGCATAGCGCCAATATCCGCCTTAAGAAAAAAACTAGCGAGACTTGCACTCTAGTACTCATGAGGAGCTTAGACTTCATTTGCTAGGAAGTCGGGGGTAGAGCGCTCGGTGGATCTCGTTGACCTTTTTAGAGTAAAGTGCTCTACCTCTCTATCAATAATTAGGCGCGCACTAGTTTAATTTTCAGTATTTCCCTTCCAATCATTTTGTAATTCCTCCAAAGTGTGCGCCCCAGTTTAAATTATTTATAAATTCAATAAAGTTTTGTTATTATATTATTATGTATGTCTCCACTTGTTTTTGTACTTGTGCAAAAGAAAATTAAAAATAGGTACAAAAACAAGTGTGGGGAGGCTCACAAGTCAAAGGTACGCGATTTGTAAAATTAAAATTAAATTTTGACTTGTGACTTATCTTTATCTAAGTGCTAAAACCTTAACCAAGTTAGCAAAACTCCATCTCTATATCTACCAATTGATACATGCCATGCATACATTTTATTCCTCGCCAAAAGCCGGACTCTGTTGAGCAACTATCCATTAGGGACCCCATGCTTATCTAAATAATTGATCTTTGTGATATGGTAGAATAACTTGACGCTTGCTCTCTTTTTTGCAATAAGACTTGGTTTTATCTTGAAAAATTTAAAATAAAAAGCATGCTCATGGTTTGACTTAGCCAAATCCTACCAAGGCCAAATACAAGTGTTGAATATCCACTATAGCTACTTCCTCTTGTATTGAGTTTTGTCGGGCTTTGTGATCTATGTTGAGAGAGTTTCATGCTCCCAAGATCAAAATACACATGCACCCACTTATTCAAAGCGAATCTCACACCGAGAATCGCACGCCACATTCATCTTTTTTTTTCCATCCACAAAATAAATGCTCCATTATTTGGTTATCATGATCATCTCCTATCGTTACAAATACTATGCGAGAAGAGAGTACAGGCTATAGAAAAAAAAGTATGAGAAAGGAAAAAAATAGACAAAATGTCCCAAATAAAGACGGGAAGTCGAGAACTTCGTCCCGAAAAAGAAAATAAATAGAGAAAAGAAAAAAAAAAGAAAAAGAATAAAGTAGCCTGTACTTCTCTAGAAGCATATGAAAAGAAAAATAGAGATCATGATACAAGGAGTAGCCAAAAATACCACAAAATATCTCACACACTTGCACATTTCGATCTAAGAGTATGACGCTTCCCTCCAATGATCCAGAGCTTGACCCGACAAAACATACAGAGGTAAGTGAGCATCTCTCCACTTAAAGATCCACAAAAACCCCTCGCAAAATAGGATGAGTGAGAGAGTGATATAAACAAGAGTGCTTTGAGAGGAAAATTCAAACAAGAGTGACTTTGTGAGAGTCAATACCATAAAGAGCAATGCTATTTCTTTCAAAAAATTCAAAAACTTACCAAGTCTTTTTAGCATGAGTAGTAGCAAGAAGATAGAAGTTCATACTATTCCATTGCTCAATTATTCTAAGATAGCTTGGTAGCCACTATGAATGCTCACAAGGCGGGTGAGGCCCGAATAACTTGTATGCAAGTTTACATCTTGGAGATTGAACCACTTTAGTCCCTATGCCTTCACTCGAGGGCGAGTAAAGGGCTAAGTGTGGGGAGTTTGTTGACGGTAACCAAGCTGCAATTTAAATACCGTCAAACTACACCAAAACAACCCGAAATAGGGATTTTAAACTAACATATTCCATAGTTTTGGTGTTTATTTGGACTTGCATGTACCAACTCAAGAATAATCACTTTGGGCCAAAAATACAAAGAAAAAAAGAAATAAAAACCAATAAATAGAAAAAGGTCTAAAGAAGCAAATGGCAAGCCCAAAGAAGATTCGGGATAAAACGTCAAAACCAAAGGGGCCAAGACCACCGACAACTTTTCAAAGCAAGAAGGCCCAGCCCGCGCGCGGCAGCTCGAGCCAAAGCCGGGCCCCCAAATAGGGTGCGCTACACCCCAGGTGCGGCCGCACCCCCTGAGGCTGGTTCGAGCCCAACCGGGGAGGCGGTTTGTTACCTTCCATACAAGGCACTACCGACGTTGGATGGTCGGTTTGGCAGATTTGGAAGGTGTTCCTAGGTCGGTTTTGGTGTTTTTAGCACTTAGGCCCCTCTCCCTTATGTATAAATAGCTCCCTCTTTCACCTCTCTCAACAACAATTCCAAGGAAAAACCAGTCCACTTGTGCAAGAGAGTAGAATTAGTTTTTCTTCTTCTACTTCTTCTTCTTCTTCAAAATTCTAGAGAGTGAGAGAGGGAAAAGCTAGAAAGAAGTTTTGTTCTTTCTACCCGGAGTTGCCGGTTAAGCCCCTCGGTGTTCCGCTGGTTCCTAGGAGGACCAGTGCGGACTTGTCGGCATTCCCTTGGAAGCTTGTACCTCTGCAAGCTACTTACACTTTGGCAAGAAGTCTTGTGATTATCTTTCAGCTATTTAATTTTTACGTATATTTCTCAGCTGTTGTACACTTGCGGGATTGGTAGATTGTCTTGTTAAGAGCATTAGTTCTTGGTGAAGGAACTCTTTGACCGGGGAACCTTGGCCAACATCAAGAACTGTGACCAATAGTGCAAACGTGGTGTTTGGACTAGCATTCACCTACCTTTTGGCGAAGCATCCCACGGTTGAGGGGGTAGGCGGCCGAAGTCGTGACAAGCCTTGACCGTCCCCTCGAAATCCCCCACGCGTTAAATTTGTGGCGTAGAGCTAATTGCGGGAAGCTGCCCGGTTGGTGCGTTGGCGGTGCCCGGGTGAGTAGACAACGGACTTTAGAAATCACTTGCACGAAAAACTTAGCCTATAGATACCTCGCTACTCTTAAAACAAAGCCTTGCCTTAGGTTGACCTGCACCGGATAAGCCCTCTGCGCGACCGTCTTTGTGTAAAATACGATACCCTGCTTACCACCGGGTGAAGTGCTACAACGGTATTTCCGTGCGCTTGCGGATTTCTCTGTGTGCGTTAAGAAACACCAACACAAATATACCATCAAGTCCACAAGTCTCACCACATCATCAACGAAGTGAAAAAAGAAACCGACGCTCATATGAGAGGTGGGAAAGGCGGATACTGAGTTGCCGGCGACGGGAAGGCTTGATCATTACCTGGAGGCGGCTGATTCGAACCCGCTGATCCAAGCTATGCAAAAGGAGACAAGGTTGCAAGTGTTAGACATATTACCTGATACCGAGAGGTGGGAAAGGCGGATACTGAGTTGCCGGCAACGGGAAGACTTGATTAGCACCTGGAGGCGGCTGATTCGAATCCGCTGGTGCAGGATGCGCAAAGGAGACTAGGTTGCAAGTGTTAGACATGATTACCTGATACAGGAAACCACAAACGAAACCCTTTGCTATCATGCTCATAAGAGTACCCATCACGTGCTAAGTCGGAATCAATTGCGGAGCGACGGGAGCTGGGAGCCCAGGTGGCAGAGTCATACCACTTGATAGGGAAAGTCGTTGCCGAGGGTTAGGCGTTGGCGAGAGTGGTTGTCGGCAAAGGGTAACTTTGCCGGCCCCTATTTTCGGCAAAAAACGCTCTACCCTCGGCAAAGCCTGATTTTCCTGTAGTGTTGAGTTAACAGTCCCCAAAGGCACACACTAACACAAGCAACAGATCAGCACAGATTATGTCACTCGCTGATCCATGCTTTCATTGGTCACTCTACATATATACTAATCCCAAAGCAAAGACATGCATCATACCATACTGGTTCCCAAAACAAACAATCACTGGCACCATCCCTCTCGGCTAGCTTTCTCGCGCCTTGTACAATGTTCCTTTGAACTCGATCGCCTCTCATCTGCTATCCATTTTCGATCGCCCAGCTTTGCTTCCATCGCCATGGACATGCTCAACCTCTTCCTCCTCGTATCCTCCATCTACGTGTTGTCGTCAGCGTTTGCTCCGGTGGCAGCAACTGACGCCGACGCCCTCCTCCGGTTCAAGGCCTCCATCCAGAAAGACCCTGGGGGTGTCCTCTCGTCTTGGCAGCCGAGTGGAAGTGATGGCGGCCCATGCAACTGGCACGGCGTGGCGTGCGACGGCGGCGACGGGAGGGTGACGCGGCTCGACCTCGCCGGCAGCGGCCTCGTCTCCGAACGCGCGTCGCTCGCCGCCCTGGCAGCGGTCGACACGCTGCAACACCTCAACCTGTCCGGGAACGGCGCGCCGCTCTACGCCGACGCCGCCGACCTGCTCAGCCTTCCTCCCGCGCTGCAGACGCTGGACTTCGCCTACGGCGGCCTCGGCGGCAGCCTTCCGGGGACCTGCTCACGCGCTACCCGAACCTCACCACCGTCAGCCTCGCGCGGAACAACCTCACCGGCGTGTTGCCGGAGTCCATTCTCGCCGGCGCTCCGAGCATCCAGTCGTTCGACGTGTCAGGCAACAACCTTTCCGGTGACGTCTCCAAGATGTCGTTCGCCGACACGCTCACTCTGCTCGACCTCTCCGAGAACCGCTTCGGCGGCGCGATCCCGCCGGCGCTGTCGCGCTGCTCGGGGCTCAGGACGCTCAACCTGTCGTACAACGGCCTCACCGGGCCGATACCCAGAGTCGGTGGCTGGGATCGCCGGCCTCGAGGTGTTCGACGTCTCGTCGAACCACCTCAGCGGCCCGATCCCCGACAGCATCGGGAACTCGTGTGCTTCGCTGACAGTTCTGAAGGTGTCAAGCAACAACATCACGGGACCCACCCCGGAGTCTCTGTCGGCGTGCCATGCGCTGCGGCTGCTCGACGCCGCGGACAACAAGCTGACCGGCGCCATACCGGCCGCCGTGCTCGGCAACCTGACGTCGCTGGAGAGCCTCCTCCTCAGCAACAACTTCATCTCGGGCTCCCTCCCGAGCACGATCACCTCCTGCACCAACCTCAGGGTCGCCGACCTCAGCAGCAACAAGATCTCCGGCGCGCTGCCGCCGGAACTCTGCTCGCCTGGCGCGGCGCTTGAGGAGCTCCGGATGCCGGACAACATGGTCACCGGGACCATCCCGCCGGGGCTCGCCAACTGCTCGCGCCTGAGGGTGATCGACTTCAGCATCAACTACCTGCGCGGCCCGATCCCGCCGGAGCTCGGCCAGCTGCGTGGCCTCGAAAGCTGGTGATGTGGTTCAACGGCCTACAGGGCCGGATCCCGGCGGAGCTTGGGCAATGCCGCGGCCTCCGCACGCTGATCCTCAACAACAACTTCCTAGGCGGCGACATCCCCGTCGAGCTGTTCAACTGCACCGGCCTCGAGTGGGTGTCGCTCACGAGCAACCGGATCACCGGCACCATCCGCCCAGAGTTCGGCCGGCTCACGCGCCTCGCCGTGCTGCAGCTGGCCAACAACAGCCTGGAGGGCGTGATCCCCAAGGAGCTCGGCAACTGCAGCAGTCTCATGTGGCTGGACCTCAACAGCAACCGACTCACCGGCGAGATCCCGCGGCGGCTGGGCCGGCAGCTCGGGTCGACCCCGCTCAGCGGGATCCTGTCCGGCAACACGCTGGCGTTCGTGCGCAACGTGGGGAACTCGTGCAAGGGCGTGGGCGGGCTGCTGGAGTTCGCCGGCATCCGGCCGGAGCGGCTGCTGCAGGTGCCGACGCTCAAGAGCTGCGACTTCACGCGGCTCTACTCCGGCGCGGCGGTCAGCGGCTGGACAAGGTACCAGACGTTGGAGTACCTGGACCTGTCCTACAATGCGCTCACCGGAGACATCCCCGAGGAGTTCGGCGACATGGTGGTGCTCCAGGTGCTGGACCTGGCGCGGAACAACCTCACCGGCGAGATCCCGGCGTCGCTGGGGCGGCTGCACAACCTGGGCGTGTTCGACGTGTCGCACAACGCGCTCTCCGGCGGCATCCCGGACTCCTTCTCCAACCTCTCCTTCCTGGTGCAGATCGACGTCTCTGACAACAAGCTCAGCGGCGAGATCCGCAGCGCGGGCAGCTGAGCACGCTGCCGGCAAGCCAGTACACGGGCAACCCGGGCCTCTGCGGCATGCCGCTGCTGCCGTGCGGGCCGACGCCGCGGGCGACCGCGTCCGTCCTGGCGCAGCCCGACGGCGGCCGTTCTGACAGGCGTGCGCTGTGGGGCGTGATCCTGGCCGTGCTGGTCGCCGGCGTGGTGGCGTGCGGCCTGGCGGTGGCGTGCTTCGTGGTGGCGCGCGCGCCGGAAGGAGGCGCGCGAGGCGCGGATGCTGAGCAGCCTGCAGGACGGGACGCGGACGGCGACGATCTGGAAGCTGGGCAAGGCGGAGAAGGAGGCGCTGAGCATCAACGTGGCCACCTTCCAGCGGCAGCTCCGGCGTCTGACCTTCACGCAGCTGATCGAGGCCACCAACGGGTTCTCCGCCGGCAGCCTGGTGGGCTCCGGCGGGTTCGGCGAGGTGTTCAAGGCGACGCTCAAGGACGGGTCGTGCGTGGCCATCAAGAAGCTCATCCACCTGAGCTACCAGGGCGACCGCGAGTTCACGGCGGAGATGGAGACGCTGGGCAAGATCAAGCACCGGAACCTGGTGCCGCTGCTGGGCTACTGCAAGATCGGCGAGGAGAGGCTGCTGGTGTACGAGTACATGAGCAACGGCAGCCTGGAGGACGGCCTCCACGGCCGGGCGGTGCGGCTGCCGTGGGAGCGCCGGAAGCGAGTGGCGCGCGGCGCCGCGAGGGGGCTCTGCTTCCTTCATCACAACTGCATCCCGCACATCATCCACCGGGACATGAAGTCCAGCAACGTCCTCCTCGACGGCGACATGGAGGCCCGCGTCGCCGACTTCGGCATGGCGCGGCTCATCAGCGCGCTGGACACGCACCTGAGCGTGAGCACGCTGGCGGGCACGCCCGGGTACGTGCCGCCGGAGTACTACCAGAGCTTCCGGTGCACCGCCAAGGGCGACGTCTACTCCCTGGGTGTGGTGTTCCTGGAGCTGCTGACGGGGAGGAGGCCGACGGACAAGGAGGACTTCGGGGACACGAACCTCGTCGGCTGGGTCAAGATGAAGGTCAGGGAGGGTGCCGGCAAGGAGGTCGTCGACCCGGAGCTTGTGATTGCTGCCGTGGATGGAGGGAGAGGGAGATGGCCAGGTTCCTGGAGCTGTCGCTGCAGTGCGTGGACGACTTCCCGTCCAAGCGCCCCAACATGCTGCAGGTAGTCGCCACGCTCAGGGAGCTCGACGACGCGCCGCCGTCTCTTGAACAAGCGCCCGCCTCTGCTTGTGACTGATGAACCACTGTTGTGTACTGTTGATGGCCATTGCTCGATTCTGCGCATTCCTGCCCCATAATTCTGTACTGATTTTGAACTTCTTCCTTCTGTCCTGTACAAATTAAACTGTTGCAATCAATCTGATCCAGGGACAAGAACCTTTTACTGGATAGCAAGAATGAAGAATCTCATCTCATCTCACAGTTACTGATTGGAGGCTCTGAAAAAAAAATTCTACAAGAATCATGACCACTGTTGTGTACTGTTGATGGCCATTGCTCGATTCTGCGCATTCCTGCTCCATAATTCTGCACTGATTTTGAAGTAAAAAAGTCCATGTCATCCTTCATTTAGTCCAGTACAAATTAAACTGTAGCAATCAATTGTCGCAAAAAAAAAAAAACTGTTGCAATCAATGTGATCCAGGAACAGAACCTTTTACTGGATAGCAAGAATGAAGAATCTCATCTCATCTCACAGTTACTGATTGGAGGCTCTGAAAAAAATTTCTACAAGAATCACAAACATTGGATGTTAAATTTGGCAGACTCGTTGTCCACAGTAGTCATTAGATTTATTATGTTTCATTCAAACTTACTCACTGCACTATTGTAAAAGATACATAAAGTGATTCAGTATTTGTATCTAAACTAGTTCATCAATCCAGGCTCCATACAGATTAGAATATTAAGAGACACTAACTATAATAAAAAAAAATTAGATATATTGATATTTTTTTCTCTTCACTAATAATACAATAGCTATAATGGGTACACTGTACTCTACATTTAGTTTTGTTAAACTATCAATTATTGATTTTTTTTGTACTTTTCATCCATATTTATCAGTTTTTTTTTACATACACCTCGTTTTATCTGCAATATACATTTAGTTGAAACATTTGTATGAAGTATGATGGCTTAGCTGCAGTGTATATTGTGAAAACCATGAACCTAAATTTTAATTCTTTTTTCCAAACTTCTAAATTTTAAAATAACTATTATTGACAATGGCGATTATTCTCTACCAATTTGATTGCAAAATGTTTTAAGTTTTGACCAAAGTCGAAAGAAACCCCCACCCTTATTTTTTTTTTTTAGTTCTTGTAAGAATTTTTAGAATCTATCTTTTTTATTTAATTCTAACGGTTTTATAAGTGATAATTCTATATTAATTTTTCTAGCACCATACGTCATTAGTTGACACATAAACTTAAAGTATATACACTCCTACCACTTTATACGATAACATTAATATCTATATTTTAACTTTATGCTTTTGATCAATTGTTAATTAGAAAATTGAAATACTTATTTTATCAATTTTTATTATAAGAATATTCTACATCCTAGGCTACTCTCTTATTTCAGAATCTGAAATAAGACAAGCTTTATATCAATGTTTTATAAAGAATTTGACTGCAAGTTATTTTCTTGGATGAGATCTCATAAAACAAGAGTATAAGGAGTATACCCCACGCGTTGCACGGGACACTCTTAAAAATATTTTTCTTATATATGTTGCATTACAATATGGTATTTTGTGGTATACATATATAAATAATTTGACTGCAAGTTATTTTTTGGATGAGATCTCATAAAACATGAGTATAAAATAATTGATTACATTATAGAGAAATATTTGATAAAATAAATACTATATATAGATAAATTGTATGTTAATAGTTTAAAAATTTAAATTATTTCACATGACAGAGATGATATGGATATTTTTTTGTAATTAATAAGGGATGACGTGGACTTAGTGGGTAATGATGTGGACAATTTGCATGAAAAGATAGACCATGTAGTGGGTTGGCTTAGTGGGGAATGTTATGGACACCTTGCATGTAGAGAGAATTCACCTAGTGGAGTTTATTATTATAAGAGTTATAGATAGATTTTCATTTAAAATCATTGAAATCCTACAAATTCTGTTTGAAGTTTTCACATTTTGAAACTATTTTTTATAAACAATCAAACTACCTCGCATGGAGAAATTGTGCAAAAAGTCATAGATCATGAAAAGATCTAAAACATTGTAGTTGATAACTTTTTTCATTTCAAATAAACTATAGTTCCAACAGTCAGTTTTAAGTGCTCATATTTTGTAGTTCAAAATTTTAAAAGCGATCTCCAATGGAAAAATGAAAAAAAAAAATATACTCATGGATCTCTAAAAGCGATACAAATTTGTAGTCGACAACTTTTTCATTTGAACTCATTGGTCCAAAGAAAACTATGCTTGGATTTCTCACATTTTAAAATTTAAAAGTAGTCAAATGACCTCGGATGGACAAACGGTAGAAACCAAAGTTCTATTACTTGATAATATCTACATCTTTCTAGTTAAGACCTTTTTCATTTCAATTATTATATGGTCGAAATATTTATTTCAAAAACTAATAAAAAGTGAAGGGGAATGTTTTTTTCTTCAATTACAAGTGATTTTAGGGAGGATTGACTAGGGGTGATTCAGGTTTGAGCGCCCGTGGCCATACTTCCTAATCAAACTCGAAGATATTTTATTTCTTATGATAATTTAGTTATCAAAATAATCGCGGAACGGCGGCGGCGGCCCAGCCGCGTGCACGCTAGGGGGCTCTGCGCTGGCCGCGCCCGTCATGGGCTAGTGGCCCCTCCTTCGAGCCTGTTCTTCTGCGCTGGCCGCGCCCGTCATGGGCTAGTGGCCCCTCCTTCGAGCCTGTTCTTCACGAACTCCGCACGCCTTTTTTTTTTTTTTTTTTTTTTGACAAGGACTCCGCACGCCTTGGCCTGGTGTCATCTCCTTGAAGCATAGTGCCCTTGGCCGCGCTGAGGTGGTAATTGGTATTGTCGACTCCCAGCTGGCATACAAGAAGGGCCCGCGACCTCAACCTGCCCTCGCCGCAATTCCATTTTCTACAGCCTGGGACTGGGAACTCGCCTTGCCACTTATCTGAAGGTTCTGTTACCGCTGCAGCCCAGCGGCTCTGAACACATCTCCGAGGACTGAAGAAACGCCCATCCACTGTAGCCCATCCGGCAACGGGCCACAGTGGGCTTGATCCTAGGAAGTAGAAGGAGCTGCGCTGCTCAACAACACCTGGCACCGCCGATGTATAAACAAAGACAAGTTGTAAACAGATACGTTAACTTTCCTATTCTCCGAACAACCGCATCTCCTTCCCTTGCGTCTTCTGCTCCAATTAACCCCAATCCCCTCAGGGCTCAGCTAACAGGTTCGTGGCCACTAATGCCGAAAGAGAAAAAGGAACTTCTTCGAAAATATTGCTAACCACGTGTTCCACGCAGTCTAAAGAGACAAAGAGAAAAAGAACCAACCACACGCATGATGTATATAAGTCGGTCCCTCCATAGCCGGGCGGACCAATCGATATGTGGGTCGCACAATGCAAGTACACGACACACGACACGCTGTGCGCGCGGAATAAGGGCAATTTCACATAAATTCTGACAGGTGTGCACGGAGCTTTCTACAACTGTGTGTGTCTTGATGCACCGATTATATACCACCTCAACCACCAGCATCCTTTAGGCAATCGCCAATTCGTTCGCCATGGCCGCTACCGGTGGTGCCGGTGCCGGCGGCCAAGGCAGGACTTTCGTGGTGCCAGCGGTGGCGCTGAGCTCCGGGAAGCCCATGCCACGGCTGGGCTTGGGCACGGCCACGGCCACGCTCGGCCAAGCCGAGGGCCACGCCGGCGTGACGGAGGCCATCCTCCAAGCCCTCGACGCCGGGTACCGCCACCTAGACACCGCCGTATTGTACAACACGGAGGCCGCGCTCGGGGACGCAATCATCAAGGCCGTGCGCGCCGGGACGATCGCCTCCCGGGACGATGTGTACGTCACGTCCAAGCTCTGGCTGACCGACGCACACCCCGGCCGCGTCCTGCCGGCCATCCACAAGACACTGCAGTACGTCACGTGTAACCCATGCCCACTAGCTTTCTAAGGAGTATATATAGACGACTGATATATGCATGGTGAACAATTCTTCTGTCAGAACCCTGCAGATGGAGTACGTGGACCTGTACCTGATTCACCACCCGGTGAGCATGCGTCCTCCCGAGGCTCAAGGAGCAGGTCCGGTGATGTTTGTGAAGAAAGACATGGTGGCCTTGGACATGAAGGGGGTGTGGGAGGAGATGGAAGAGTGCCACAGGCGAGGGCTGGCCAAGGCCATCGGCGTCAGCAACTTCACTTGCAAGAAGCTAGAGTACCTGCTCTCTTTCGCCAACATCCCTCCGGCTGTTAACCAGGTGGAGGTGAACCCATGTTGCCGGCAGGAGAAGCTCAGGCAATTCTGCAGGACTAAAGGCATCCAGCTATGCGGCTACTCTCCACTGGGTTCGACTCGCACGTCATGGGCCAACAACTCCGTCATGGATTCCCCAGTCCTCAAACAGATCGCCCAGGAAAGGGGAAAAACCGTCGCCCAGGTACGTACTACTACAATACAACCTCGATCTTTCACGCAAAGCTAGCTTTTGTACATACAAGTGAAGAAACGTATATTGTGACCTGCTCTTCTAGTCTAGCTAAAAAGTAGTTTAAGTTGTTTAACAGTAGATGGGCATGGTGCAGGTGTGCATTAGGTGGGTTTACGAGCAAGGTGACTGCGTGATCCCCAAGAGCTTTAACCAGAGCAGGATGCGAGAGAACCTTGGCATCTTCGACTGGGAGCTCACCGACGATGACCGCCGAAAGATTAGCGAGCTCCCAGAGTCGAGGGGCAACTACGATTTCTTGGTCCATGAATCTGGGCCATTCAAAACAGTAGATGAGTTATGGGATGGTGAAATCATAGCCGGCCAATCTAACCAATCGCCGTTCCTCATTTAGTATTTGTAATGGGTTGCAGTCCACAGGATCTGTGCTTCGGTACTGCTATATTGTACCTGCGTACTCTGAGCAATACAATAATCCATTCCACTATTCACCAGTGTTCACACTCTTTCATGGTAATCAGAGCATAGGTTCTTTATCTTTTTTTTTTCTCGCTTCCGCACCGCGCGCCCCTGGGGAGAGATTGATCTCCGCCGGGGGCAGCGCTCCTGTTTAGGCGTCCGATCCTATTTATTCGGCTGCCATTATTGTCGTCGTCGAGCTCCTCCCACTCGTCAGCCTGACCCCTTCTCATCACGCTGCCGCAGATACTTCCCTCGCCAGCCTGACCCCTTCCCATCGCGCGCTGTCGTAGAGACTCTACTCCATGCATCGCACGCGCCGATCGCCGCACCACTGCATGCGCCAGGCCACGCGATGCGCTCGCCCATCCACTCCATCTGGTCATGCACCCGGCTTGCATGCAACCCCACCACGCGCGCCAGGCCACGTGGGGCACATGATGGGCTCGCTTCCATCCACTCCATCTGGTCACGCGCCCTGCTTGCATGCAACCGCTGCTTGCCCATACATGAATCGATGCCACCGCGTGCATGCTGCCTTGTTATTCTTAGTCACTCCCTACCTTCGCTGCGATCCGCTACGCGTGCACGCGTTGCGTGCATGCATGGTCAAGTGTCGTGCC
The DNA here is from genome assembly GCA_015847255.1 of Hyparrhenia diplandra. NCBI lineage: Eukaryota > Viridiplantae > Streptophyta > Magnoliopsida > Poales > Poaceae > Hyparrhenia > Hyparrhenia diplandra. Next base: position 150,308 of record JADLZK010003385.1, on the reverse strand, counting down.
AGCTCACCAATGCGTGCCTGCACGCGCCACCTGATCTTCATCGCCGATGGATTGCCCTGTCCGTGCCGTCGTGGTGGCGGCTAGGCACACGCCTTGACCCTCCGCTGCCATGGTGGCAGCAAGGTCTCTAGCGTTTCGCTGCTGTTGGGTGCATCTGTCCATCTCCACCACGTCGATTCGCGTCGACCTTTGACATGTGCCTGTGCGCCCCTTTGTGCGGCTTGCGCCACCCAATCGGGGTTGAGCCGCCCATCGCCCGTCGACCCCACGCGATCTACTCCGTCATCGCGGCATCGACTTCATCGACAACATCGCCAAGTACTACGTGCATCTTCTCCGAGCAACAGGGCTGTTGTTGTGTCGCCTCTACGGGCCGCAAAGACCGCCGCCCGTGTGTCCACTTCGCTGTTGCATCTACATCGTCGTCCCTATGCATCGGCGGCTGTCTTTGGGTCTCGCGTCATCGCTGAGCTGTGCTCGCCGACGCTGCGTCCACCTCCGTCTGCACAAGGTCTTCGTCCCGCTGATTGGATCTTCGTCATCGAGCTGCCGCATATCTCGTCGTCGCTGAGCATCGCTCGCCGGCCCTCGCATCATCGCTGAGTCACACTCGCCGATGCGTCGCTACCGCACTGCTTCTCCTTCGTCCAGCACAACCATATGGTTGGGGCCCTCTCCCTTGTACGCTTAGTATTGGCAATACCGACGCTGCGTGCCTTCGTCCCGAGGTGTTCTTGGATCCGGCAAATCCAGCTCGCCTCGGCGCTTAAGGCGACTGACTGCATCGACCGGGCATCGACCCTCCTATCCCACCCCATCCGCCGACGATTGCGTGCCGCCTTTCTTCTATGTCCATGACGGCCCTGACAGCGTCGACTTCGGCATCGCCTCCTCCCACGACGATTGCCTCAACACGTCTCTGTCACCACCATGGCGCCCCTCGTGCGCCTACAACTCCATCGACAAGGCAACCCAACCACAAATACGTTGACCGCGGCATCTTCAAAGACGGCTTCATCGACCCGCGGCTTCTACGCCCTCATGCACGCTCGGCTACGTCGACATTGGCACCATGGGCTATCATTTGCATGAGTCTCGCAGGTTTTCTCTCATCGTAACGTCTGCATCGTGCCAACTTGTGACTGTGGGGGGAGTCAGTTTAACTTCTTCTCCAGTCTCATCTACACCGTGCCAACTTATGACTGTGGGGGGAGTCAGTTTAACTTCTTCTCCAGTCTCATTGTTTGCGGTGCTCCCGCTGTGATTGTGGGGGAATGTTAGACTATATTTAGTATTTGTAATGGGTCGTAGTCCAAAGAATCTCTCCCCTTTCATGTAGGCTCCCCTTCCATGTAGGCATGAAGACTAGTGGCCCATAGTGCTTCGACACTGCTATATTGTACCTGCGTACTCTGAGTAATATTCATGCATACAGTCTAGTATTTCACTTGTGTTCATATTCTTTCAATGATGGAGGATATCCTTTATGGAGGGCCTGGAGCAAGTCTATCTGGATCACAGAAAATCATTCCCACAATTATGTGTTGTAGCACATATATCATTTTTGTCTCTATGACAGCTGGGTCCCACTACATTGTTAGTGTTTAGTGTTTAGAGTTTGGGGTCTAGATTTAGGCTTTAGTCTTTAGAAGTTTATGATTTAGGGTTCAGAGTTTAGTGTTTAAGGTTTAGAGTTATGTTTAAGGCTTAGTGTTTACGGTTTAAAATTAAGATTAGGATTTATAATTAGGATTTAGGGTATATGTGTTGCCACACATAGTTGTGGGAAGTAGGTGTTGATCTGGATCATTGTCAATAGAGAGGGTCTGTCTACTGGTCACTCACACGGGTGATGTAGACCCTTTTGTCACCGAGTGACACAACACCTCATAACACTTGAATCTACCCAACAAGCCATCAAGTGTTGTAAGGGTCTCCGTCACTCGATTTCTATAACCACAAGATCAAAATCCAATGAACCAAATAAAAAGAGATTAAAACCAGAGCTAAAAATCAAAAGAACAACGACAGATTTATCAAATAATTTCTAGGGGAAAGAAAATTAAAAGATGATCAAAGCAAAAAAAAAAAAACACAGAGAAAAAAAAGACAGATTAATCAGATAATTTCTATGCAAGGCAAACTAGAAGAAGATCAAAGAAAAAGGAGAAATAAAATTAACAGATCATGCAAATTAGAAGAGAAATCAAAGCAAAAGAACATAGAAGTGTTCAAGTAATCCAAATGATCATTCCTATGTATAAACAACCAATTACAATTGTTGAACACAGAACTTACACCCAAATTGAAAGAGTAAATTATACTACAACTAGGTAAATGCCCGTGCTTTGCACCGGAAAAATGTCATTCACTTTTTTCCTTCCTCCGTGATCAACAATTCTCATTTCCTTTGGGCTTAATATGTTCGGTCATATAAGAAATCCTTTGTCAACAAGAGGTTCAATCACGAACACAAACTTACGTTTGAATCTGCTGAAGTTGTTTAGAATTTTCATTGCGAAATATGGCCAACAACGCTCCAATCGAAGTTGGTATAAAATAAGCATTTTAACCCAAAGCTTAGAGTGCACATGTATTTGTCTCATGCAAAGCCAACAAAGCTTCGAGTTTCATAGGTGCTTTGTTGACCAGTTCACTATTATAGGTGTTGGAAGGTAGTAAGCAATACAAGGCTATCACATTTTCAAGTCACATGCATTGCATGAAAAATTAAGTTAATGTAAAACAGGTGGTACAAGCATCCTCCCATCGCAGCTCTTATACGGGGATAAGAAAATATGCTCCTATCCCATCTCATATAAATTCTTCACATGAAGTGATGGGAGTACAACTTCGAAGGGAAAAAGCTAGCAAGGGCGATATCACGAAGACAAAGTGAACACAAAAGTTTACATTTAATCTAAACCCATATTTTTAAATCTATCAAGAAAACATACCAATCACAATTATAGGTGCTATCTTATAGGGTGATATTACTAATTTAATATCCAAGAATTAAATTCCTATTTTTAGCTAGCGCATGTGGCATGCAAATGTTGGTAGATCGATTTAAGCCCTTAATCACGGGAGTGGGGTGATTAGAGCCGTGGGTGTTTAGTCGGGTGAAAATTCCTATTTTTAGCCGGGGGCAGTGTTTCACGCAGAGGCGGGATGAGTCTGCCTGGTGGACAATTCCTTTTCATTCTTTTTAGTAGTAAGATAAGATATAATCTACAACTAGGAGCATGAGGAAGTGGTTGTACCTTGTACGTAGTCGAGAACTAGAACGCAGGCGCCGTACTACCAGCCGCGGCCATCTCCGGCGACACGAAGGATAGGGGAGGAGGCGGTAACCTGCCCCTGCCGGGCCTCTCTGCACCAACATTGCTCCGTTATTGCGGGGCGGCGCTAGTCCTCCTCCGTGGGGATGGCATGGCGCTGGGCGTTGGGCGCGTGTTTGGGTGGCGCAGGGACGTCCACAGGGCAGCAGGGGCGCGCGCAGCGTCCACGCCAAGGCAGAGGTGTAGTTGGGCAACAATTAGATTGAGATTATTGTCACACATTAGCATTAGCATAATTTGATTGTCCCATATTGTTATGATCATTAGTTCATAGGGGGATAACTAGGCCTTATGCTTTGCCAAGAGCTTGGGAGATGAGGGATGAGACTTCGGAGGTAGCGGGGGGATGAGACTAGAGATAACTTCATTCTTGTTCATTGCTTAATTCATCCATAGGTGTGCCTTACAATATATAGGAGCTGGCCTAGCCGGCTGCCAGGCTCCTAATCTCTCTTTCACACTCTCTTCTCACGTTCACAAGAGATAACTCTTCAACTCCACTGCTATTAATAGCTCACACTCTCGCCCACCCTTTAATTGCTAACCGAGCCTCCTCGGCTCCTGCCGCCCATGAGGAGCCGCTGGCCATTGCATGTCCCCAAATCCCTATGCAACTGCTGACCATGCGTGTCCCGTGCGCCCCCCATGACATCTCCCCGCCCTTGAAGACCAGCTCGTCCTCGAAAGCCGGAAGTGTCAGAGAGGCGGTCGTCAAAGCCGATGGCATCCTCCCCGATCCCATGGAAGGAGCCCAAAGAACTAGCTTCGGAAACGGGAAGGCCGGTCGCCACGAGTTCACCCCCGCCCGGTCCCCGTGAACCAAGGAAGGGACGTTGTCTGCTGGATGTTCTTCTTTGCAGGCGGTGACCCGCCCTTTGCAAGTCACCGGTGGAGGCGATGAGGGAGTGGATGGCGTGGCCAAATCAGCCGTGGTGGATTTTGCCCTTGGTGATGAGATTGGGAGCAACAAGGGTGCCGAGATGGAGGCAAAAGAGTGGTGGCGAGGATGGAGCAGCGGTGGGAGGTATGATGGTGGCGGTGGTGGCGTATGAGCGGAGGAGGGACACCCTATTGGAAGTGTAGGTTTGATCGCTGCACGCATCTTCCTTGTGGTGAGCCTCACCATGAATCCTCACGCCACCGCTTGTAGGCGGACTGCAGCCTCGGCACGGAGAGACCGCACCAGCCGGCGTGCCGAGTCCACGCCGATGCTGTAGGTGTGTTGCCGCCCGGTCTTCACGTCTTTGCTTTCACCTTGAGCAGCGCAATCTCTGTATGCCAGGCGTGTGGGCGCTGGCTTTGAAGCCCCTCGGCAAGGGCGCTTAAGGCCTCGTCGGTGGTGGTGATCCGGCGTGGCGTAGCGGCTTCGGCTGAAGTGGCGCCACGATGGGGTGCCCTCATCTGGCGCTGGACTTGGCGGAACCACGGCCGGGCTCCATCTTCCAAATGCCGGGAAACCAGCCATACCTTTTCTTCCTCCATGATGTATTCCCGGAGGAAGTAGGACTCGCATTGGTTGATGAAGGTGAGAGGATCAGATTTGCCGTCAAATCTTGGAAAATACATCTTCCGGAATTGTGGTGGAATTGTGGTTGATGAACTGATTTGGAGATGTACATGCAAAATAAAGGAACTATTACGGAGGAATCAGTTGCTTCCCCTTCCTACGCCTCGTGAATTCCTTTGTTTTTCCTTCCTGGTTCCCCTTGAGCCAAAGAGGCCCTAATTCAATTAACCATTGAAAGGAACAAAGATTCCATAGGCTTATATTTTGTGTATTCTCAAGCAACTATGTAGTGTTCCATACTTAGCAAATGATTTCAAGCAATATATAACACGGTTGTCGGAAGATATCAAAGTAAATCTCTTCAAATTCTAACTAAATTAATTATAAAATTCTATTGAATACCCACGGCAACGCTAGAGTTCTCCTAGTATCTATATTTTAACTTTACGCTTTTGATCACATATTAATTTGAAAACTGAAATACTTATTGTATCGATTTTTATTATAAGAATATTCTACGTCCCTAGGCTACTCTCTTATTTCATTCTCAAATAAGACAAGCTTTATATCAATGTTTTATATCTCAAAGAAATGTACAACTTGACCGTAGATCATACTAGGAGTATACCCGTCGTTGCTATGCTGGGACTCTCTTAAAAATATTTTTCTTATATATGTAGCATTACAATATGGTATTTTGTGGTATACATATGTAAAGAATTTGACAGATTATTTTACTAGATAAGATCTCATAAAACATGAGTATAAAATAACCGATTACATTATAGAGAAATATGTGATAAAAATATTGTATGTAGATAAATTGTATGTTAATAGATTAAAGATTTAAATTATTTCACATGATAGAGATGACATGGATATTTTTTATAAGTAACAAGGGATGACATGGACTTAGTGGGTAATGATGTGGACAATTTGCATGAAAAGATAGACCATCTAGTGGGTTGGCTTAGTGGGAAATGATGTGGACACCTTGCATGTAGAGAGAATTCACCTAGTGGGATTTATTCTTATAAGAGTTATAGAAGATTTTCATTTAAAATCATTGAAATCCCACAAATTCTGTTTGAAGTTTTGACATTTTGAAACTATTTTTTATAAACAATCAAACTACCTCGCATGGAGAAAGTGTGCAAACTTATAGATCTTGAAAAGATCTAAAACATTGTAGTTGATAACTTTTTTTCATTTCAAATAAACTACAGTTCCAACAGTCAGTTTTAAATTCTCATATTTTGTAGTTCAAATTTTGAAACAATCTCCAATGGAAAAATGAAAAAAAAAAAACAATACTCACAGATCTCTAAAAGCGACAAAAAATTGTAGTCGGCAACTTTTTCATTTGAACTCATTGGTCCAAAAGAAAACTATACTTGGATTTCTCACATTTTAAAATTTAAAGTAGTCAAATGACCTTGGATGGACAAACGGTAGAAACCAAAGTTCTATTACTTTTATAATATCAACATCTTTCGGTTAAGACCTTTTTCATTTCAATTATTTTAAGGTAGAAAAATTTATTTCAAAAACTAATAAAGTGAAGGGGAATGTTTTTTTTCAATCACAAGTGATTTTAGGGAGGATTGGCTAGGGGAGATTCAGGTTTGGCGCCGGGCGTACTTTCTAATCAAACTCGAAGATATTTTATTTCTTATGATAATTTAGTTATCAAAATAATCGCGAACGGCGGCGGTGGCGACCGCGCACGCCCGGGGCGCCTCGCACTAGCCGTTCCCGTCCCTGGGCTGGCGGCCCCTCCTCCGAGCCTATCTTCTTGGGTTGTGACACAAACTCCTTAACACGTCTACGGCGGGAACCCATCAAGTCATCAAGGAACGCGTTGTCCTAGCCAACTAGAAAAGAACGGTTTGAGTGTCCATGTGCTAATATGTGGTTTTGTTTATTGTGCGGCAACATCCCAAGGATGCGAGAGCACCTCAACAAGCCCATCCAAAGACTACAAGTATATGGCTGTGATCTTTGGCAATGGCCAGGCAACTGGCAAGTTTGCCTTGGGGTCCAATGAACCTCTTGGCAGTGCTTCTGACTTTGTTGAGAGCAGTTTGAAGGCTAAGGCAACTGAGAAGATTGATGGGAGTGGTAAGACTAAGAGTGATGCAGCCAAGCCTGATCCTCTTTGTGGGAATAAGAGGAAGAGGTCCCTGCTGGCTGAGGAGGATGTGGTGTTGTTCACTGGCATGGCTGAGGCAGTGAAGGATGTTGCAGATGTTATTCACTCCACTAAGGTATAGGATAGCCACCACGACCTCTATGGTGTTGTGATGTTTGTTCCTGGTTTCAATCGAAGAAGCAATCGATGTGTGCTTATGGTCATCTGCTGGACAACAAACCCCTGGGGACTGCATTTGTGAAGATGACTGACCCCCATCGTGTGTTGTGGCCGAGGACACACTTGGCCAAGCACTACTATGTGTGAGATCAGTCCTGGAGGGTGTGCAGTGGTGGACTTCTTTTGTGCAGTGTCTGATGGTGTGCAGTGGTGGCTTCTTTTGTGCATACCTGACTGCTGGGGTTGGTTATTCTTTTATGCAGAGTCAATGATCCTGCATTCCTTACTAACACTAACATATAGTTAGTGTAGTTGTTGGTCTTAACACCCCCCCCCACCTCGATGGTTGTTGTTTGCTTGGGCCTGTTGCCTCCTATTGCAACCGATTAGATAGTTTGGAAGTTGTACAAACAATATGACCAAGAAGCCTGGTCTTTATTTATGCTACTCTGAGCACATGGCCTATAGCCTATGATGTTACTCTTATTTCTAAGCACATGTCCTATTGCCTATGATGTTGTTTTTGTACTACCCGAACACATGCCTTGTATGCCTATGATGTTTTTTATTCAACTTTGGGCACATGCCTATTCCCCTGTGATGTTTCATTGAATCTAAGCACATGCATACATTCCCCGTGATGTGTTTGTGGCCCGTGATGCGATTAGATGAGTTTGATTTATTGATGATTCCTATATAGGTTGATGGTCCATAGGGTAATGATACAGCAAGAAGTTTGATTTGTTCATTCCATCGATATATTGATGGCCCATGGGCTGATGATACCGCACCCTGGGTTTGATTTATTGATTCCATCAAAATGTTGAGGCCACTTATTTCTAAATCGACCTATTTCTTTTTCTTTAATCACTTGTCCTGCCTTGCATCTGTCATACGATGGCTTGTCTTTGGTTTTGTTGCAAGCTTGGCATGGCTTGGGTATGTGGTTTCTGAGGCGGGAGGGTTGGTGTGACCAGCTCTTGGGCAATGTGTGCAACTCAAACTAGTGGATTCCCAAATAACTTGCATCAAAGTTTTCCAACAAGAGAAGAGGCTGAGGCATCCTACTTGGAGTACAGTGGAGCTGACCATGTCCCTTTGTTGGACAATGCACCTCCCCCGTTGTTGTTCTTTGTTCTTTGAGCATGTCCCTTTGTCTTTGGACAATGCTCCTCCATTTGTTGCTCGAGCTGATCATGCCCCTCTCTTCGATGCAGCAGGCTTGGTTCTGGTTACTGTTATCCTGCCGGTCTTAGTTATCTGGCTCATTTTTTAGAGTTACCAATAAATATGCCTATGATGCTTGTTGCACTTGTCTGAGGTGGCTATGAGAGTTTTTTTTTGAAGTCATGGTAGTCATCAAGGCGTGGCTCATGTCCATTCCCAAGCAACCGAATGGCCTATGCTATTCGGATGGTCGGGAGTGGGCGTAGCCACAACTCCATGCCTACTATGAGCTAGAAAGTTGGTTGCTCATGCCACCGATGATGATATTTGCAAACCAAATCCGATTCTTTGAGGCCTTTTTGCTTTGCTAAAACCCTATTGCCGATGAGGACATTGTGGTGAGGACTGTAAACTTAATCGGTTGGACATTGTGGTGATCATGTTAGGCTTGTGAGGAACTGGAAGGTGATGTAGAAATGGGTTTTGCATTTAGTTCATCGAATCGCCGAAACTTACATGCCTCAACTTTCTTCATGCCCGAGGTCGTAAGCTTTTGATGATTTTATGCCCCAAATGATGTTGTATTTGTAACAAGAGTTATGCTTTGATCATTATGCTCCAAGCCTACACATGAATTGTGATGAAACCATTAGTCTGAGGCAACTTTTAAACTCATACCCATGATCTTGTTGAGGCTTTTGATCGGTTAGAATGTGCAACCTGGGGTAGTTTGTGTTGATCAGATTGTGAGAATTCAAATGTGATGCAATTGAGTTGTATGTAGGGAACCAAACATCAGTTGCAACTGGCCTTGTTTTGCTCATGGCAACCAAACACCAGCTACAGCTGGTCTAGTTGTGCTCATATAGGCAACCAAACAATGGCCTGTTGGTGGTATTTGGGACAGACAACGACGGCTAAAAAGAAACACTGGTCGAAAATTATTTCCTCTAATCAGTACCAATCTATTATATATATATCATTTTCTGTTGCATTTATTTGTTAATAAAAACTTTAAAAAAATACTAGGCCATTGTATGATGCTCGCAGAACAACTCTTACGAGCTTGGAATCATTATATGAAGCTATTTTGAACATCGACGTGCCAAACGAGATTTGTTTATGGGTTTGCATCAGTACACAAATAGTATATTTAGATTTAGATTTAGATTTTGCAAGAAGCTTATATCAGTACACTCATTATATTATTATTATTATTATTATTATTATTATTATTATTATTATTTTTGTCGCTCAGGGTGTAAAGACGTTAGGAATGAAAAAGCCTATTTTATTTATCTTTAGTCATCAGAAGGCTCAATGGGTAAAGACGACATAATGAAAAAATCATGTGGCTAAGGGCATGTTTGATAGAGTTCCAGCTCTGAAAGCATATCTTGAGAGCAGTGTTGCTCCATGCTCCACCATAGGACAACTCTACAATGGATCTGAGCTCCCACAAGACCATTTGGTAGAGCTCTAGCTATGAAATGAGCTCATATATAATGATAAAAACATAATCATAGACCAAAATACAAAAAAAAAAAACATTACTTCATCTTCTTCCCATGTGCAACCATGGCAGCGAGTAGTGGGGGAGGGACCAGGCTTGGGTGAGGGTCTGGCCGATGGGTCGCACGCTAGCGCAAGGGCAGGGTCGGCTGCGGTGCTCAGGAGCTGGGTGTGCACAGTAGGGATGCCTGTGACCACAATCGTACACAAAGGAGATGGGCGTGATGAGCATATGGGCGAGGCTAGAGCTAGGTGGCGTGGACGATGACACTGAAGCGATCGATCAAGGTAGCCGATTGTGAGCTAGCGTCGGGGCACGACGACAAAGAAAGAGACACGAAGAACCGTAATAAGTCGGTGTGGGAGACCAACTAGAGCGTCCGTGGCCACCGCCAAAGATTGAGCCTCGCGAGGGTAACCTAGCTCCCCTGCCTGTCGTGGCGACGGGCCACGTGCTGGGGGCCATCACGCTAGGATCTCGACCATGGCATTGGCACGTGGTAGGTTGGGGGCGGCGCAACAATAGCTCTCACTCTCCCTCGCGCACATGCGCCGCCACCCCCAACGCCGCCCGCCCTGCTACGCCCGTTAGTCCTCGCCATCGTCTCTATGCCGCCGTTCACGCGTGTGCCTCTACCCCAATGCTCGTTGTCGTTCTTCACCCTCTTCCCCGACCACCGCCGTCGTCAAGCTCACCGTCGGCGTGTCACCGCCGGCCCAATCCATCTCGGTGCGTGACATGCACCCATTTATTTTATTTTTGTCGTCAAAGCTCAAGCGTAATAAATAAATAGAGATAGTAATAATGAAAAAACCTATTTTATTCATTTTTGTTAGTCAATTAATAAAAAACACCAAGGGCAAAGACGGTATAATGAAAAACCCACCGGACCGACACTTCTTGTCCAGCCAGGTTGGCGCGGGGGATACGAAATTCCTGGCAATAAAACCCTAGCTTGCCGGGGTCGCTTCCCCCCGGCCGCCTACCAGAGCAATCCATCGACCCCCAGAGTTTCGATTCCCCGCATCTCGATCTCGATCTCCCGACCACAGCTCCGTGCGCGCGCTTCACGATCTCGACTTGGCGGCCCCCCTCGAACCGATTCCGGCGATGCCGCAGCTGTTCTGCCCTCCTCGCCCGTTCCCCGCTCCACTCGAGCCGTCGCCGCCTTTCGCTGCTTCGATGCCGACCCAGCCTCCTCCGGCCCCACCCGTGGCGGCGGCGGAGGATCAGAAGCGTCCCTCGGCGCTGATGAAGAAGATGAAGTTGCTGGTTCCATACGCCTTGTCCCGGTCGTTCGGCGGTTGCATAAACCGCCCCAGCGGCATGGCTGTCATTGGGGTCCACATTGGGCTCTGCATCCTCTATCTGTCCCAGTGGTGCCAGGTGATCTGCTTCGACATGCCCGATCCTGAGGTAACCCGCTTATGGCAATCTTTCTTCCGCGTCTTGGTGTACCTCCTCTTGGCTGTTAGTGTGTGCTCGAGTGGGGCCATTGGATCTGCTACAAGTTGTATGTGTTGTACGCTGTGAGGGACTATCCGCCGAAGCAGAACTCGGCAGCGGCAGAGGTGCTGCTGCTCTCACCTCCCCTCCAGAGATGGACATGTGCTAGCTGTTTGGTCCCTGCGTGCGGTATGTGTTTGCATGCTGGCCCCAGGTGCGTTCTTTGATCCATTCTTCAAGACTTTGCTTTAGATGCTTACATACAGGTGTTGCTGCTCTCCATGCTCAAGGTACATCCCGACCCTCTCTTTGATCTAGCATCTTTATTGTCGTATGTTGCTTAATTATGCAGATATAAGTATCTGAAATCTGAAATGTTAAGTTTTGAAACTAAAATTATCTGAAATTTAGGTTCCATATACAATCTAGTTGTCTGGCCCATATGATTTGGTTCAGATTTCTTTGCTTATACTGGACAATCTGTTTCCAATTTGTTTAGGCACCACTAGGAATTGGAAGATGCTTCATGTGCTTCTTTTTAGCTATTAATTGGTAAATTTTTCAAGTCTGTGGTCAATCTATTTTTTATAAAACAATGAGTCCATAGTGCGTTCATAATTCAATAGTTGCATTGTGGGAGCACTTTAGTGGATAGAAATTGTAGTTGTTTTTCCTCGTTTCTCTGTTTATTGTGTGTTATTTGTGATAGACAGGGCTTTGCGATGAAAGGATGAATGGAAGGGCAAGAACGATGAAAATATTTGATTGACTCTTTGCTCCACCTGCCGAGGATAGAGGGACAAAAGGTGCCAAACATTAGTGCAAGCGCATCAATTAACACCCAGAGCTGAACGTGACTGTCAAGGGGTGCAAGTGTGGGCCTATGAGGGGGGCAGGCTGGCCATGCCCTGCCCAACGGCGCCATCAAGGTCGCGCGACCAGATGAGGGGCGACCTCCAGCCACGCTGCTAACTCGCAAACTCAGAGAATATAGAATAATGGAAAGAAATAGGAAGAATAGAAATATGATATAAGATTAGATGGGATCTGAGGAGTCCAAATCTATAAGGACTCTCTCTCTCTCTCTCTCTCTCTCTCATTAGTTTACTTGATGAGATACATGCCCATTTGGGACATTAAATATATATAGGGGCATTGTAACCAATCTAATCTAATAAAGAAATAGCCTTGGCTTCCCTGGTCTTTCCCCTCCTGCGCCTCCCTCTCCCTGCCGTCTCCTCTGAAGTGGGAGAACTTGGGAGAACTTCAGAAGATGGGCATTTATGATTTTGTTCATTGTTTTTTGTGTTCATTTCATTTTGATAAACAGGCTTTGTGATGAAGGGATCAACGGGAAGGACCATCGTGCTGAAAAGATTTTGCTTTGTCTTGCCATTCCAGTCCAAGCAAAGATAGAGGAGAGAGGTGGTGGCAAACATCAGTGAAAGCACATCACTTAACGGCCTGAACTGAACATGACCATCATGGAAAAGTGGAGGAAAAGAGTAGCCTGTTGAGTGCCATGGTAACAGGAATGAAAGTGCACTAAATCAGGATAGAACAAAAGTAGAGCTAAAATTGCAAACTGCAATAAATCTTCTGTTTATCTAGATTTACTAATGCTTTGAGTCGTGCTTTCTTTCATACAAGTTTCTAAAGTGCGGGTGAAGTGATTATACCATTGAGTTTAGTTATGATTCTTTTGTTTCTATAGATTGCAGCTCTGAATAGGAGGATTCAGAATGAAATTGATAGTGTGCTGGAGGTGAGTCATCATGTGTATTGCAGCAACTCTCTATTATTTACCTATTTGATTATTTACCTTCACATTATTTGCTTCTAGGATCATAGCTGATGTTTTCCACTTCACATCTGTGATAACTGCAGTTCACCTAACAACATTTTTCTTACCAGGAGCTGTACCATCTTATCTGATATTTTGCAGCCACAACTTAGTTTCAGGTAGCTCCCTGTTCATTCAGGGCATCTTTATGAGGTAGTTTGTTTTTATGTCATATCACTGGATCTCATCTAATTAGACGATTCAGATCACTTGATTTGCGAGCCAACGATGATTATTTGTTCTACCTCCATTGAGTAGCAGGAAGTGGCATCTTTGGGGCACTTCCATTCTATTGTGTTCCTCTAAAATAAAAAGAAAGGTCAAAAGCACTCTGTACTGTCTTTTTTGTTTCCATTTTGATGCGCAATTCTATTCCTGTTACCAGCTTACGCTTAGTACAGTTGGATTCTCCACATCAAGATGATATATAATTCCACCTTTTCTCCGCTTCATAACAATTCTTTCATAACTTTCTAATATTGCTTGTTCTAATTATAGTCTTTATATAAATTGATTTATGTAGTGACCTTTGCAATCTTACCAATGTGTTTCATGATATGTTCCAGAAACACTCTAAGATTGAGCTCCTCTCCTTTTTAATCTAATCATGTCTTTTTGATCATGGTTGTTGCCCCTTTTTCTTCCTAAAATAATGGTGTGCAGTTCTCCTGCGTTTTCCGCGAAAAAAAATATCAAAGGGTGTGCTAATCTGCTATGGTCAACAATAGATTTACCTACCAAGGCAAATACTCTTGCTCACTTCATGTGGCTGCCTAAGTGCTTATCATGTTTCAAATTTAGAAACACAGCTATAAATGGCCTTCTTTTCTGATTCAGTATTGATCAACATAATTATTAATCAACGTAATCACTCCTACAGCTTTTGCTTCCAGAGCCATTGGACCAGTGACTAGGTTGCGTTGGATTTGGGCTCCCAATGAGAGGCTTGGGCTCCAAAGAACTACAGCTAAGTGGGCATTACAAAAGACGCACAAGATTTGTGGTAGGTTGTCTATGTCCCTTAATTTTGGCCCTCACGCATGCATTTTATGTTCCCTTTGATACTTTTAATATGTCCTTTTCTCCCTATAGAAACATGTTCTTCTCTATTCCAGATTGAGGTAACAAACTATTCTAATGAGCCTAACCAATTTGTGATTTCCTGCCTAAATCATATGACTCTCAATACTGATGTATCATGCTTCATCCACATAGAGCAGTGTCAACAGAGACCACATAGTTGCTCCCTTTAGTGGCCTCTACCGATCCCTCCTGCGTTCTCTATTTCCAGCCATGATTTATAAATCATGTGGATTTGTAAATTACTATTCAATATATGCTCAACCACTACTCCTAAATTGTTGTGGTTTCTTCATGTTTTTTTGGGTGACTGAACCAGTTTGCCATCTGTTTTTCTTACACGAGATAGCGATAATACAGTTATTAGTCATCACCTGTAGACATGTTTCTTTTACTGATGCTATTAGACGAAATCCTTATGAATAAATGCATCACCACTCTGTTATTTGGTTGGTGAGTGGAGGGATTGGAAGCTAAGAAATGCTTTATTAGCTCCAATCAGAATACCCCTTTTTCTCATTACACATTGGACTTTGGATGCCTGTCCCCTGTTTTTTAAAGGCAGTAAGGCGAGGCGAGCGACCCCCTTCCGGACGCCTAGGCGAATAAGGCGACCGCCTAGGCGGCGCCATATAAACATATTAATATATAAGTTAACTAAAATTTCAGAAGCAAACCAGTCATTAATATTCATATAAACATATTAATATATAAGTTAACTAAAATTTCAGAAGCAAACCAGACATTAATATTGCCAATTCTTAACCCTTAATACAATAACAAGTGGTGCTACTAGACTACTAGTGCACAACATCAAGTAGTAGGGTAGCAACTCTAAGATCTCTCATCTCTTAATGGCCATAAACTAGTCTCTAGTGACATAATTTAACAGTGATGCACTGCTGCTAGCACAGGACTGAAATCTCTAATCAATAGCCACCGGCCTTCTCCTTCTAGCTTCCAAGTCATCTCTCATCTCCTTTCTAATTGCAGTAGTAGTCATTATGCATACTTTTGTATCTCCAAAGCCACCAGGCCAGATGTTGCTTCAACCTTTTTATTCCTCCATACAATGAGTTACCACATAGGGTGCATGTCACCACATCTTTGTTAGAAAGGTTTGGCCAAGTAGGCATACTTCTTCCCTGGATCTGAACTTGCCATTTTGCTATCAACTGTGAAAACAAAGATGTCAAGGGCCTTCTCGTCGTAGGTAGGTGGCCCTCGGCTAGCCTCGGTCCGTCGCCTTCTCTGGCGAGGTTTTGCCCCTCAGTCCGCAGGCTTAGGTTTAGGAGAGGAAGAGATAGGATAATTGGGAAAAAAAATTAGGTGCGGATGGTCCGTACCGAGCATTGTGCGGATGTCCATACAAATTGTGACACGTAGATGTTAATCAACCAGCTGTTGACTCCCTGTGATGGCTCGCTTCCATCCAAGTAACTGGGTCTGCTCCTCCGCTCGAAGCCGCCCGAGCCCGCCCTCATCTTGCGCCGTCGCCGTCGCCATCGCCGCCGCTAACTGAGTCCTCCATCGCCGCCGCTAACTGAGTCCTGACTCATCCGCGAGGACCGCGACCCGTCCACCATGGGCGGCTGGGCGCTCACCACGGGATACTTCTCGTTCGCTGTCACTGCCGCCGCCGCGAGGCAATGGGTCCGCAGCACCTTCAGGCGGCACGGCAGCCAAATTGGTGGCAGTTCCCTTAGGCCATGCTCATCTCGATCCTCGCGGAGGCCAGTAGCAGCACATGTTTCGCATCTCCATTTTCTTCAAAAGATTTTTTTTTAATTTTTCTTCAAAGCAGCTGCACATGAGTAGTTGAGTACTACTGAATCGGTCTCGAGAGCTACGAATCTTCCTAACTTAAATTCTGGGCCTGGACTCTCACGAGCTTCCTTGCAATCAGACGATGGTGTGGACACTCCCTCTTTTCCTTACCTTCAGAAAACTCCAAGCAAATTACAGATAGATACCAAGCTCTGTCAATGAATCACCAAGCTGCAAACTTGGAGACAGAGAGGGAGAGGAAGGCACTAACGGTGTTGTCAGACCTGAAGAATCGAATCCATCAGAAGCGCCGGCGGCCAGCGGTGTCGGACGGTGGTGACTGTGGTGTTCTCGGATGACTCAGGAGCCACGGCGGCGGTGGCAGATGAAGCCCGGCTTGCGTGCGCGCTTGCAGCACGGCTTCGGCGGTGGCGACGAGCCGAGCCAATTAGCCATCGGATAGGGACGTCGGGAGGCAGAACGAGCCGGTTGAAACTCATCCACGCGTCATCATTTGGTTGGCCATCCGCACAGTGCTGGGCAAGGACCATCCGCACCCAATTTTTTTTCCGATAATTGATTCTTGCTTGATCTGATAACATTCGGTTACAAGAGATAAATAGCCTCATGGCTCAACTAATCACTCCCTAGACTTAAGGAAATAAAATGGAAAGTATTCTATCCTTCCTAATATCTCTCAGCCACGTTGTTCTGTGGCTGGCTCGCGCGCGCTCCGCGCGTTCAGCTGCGTGCCGCACGTCCCTAGCTCGACGGCGCCTAGTGTACCCGCGCCCCCACATGATAAAAGAATTAAAGAACTAAGAAAAGATCTCCAACAGATGATCTTGCCCAATAATTTTATCCCAATATCCATGAGTTTATCCCTGGCTCGACGGCGCCTAGTGTACCCACGCCCCCACATGACAAAAGAATTAAAGAACTAAACAACAACACGTGGAAAGGAAACAGCAGTCCACTGACTCTGCATCTATGAACCAGAGCAGCGGGGGCAGAAACAGAGCAGCAGCCAGCCAGCGCAGGGGTTGAAACCGAGCAGCAGGGAACAAAGCAAGCAAGCTTCGACCTTCAAGAGAGGAGAGCACCGGTGAACCCATCCTGGGTCCGTGCGGATGGACGCACGGATCCCTGAAGGGGAAGCTGAAGATAGCAAGCAGGGGCGCACGGGAGGACGTGCAGCTCCCAGCGACGCGTGGCAACGAGCTGGCGCGCGCGGGAGGACGAGCGGGACCTGGCTGGGAGTGGGGAAGAAACTGCAGCGGGTCTGCCTCCCGCTCTCTTCTCAATCCCCTATCTATCACAATCCCTCTCTATTTCGGTTGGATTTCCTCGACCCGCGCACAGATTGAAGGCGGGAGAAGTCTTGCGTGGGAGCGATTTCCCGCCCTTGGTCGCGTCCTTTTCCCGCGCGCTCGCCTAGGCTTCTTTCCCTTCCCGCTCACGGACATGGCGCTCGCCTCAGGCTGTTTGGCGTCGCCCCAGACGCCTGCCAGGAAAGGCCGACGCCTTAGACGCCGAGGCGGACGCCTTATGGCCCCTGGCTAGGCGAGCACCGACGACCAGAGTTTCCCATAGCCTGGATGCCTAGTCGGCCTCAAAAACAGGGTGCCTGTCACCATTGGGCTGTTCTGCTTTTTGTGCAAGATAACACCATTGTGCCACTGCCTGAAGTAGCATCTTTTTCCTATTTCCATTGTACGTAATGATGTTTCATGTATTGTGGTAATATTGTTATGTTTCGTAAGATAAAAACAAAACCAAGAGCAATGGTATTTCATTCCAATTTTGAACTCTTATTTTTATTTCCCAGGACATTGTTTTGTATGTTCAGTTGGTCCTTTTAGATTTGACATGGCTTTGTTAAAATCTATAGTGAGCTTCATTTATTTATGCGGTATTGTAAGCACGTTCAGGTCAGCCGAGCGTGCTTATCTTGCACATACCAGGTCCTATTTTCTGTTCCTAGCACCAGTTGTTGCTGTCCATTGAGTACTGAGGTTAGAATCTCTTTTCCCTTCTCCTTTACGTTCCTTTACAAGATAGCAATATGTTTGTCAGCTTATAGATTATGTCATTTAATCATGTCTGCCATCTCTATTCTTTTGAATTGCCCTCCAAACAAAATATGGCTAATAGCTTAAATTTTCGGTATCTAAATATTACTTTGAATATGGTCAACTATGCAGTTGTCTGTTCAGTTCAGGTTGCTTTTTTATACTGAATCCACCTACCAGTGTGTCTCTACTTTGTAGTCATTATTGCCTTCTATTACACACCTTTATTATTCAATGGTTCAGACTTCATGTACCTGAATGTTATAATTGACCTTCAATGGTGCGAATGGACAGACCACCAACACACATTAGCAATTTTGATCTCTATTTCGCCATACTCCTATGCATAATCTTTGTACTGATGCTTCCCAATTTATGCTATTAACCAATGATTTGTGTTTTGTCATTGGTGCAGATCATAGTCCACTAAAGACTGCAGCAACGATTGAAGCAATTCCATGTGAGTCACTCAAGTACATCAGAAATATGCTCGGGTACAAGGTCATTGACCTCAATCATCCTATTCTGTTTTGGTCACTTACATTTGCAGTTATTATATCTTGGTGCCTCACATTGGCGACAGTGCTGCAGCGCTGTGCATTTTTAAATTATGGTTTTTCTATGTTGGAGGGTTATCCTAATTTGCCTGGTACTGATCCTACCATTTGTCCAGCTCTGTACAACTGAATTTGGTCTGTTGGATGGAGCTAGACGAGACTGACTCTACTCCTGTTTATATGGAGCGTATTGTTGTGTGTCCTTTCTTCCTTACATCTACATAGTTTTTTAGAACCATTAGAGTCCAAAAATGCATTTTCTACACTGAAACTGGTTATTGCCATTTTTCCCCATTCCTGTCGGACCCTGTTCCGCTAGGCGGCGCCTAGGTTGCGCCCTAAGCTCTCGGCGGAGGGTCCCCGCCTCGCCTAGGGGTGGGCGGAACCCTAGGCGGGCTGGGTCACCGGTGAGGGAGGAGCAAAGGCGGCAGGTGGGGCGAGAGGGAGATGGCGGCGGGCGCGCGTGCGGGGGGCGGGAGAGGCAGCCGGGCGCGCGCGAAAGGGGGCGGCAAAGGGCGGTGGGGGAAGAGGAGCTCCGGTGGAGGAGCGGGCGGGCGGCGGCGGGCGCGGGCGAGAGGTACGGCGAAGAAGAAGAAGAAGCGGCGTCGGGAGGGATGGAGGAGACCGACCAGATAAGATACTGGAGTTTGGGGTGGGGAGATGGGCTTGGCTGGGCTGGTTGCCTCTTGGGCCTTTCTATTTCTCTGCCTCTCTTGGGCCTTTCTATCTCCCTAAATCAGCTTTCTATCTATCTGAGCCCACTATTCAGCTGTTTATTTTTTTCTTTTTAGAAGATAATATATGTATATTAGTATATATACAAAAACGCCTAGAGAAACACCTAGCAACGCCTAAGCGGCGCTTAATCCCGATTAGGCTCTAGGCTGAGGGTCAGCGCCTAAAAATCCGCCTAGCGCCCTAGCGAAACAGGGCTGTCGGAAAATGTCCAAAGTGCCCTACCTATACAATCAGTGCTAGTACCTGGCTTGCTAATTTCGTAGATGCCAACCATTAGTGTGCGTGACTATTGGTAACCCAAGACAATATTAGCCGATGTAAGCTTCTCTCCATAATTGGTTCTCCTGACCCTGTCTTTTTTTTTTTTTTTGCATCAGGACAGCAAGATATATGAACAACACTTCCACATGGTGGAGGGAGATGTATCAGGAGAAGCAGCAAATCAATTTGGTGATGGAAACAATTTTTTTTCATTTCCAAGGTATTTGCTTTATGACCACCAATTCAGTGTTGTTTGATTCTTTCTCCACACCTTTCTTTTGACCTGTTGGCTGCCAGCTAACAAAGCCATATCCAGTATGAAATATTATTTTTCATATAATAATATAACAACAGCGGTTTGAACTTATGCGTTTATTGTCCAACCTCATAGATGCTTTCTTTATTTATTCCTGTCTATACAAAGGAGATTTGACTCCAGGTTTATATGTCCCTATTGTCTTCCTCCAGTACCACATACACTGCATGTTTCAGGTGTCTGTGCCCTATGAACAGAAAGCAAAGAAGTCATCGCTGACAGAAGACCCTCTACCTACGAGGTGACAGATGCATAAACTCGCGGAAATTTGTTTATGATTCACTGAATATTCATATTCCCATGATATGCATTGAGTTACTGATATGTAATCCCATGTGAAATTAGACTGACACAATTCTTTCCTTTCCATTACCACCTCTGTTGCCTTGTCTAACTTAGATTCACTATTCTTAAAAAATATGCTCTCTGTAACAATCCTTATATTACTGGAAATTTGTCTATGATTCATTGAATGTTCATATTCCCATGATATGCATTGAGTTACTGATATGTAATCCCATGTGAAATCAAAGTGAACACAATTCTTTTCGTTTCCATTACCAACTTTGTTGCCTTGTTTAACTTACATTCACTGTTCTTAAAAAATATGCTTTCTGTAACCATGCTTATTATATTACTAGATCTTGGCAATGAAAAAGAGTGAAGGGTTGTAGATATAGGAACCCAAACCTCAATTGTACAGTCCTTTTGTCGAAATGAACTCCCATGTGCGGGTCCCTAAATTTGTGCCATATGTATTTTGTTATCTACTGTTCTCAGATATTTTACTATCTATAAGTTAACCTAAGCAGATTATCACCCATATAATCCCCTTCCTCTCTTTCTCTGTTAAGCCGGCGACTTGGGGGTATAACCCAGTCGACGACGAGCTCGGCGTGGGGGCATAACCCTGCCAGCAACAACTTACCGAGACTACGAAGTTACATAGCCGAGGTCCTCCTACTCTGGGCGTCACCGCCCTTGACAATATGACCCATCTTTTTAGTTGTCAAATTATATGTGAATGTCTTGATATATTGGGAAATGTACTTCATATATATTTAACAACTTGACTTGATTACAAAAGTCCATTTTTTCTTTTGATAACAGAGACCATGTTGAATCAGCACTAAGAATCTGAATATTGTTAGAAGGGCAATCCGTTTCTAGAAATTATTTCACTTGAGAAGGATGCATGTACTTTGATGGTTTGACCATTTACTTGGACCTGTTAACATATTTGTGATATCTAATGCCATAATGTTCAAGTGCAGGTTATGTTCGTCAAGGATTAATGACAAGGATGCCATATTTTTTCAGTTAAGTCTTCACTGACTACCAAGTGGAAGACAGATGCTCAATCATATATGTTGTGCACATAGAATTGATGAAATACAGAGGCAGATAGTTTGCTTAGAGCCTGAATCCTATGATGCAGATTCATACAACCATTGTAGGGCATAGGCATGCCGCATGCATATTCCACCACTATATATTATTTGAACCATGTAAGAGATGGCTGATCATGTGATCCTAGTGTGCCCATTTGCAAAAGAGTTCTGGGACAGAATTGGTCTCCCCTTGCCTATTCTCAGCTCTGGTGTGTTGAATAATATTCACAACATCCATAGTCCACACAGTATCCCTCATGAAACATTTTGCTACCTTAATCTCCCTTTGCTGCTGGGAGGGAAGCGCGGAAAAGACCTTATCTTCAGATCAGAAAGGGCTAGGCATCACCAAATGTGACGAAAAACTCTGGAAACTCAGGTTGTTAAAGACGGATAGAGGGATTGCAGAACTTTGGTTTGGTGTCTTTATAGATGGTATGTAAACGCAATGTAACCTATTTGGATCCTAAGTGATCAAATGATGTAACTACAAACATATTGCCTAACAGGCACCGAGCAATAAAAATACAGGTGGGCCACTTATAGTTTTATCAGGCTGCAAAAGCATCAGCTTGGAATGATAGTCTCTAATATGCATATATATGTGGCTCAATGGCCTTGCAGTAGCATGTACATGGGAACTACAATTGTACATGGACTGACTGTGATGTGTAATAAGTATTCAGCATGTAATGTGTCGGAATCTCTAATTAACTATGTGTAACTTGAATTCTATGTTGTTTTTAGGCGATCCATTATAGCAGTTACCGCTAGCAGTGGTTAAAGACGAGGCAGAATCGATTGGACTTGCATCTTGGGAGTGCTTATGACTGTTTGCACCTATATAACTAGCGTTTTATAACTGGCATTACATTTTGAATGTGTTTATCGAATTCAGAGACCATTCAGCCAGTAGAACCATTACAATTCTCTGAAAAAGTGTCAGTGTGTCACAATTCACAAGTTAAGCTTGATCTATTTGCTTTCCGTGCATCACAGACTGAGCTTCCTGTGAATTGTGTACTCTTTTCTCAAAAGAGTGTCAATGTGACACAAATCAGTATTATTAATATAGGCCTCTCAAAAAATAATTTTGGGCTGATAGCAAAAGTTGGCATATGGAAAACCATGGTTTCAACACCGCACCAGTTGATGAATCCGTTTGACTTAGGTCAAAAATTCGTTTTCAGTTGATGAATCCGTTTGACTTAGGTCAAAAATTCGTTTTCAGAGTAGTTTGTTCGAGACATCTGATAATTTATTTTCAGAGTTTGAACGATAACTAGTTGGTTTTAAAGTTAGTGGCTTGTAAAAGGTATTCCAAACTCTATAAGGAAACCTTTAAAGATTGCTTGGATTACCAGTCCCATAGGGAGGGCGATATAAATAGGGAGTATGTAATCTCTTTTGGGGGCAAGTCTCCCGTCGCCACCGCCTACCGCATGCACGCGCCGCCCCCGCCCCTCGCGCTGCTGCCGCCCGGGCGCCCTGCCGTGTCACCGCCGCCGCCCACTAACGCCGCCACCTCCTTCTTCCTCCCTCGCCCTAGCCACCTCCTCAATCATCATCACCACCGCCGAAATCGTCGCAGATCGTGTCACCGCCGCCCGGAATCCATCCGGTTTGTGACAGCATCTTCCCTGACGATAAAACCCTAGCCGGTCGGCATTGCTTCAAACCCCCCCCCCCCCACACCTTAGAGTTTTCAATTCGCGATCTCAATTGTGACTTTTTAGTTTTTGCGGCAATGCACAAAATTAATTACTTACCTGATATACTCTTTAAGTCTTAAAAGTCTTTTTTTCCCCCTACTTTATGCGTTGTTAAAATATCGTAAAATGATACTAGACCATATGCTGGCAGAACAACTCTTACAAGCTTGGGATCAATAACTATATACGAAACACAGATTTATTTATTTATGGGTTTAAATCGATACAAGTTCTTGCGTGCCAATGCAACATTTTTTTTTTGTCAAAAAAGGCTTATAAGGGATAAATACGGTAATTAAGAAAAACCTATTATTTATTTATTTTGTCAATAGTAACAAAAAAGATCAAAGAGTAAAGACGTTATAACAAAAAAAAAAAAATATCGGCTAAAAGCTTTGTACCGAGCGGTGGCGGGAGGCCGAGCCGCCAATTCCGACTCTTCTTCTACCAGCACACGCCAGGTTGGCGGCGCATTTTCCAGCAATAAAACCCTAGCCCCGTCCGCGTAGCCTTCCCCGCCTCCAGAGCAATCAGTTCGATCCCAAGAGTTTTGGCATCCCGATCTCGATCTCCCGCGCGCTCTCTTCCCGATCTCGACTCGATCGGCGGCGGCCCTCGGTTCCGCGAACCGATTCCGTCGGCGATGCCGCCGCAGCTGTTTCGCCCTCCTCGCCCCTTCCCCGCTACCCTCGAGCCGTCGCCGCCTTTGGATCCCGTTTCGATGCCTCCTCCTCCTCTGGCCCCACCCTTGGCGGCGGAGGATGAGGTGAAGAAGACGAGGCTGCTGCCTCGTCCGTACGCCGTGAACCGCATGGACCGCGCCTGTGGCATGGCTATGATCGGGCTCCACATCGTCATCTGCATCGTCATGCTCCTCTCCTTCGCCACAGCCCCTCAGGAGGACCGCTTCTTGATCTGCCTGTACCTCTGTTTCGCCGTCGTGGTGGTCGTCACGTGCGTGGACATCTGCTATGACGATCAGCCGCTGCAGCAGAAGCTGCCACAGGCAGCGGCGGTGCAGCTCCCACCTCCCCTCCGGAGATGGACATGTGCTAGATTTGGTCCATGTGTGTTTTCTGGCTGGCCCCAGGTACGCTCTCTAATCCATATTCTTCAATATCTGTTTTAGTTCTCTAATCCTTGCAGGTGTTGCTGCTGCTCTCCTTACTGTGTTCAAGGTACATGCCCTCCCTTTCCTGGCCCTATCTTTGATTATATTCACCATCTTTAATGTCGTATTACTTAAGTATGCAGCTATAAATATCTGACATACTAATTTTTTTCACTCAAAAAATATCTGGATTTTAGGTTCCTTGTATAATATAGTGTTGCCTGTGGCCAATATGGTTTAGTGCACTTTTTTTTTTTTTTTTTTTGTGCTAGATAATCTGTTTTCAGTTTGTTTATGCACACTAGAAATGCTTCAGATGCTTCTGGGTTGTTAGATGTTAAATGATATGTTTTTCAAGTCTTTGCTTGATCTTTATTTTGTAAAACAGCAATGAATCCACAATGTGTTCATACTAAACTAAAGTAGTGGCATTGTGGAGCACATCAGCAGATAGAAATTTGTTAGTTGTTCTCCTAGTATGTTTTTCCTCGTTTCTTTCTGTATTGTGTGTTATTTGTGATAAACAGGCTTTGTGATGAAACGATGAATGGAAGGACCAGCACGCTGAAAAGATTTGGCTTTCTCTTTGCCCCACCTGACGAAGCAAGGATAGAGGACAGAAAGTTCCAAACATTAGTGAAAGTGCATCACTTGACGCTCCGAGCTGAACATGATTGCCACACGCCTGATTACAGGTGCAAGTGTGGGCTTATGAGGAGCCAAGCTGGCCATGCTGCCCAATGGCGCCATCAGGGGGGCGCGACCAGATGAGAGGCGTCCTCCAGCCACACCGCCAACTCTCCAATCTCTGAGAATCTAGAATAGCCGAAACAAATAGGAAGAATAGAAATAGGAAATATGATTAGATGGGATTTTGAGGAGTCCAAATTTTTAAGGACTTTCTCTCTTTAGTTTATTTGATGAGATACATGTCCATTTGGGACTATAAATATAGGGCATTGTAACCATTTTATAATCTAAGAAAGAAATAGTCTTGGCTTCCCATGTCTCTCCGCTCTCCTGTGCCTCCCTCTCCCTGCCCTCTCCCGCACCCCCTCTCCCCTGTTCCGCCATCCATGCCATTGCCCGAGCTGCCAGCCCCCTCTCCCAGGTTGGATTGTCACAGTGACCATCACAGAAAAGTGGATGAAAAGAGGAACCTGTTGAGTGCCATGATAACAAAAGTTCCAGCGCACTAAATCAGGATATAGAACACAAGTACAGCAAACCAAGTGGGAGAAAGCCCAAGAAAGTATTTAACTGCAATAGCTATTAATTGTCTGCAGATTGAAGTATCTCATATGCAGTAGCTACTTTTTTTTTTCCAGTCGCCATTGTCTGTGCTCGAGTAGTGCTAGAAATAAATTTGTTTGTGTTCTTAATAATTTATCACTATCTCTCGTATTACTTGGGTTTCTTTTGTTTTCTGTGTTGTCTCTGCTTGGTTTTTGTCATTCCTGGTGACCCAAGTGTGACCTCTGAAGTATATGCACCAAGATAGCACTATTGTTAAAAAGGTCTTTTTTTTTTTTTTAAAAAAAAGTAAAGAACAAAGGTTGCTAAAGTTACATGCTTTTTGTATCTGATATACTGTGAAAATGGAACAATAGGCAATTAGCATCTGGTACTTTCATTGCACGCTTGTTGGGAAATCTAATGTAGTGACTGCCTGACTGGTGTTGGGTCTCACAGAGGCGCGATTTGTGCCAATGGCTATGTGATCCCTTTCAGCAAAACTAAGGATTTATTTTCTTTTTTGTCTGCATAAAAAAATGAACTGACTATTAATACAATCGTACTGTTTCACACTAATTCTGATTATGTTTTGGAGGAATCAGCTAGTCACTTGATATATGTCGAAACTGTTAATCTGATAGTATTTTCTTGTTAGTGATGTTGATAGTCTAACATTTGTTTGTGTGACCTTCTAAATTACTTTTTTGCAAACATTCAGCTCTAGATATAGTTCTCAAGTGTGCAGGAATTAGGGCACCTGGTTAATGGAGATTGTAACTAGTTGGGGAATTTGTAGACTAATCTACTGAGTGTTTCTTCTTGCTCTTTTAGAAGGAATTAGGGCATGCATTGGCTGCCGCTGAACAGAGTATGAAATTGATCACCATGGACGGGTTTTGTTGGATGATACTCGATTGTGACCTCCTGCGACGTAATACAGATGTAAGGTGACAGGTGTCGATGACTTTGGTTATGGGAGCATTTCCTTGTTTTGTGAATGGTGGTTGGCAGCGATTTTTTTTGTTTGGTTGCCTTGGATAACGACGGTGTAGGGTGCTCCCATTTGATTAAGATGGCTTAAGTTTGGGCTGCGAAAACAATCATTTTTTCACAACACTATTTTGTTATGAAAAAATCCTTTGCGATTGATTTGAAAGAAGGGCTCGATGAAAATTCAAGGGGATGTGTGTATCGTGGTAAGCTGAGTGTGGATGTAGGATACTGGAATTGAGGAGGCCAATGTGTGTTTTGATTTTTTGATACGAATCGAGTATGGGAAAACCATATTCTGAATATGTTGAATGGAAACTTGTGGATACTATATATGTCCAAATGATGATCTGGGAGATTTAACTTGATTGGAGAAGGTAGGGTAGGAATGCATATTCCCTCATTATTTGAACCACTTGATAGTTTTATCAGCCTGCAAAAGCCTCAGCTTATAATGGTAGTATATATATGTTCGGTGGCATGATGCTTCCAGTACCATGTAAATGGGAACTACAACCTTACATTGACTTGGTGTGTAGTGTAATCTAAAAGTATTCAGCATGTAATGCGTTGGAGTCTCCAATTAACTGTGTAACTTGAATTCTATGTTGTTTTTAGGAGATCGATTATAGCAGTTGCAGCCCGTCGCCTTTGTTGCATTACCTATCATGTATAGCAGGGTCTAAAGATGATCAGAATCAATTGGACTTGCATCTCTTGTCAAAAAAAAAAAATAATAATGGACTTGCATCTTTGGAGTGGTTATGACGGTATATAGTGTGTCTTTTTTTTTTTGCACATATATAACGTTTCTAAATAGTAAATACTACAATTCAATATTATCCAGTAATATGTAGTGTACACATTGTGTGTAGCCTACCACTGAAAAATAGTTCTCTGTCAGTGTCAGTTCAGACTGAGTTTCCTGTGTATTGGGTACTGCTCAATAGAGTGTCAGTTGGACACAAATATGTATTTTAGGCCTTCCAAAAAATAGTTTTTGCCTGATAGCAAGTGTTGGCATTTTTCTTTTTTTTGAGAAAAGCAAGTGTTGGCATATGGAAACCATGGTTTCAGGATGATGGCACTAGTTAATAATTTGTTAAGAGTTTGAATGGTAACTGTTGGCTTTTAAGTTCCTGCAGTCAGTGGTTTATTTGCAGGTACTTGATTATAGCATATTTAAACATTCGTTAGTGTGACATTGTGTTCTTGTAGCTGCTCCTTACTCGAAGCGGCCCGGCAAGGCTGTCCCCCAGCATGGTGGCGTCGCGGCGCGGCCCCTCGGCGCAGCCACCAGGTACGCACATCCCTTCTCTTTCCTGCCGGCTGTGCGACACCCAGCACCCAAACCCTAGCTGAATCCGTTTATATTAGGTTTGGATCTAACTGTCCAGTCTCGTTTGCCTACTAATTTCTCTCTGTCCAAAGCGGATCGTTCAAGTTCATCCATGGGAGGCCGTGATCGATTGCCAGTTCGCCTCATGCCTAGATGCTCTCGTTTGAAACCCAATGTAGGAAGCAAGGTCCGCTTTGTTTTGAATTTTTTGACTAATTTTTATGGTCCTTAAGCCACACACATGAAGGCTGAAAGGTCCGCTTTTGGTGGTTGCAGATCTTAGAGAATCAGGTTTTATAGACCTTGAAGGTGGTGGAAGGGCTAGAGGTGATCACTGTTGTCGAAATAGCTTCTATTGCATACCCATGCCCTTTTTCCTTTACTTTAGCAATTACTCTTGGCAGGGTTTAGGGTTTAAGGTTTAACAATTACTTTAGCAACAGAGAATGGCTCAGCTATTTATTCAGGTTGTCTTACTGTGATTGATTCAAAAGTTTTAGGCCTGAATTAGACAATTATGATATTTTGTTCTGTTTCGATTTTCCTACTATTACCATGAATAATATGACTTCACCGATGTTAAAAATAACAGCACAACACCTCAGCTTTAAATATCACACCATTTCCCATCTCCTATTTAGATTAATAGCCACAGGCCTGAATTTGGTAACACATAATATTTCACAAAATACTCTGTATGCTCCATAACATATTTATTAGCACAGTTTTAGCCTGACAATCGCCTACTGTGCTTATGTGGTGGAATTGTTAAAGGACTGGAAATACAACAACCAAAAGTTTGTGAAGATGTAATTTATTTCTGAATAACATGAAG
Source organism: Hyparrhenia diplandra (assembly GCA_015847255.1). Lineage (NCBI taxonomy): Eukaryota > Viridiplantae > Streptophyta > Magnoliopsida > Poales > Poaceae > Hyparrhenia > Hyparrhenia diplandra. Next base: position 121,775 of record JADLZK010003385.1, on the reverse strand, counting down.
ATGCTGCATCCAACAATTGCTAAAGTGACAGATCTATTTGATACACTTAAACTTAAATGCTTTGATTCGATGTCAAAAGTAAATCCTCGCAACCCTATCATATCCCTGTCATTGTACTGAATAACGTGTATATTCATGTTCTCACCAATCATTCTAAGAAATTGTACAGTTGTAATTTTCGATTTTTGAACCACAGTCATTTTAAATTGTGGTTTAAGTTATTCAGCCTCTTTTGATCTGCATTGTTAGTTCTGACCTATGTCTTCATTGTAAATATAGAGATATCCAAGGTAAAAATGTGCTTATGATGACAAATTTGAGGTGCGTCTTGGGTCTGGGTGAAAGATGCACTCAACAAGGTGGTGCAGGAAACCAGAGTTCCTTACCTACAATTCTAATATCATCAGAGTGAGATTTCTAAACCATGCTACATGCTTTTTTAGGCCTCAGATCTACATGAATTTCTCTACAATCATTCTTGCCTCAGATTTAGTAATTTGTCCAGTTTTGGAAATTTCTTGATTCACGCCTCTAGCAGTGAAGATAACTTCTTAAATACTATAATTTCAGCCTGCATGAACAGCACATTATCCACCACTTTATATAAATACCACAGATGAAAAAAAAGTTTGAGAGTTGAGGCTTTAACACATATGAAATCACAAAACCATCTTGCCTTCTAATTTTTTAAAAAAAGAATCTTCTCGCCTTACAACATGTGGACAATAGCATTCTTTTTATGTTAGGTTCATGCTTAACAATTCGGAGAAGACTGTCAATTCAGGTAAATTACTGAATAATGTTCAGTGGTAGTTGTGCACCATGAAATAGTTTTTTAGAATCTTACCTCTTTTTAACTTTAGTCTTTTTTAAAATAAAATGGGTGCACCACTTCATCGTTGTTGGCGTATGAACACCGTTGCTCCATCACTGTCGAGTGCCACCACAGATGCTCGCCCACACAACTAGCAGGTGGGCCCTGTATCTGGCTTCAGTTTTGTGAAGATTTATAAATAATGCAACCTACATTTGGAATCATTACTGCCAGACTAACCTCGCTCCACCTTAAAATGAAATAGATAAAGAGATGTGGTATATTTTTGTCAATGCTAAGAAAGACATATTTGATTTGTACAGTGATAAAAGATATGCATTTGCTGTTCACTTCGAAAGTAAATACACCTGCCTATTTGTGATACTATTGCATATCTGAGAGTGGCAAGGTCAAAATCCATAAATCAAATACTTCTTCCTGCCTATTGTGATGATATGAGCAGAATCTGCTAATGCATATCTGAGAATGAGAAGGTTAATGACATCCAAAAACAAAATATTTCTTTCAGTTTTCTACTTTCTGTTTCAATTTCCCTAGCTGACCATCTATGATTTTTGGTAAGAAAAAAAGGTGATTGAGAAAACGTTCCCTAAGGCGCCGTATTGATATCATATTTCATGCTATTTCTTTCATTCAGAGATGGGTTGCTTAAGGAGAAGGACTGAGACTGTGATGCAAGTAAGGAGCGACATCCTGGAGTGGATCAAACAGTTTTCTCCAATCAATTTAACCTCCACGGATGTAATAGAATTTTAGATTTCTGGATTGTCTGAACTTGTGTTCTTTTCTTTGATGCATAGTGTTGAGCGTTCTCTTGTAGCTGGTAACCCCAGCAGAATGTTGTAAGAACCATGTTGGCTTTCTTAAAAGCCGAGTTATCGAACTTCGGTTTTTTTTTTTAAAAAAATGCTTTTTGGTAAGACCTAATAGGGGTACCAAACACTATTGGTGTCATTAATTTGTCCATGCAATAAAAAAAATGATGTATGGTGCATACTTTAAACATGTTTTGCTAAGGAAGTTGCGCATTCCTTGTTTCCCAAACACTTATTTATTTTACTAGGTGAGTGCCCGTGCGTTGCGGCGGAGAACACTCATATATACATAGTGATATATTCAACGGATGCTAAACAAAACTAATTCAAACAAAAAAAAATAGATAAACTTTATGGGGGTTCTTTTGTTGTTTAGCACATGTATTCTATGATGACTTACAATTACACTCATAATATAACTACTTGTTATTATCTCTTCTATAACCGGAGAGAAACTTCATCCATGATTATCTAGTCGTGGCACCTGTAGTAAATTGGATTAAGAACCTTTTTTTTCAATACCCACATTGCCATCCAGAAACTATAAGCATCATGCATCTGTTTGCTAGACTGCAACAGACAAAATTTTTCAAACCTATTCAAACTGTTCTGAATAAAAACAAGTCAAAAACCATGTTTGGAACTGAAGTGGACTCGGTGTAAAAAATTGGACATGCTGAGATGACACAAACACTATTTGTGGCTGCAATACATGGCAATGTGCCAACAATACATGACAGATGCTAATCACACCTAATATACACTTGCCTAGTATACACTTGTCTAATGTATATATCTATCACCCGCCCGCAGTCGAAGCGTTAGGATTCCGGATGCACAGACTGGACCGAAAATCCTCAAACAGCTGTATAGGAAGCCCCTTCGTCATGATATCAGCAAACTGATATTGTGACGGCACGTGGAGAACGCGAACTTCGCCCAGAGCCACCTTCTCTCGGATAAAGTGGATGTCGATCTCGATGTGCTTGGTACGGCGGTGGTGGACGGGGTTGGCAGTCATGTAGACGGCGCTGACATTGTCACAGTAGACCACGGTGGCAACCTTCAGTGGAACATGGAGTTCCTAAAGAAGCTGACGAAGCCAGCAACACTCGGCGATGACATGAGCAACAGCTCGGTACTCGGCCTCCGCACTGGATCGGGACACCGTGGTTTGCTGTTTAGACGACCATGACACCAGGCTGTCTCCCAGGAAGACACAGAAGCCTGATGTAAAGCGGCGGGAATCATGGCAGCCAGCCCAGTCGGCGTCGGAGTAAGCCACTAGTTTGTCAACCGGCCCAGTGCCGATGTGGAGGCCGGCCGATAGTGTCCCCTTGACATAGCGAAGGATGCGCTTGATCAGCGCAAGGTGAGGCTCCCGAGGATCGTGCATGAACAAGCACACCTGCTGCACTGCATATGCTAGATCCGGGCGAGTCAACGTGAGGTACTGGAGGGCGCCTGTGAGACTCCTGTACTCGGATGGGTCAGCGACAGCAGCACCATCGGTAGGAGAGAGCTTGGCATGAGTGTCAACAGGTGTCGACGTTGAGTGACACTCGGCCATGCCCGCCTGGTGGAGAAGGTCCAGCGCATACTGTCACTGCGACAGGAAGAGGCCATCGGAGGAGCGCGTGACGGAGATCCCGAGGAAGTGGTGGAGGTCGCCAAGATCTGTCATGGCGAACTCAGAGTGTAGACGCTCAGTGATGCGCTGAAGAAGGGTCGGGGTCGAGGCTGTCAGGATGATGTCGTCGACGTAGAGGAGCAAGTACGCCATGCCACCCCCGGCTTGGAGGATGAAGAGGGAGGTGTTAGTAGCCGAGGCGACGAAGCCCAACTACCGAAGATAAGTGGCGAAGCGCTTGTGCCAGGCACGGGGGACCTGCTTGAGGCCGTAGAGGGAGTGCTACAGAAGACACACATGATTAGGATGAGCGGGGTTGACGAAGCCTGGCGGTTGCTGGCAGTAGACGGTCTCGTCTAGGTGGCCATGAAGAAAGGTATTCTTCACATCCAGCTGGTGTATAGGCCAGGTGCGGGAGGCAGCGATGCTGAGGACGACGCGAATCGTTGTCGGCTTGACGACGGGGCTGAAAGTCTCAGCTAGTAGTCGATGTCGTGTCGCTGGGTGAAGCCGCGGACCACCCAGCGCTTTGTGATAGGCAAGAGAGACATCGAGTGGAATTTATGCTTGTAAATCCACTTGGTCGGCCACAACATTCGCGCCAGTGGTCGAGGAACAAGCCGCCAGAGTCGCTGTCGATGAGGGCCTGGTACTCATCCGCCATGGCCGCACGCCACTCGCGGATTGGCAAGAGCACTCCTATAGTTCCCGGCAGGCGGGGACACCGCCGAGGGGTCACAACCACCTCAGCCGTGGGTGGCGCCGCTCGGGCTGTATTGAACGACCGGCTTCGGGAGCCGTCCGGAGCCGGGTGACGGACCCGGCGGGCCGGCACGGAGGGGATGCCAGGTTCGATAGGCGCCCGCCGGCCAGAACACGGCCGAACGCTGCCCGGTGGCTGCTCGGGAGCGGGCGGAGGCGCGATCGGGGCCGCCAGAGGGGCGGCGCAGCCACAGCCGCCCCCACATGAGGATGCGGGATCATCGTGGAGCTCCTCCAGGTGAGCCCGAGGGTCGGTGGCTTTGGGAGGCACAGGCCGTGGGAGAGAGGCTGCGGCAGCGAAGCAGCGGTGCACAAGCGCGGCCGATCCCGCAAGTAAAAAATCCGAATCGCCGGGAGACGATCCGGGTAAGTTAAGACCAAACGGAAGCATGTCTCATCGAAAACCACATGGAGGGAGATGATGACGCGACGCGTGGAGAGGTCAAAATAGTGATACCCCTTATGGGAGAAGGGGTACCTGAGGAAGACGCAGGCTGTGGAACAGGGCGCCAACTTGTGGCGAGCCGTGGCGCTCATATTGGGATAGCAGAGGCACCCAAAGACACGGAGGTGGGAGTAGTTTGGTGGCGAGCCATACAACATTGTGTGAGGGATGCTATTCTGGACAACGGAGCTGGGGCGCCTATTGAGTACATAGGTTGCCGTGGCGAGGGCCTCGGCCCAAAAGGAGGAAGGCATGTGAGCATGAAGAAGTATAGTGCGAATGATATTATTCAGTGTCCGGAGAATGCGCTCAGCCTTGCCATTTTGTGGGGGAGGTGTAAGGGCAGGAGAGACGTAAGTGAATGCCGTGGGAGGCGAAGAGGGTGGTGAGAGCATTGTTTACAAACTCTTTGTCGTTATCAGCCTGTAAGGATTTAATAGGAAGGTTGAACTGGGTCTGTACTAGGTTGCAGAAGTTGGAGATGTGGGTGGCTATCTCAGATTTGTGGCTGAGCAGAAAAGTCCAGCGAAATGAGTAAAATCATCGAGTAAGACAAGGTAAAACTGAGCTCCAGCAACACTAGTGACAGGGATATGTCCAAATATCACAAATCGAATAAGCTCGAATGGCGATGTCCAAACATCACAATGAATAAGCTCGAATGGCGGATGCCCAAACATCACAATGAATAAGCTTGAATGACATTGTATTGGATGAACGAGACACCGAAAACCGGAGACGCACATGTTTCCCCGAAACATGAATGACGTAAGCTGTGTGCTACCTTATTACAATGGATCAAGTTTTTATTCTTAAGGATGTCGATGGCAGAGGAGCCAGGATGGCCGAGGCGATGATGCCAGAGTTCAGTGGAGATGGCGAGGTGGTCTTGGGGCACTGGTAGGATGGTAGGCATGGTGTAGAGGTCGCCAAAGACTATTGCAGCCGAAGCATCACGCGGCTGGTCTCATATCCTTCACGAAAAAAACCCAAAGCATCAAATTCAATTGAACAATTGTTATCCCTAGTGAACCGACGAACGTAAAAGTAGGTTGCGCACAAGGGAAGGAACAACTAGGACATTACGAAGATGAAATGTGGATGCTGCTGTAGGTAGGATGGACTTGCCACGACAAGTGATAGGGATATTCTGACCATTGGCAACAGTGATGGAAGAAAGGGATGATGGGAGGCGGGAGAGGAGTATACCATCGTTGGTGCTCATATGGGATGTAGCACCGGAGTCCATGACCCAGGAGGCCTAGTTCTGGAGCGTCATCTGGTTGAGGGCTGCAATGAGCCCTGTCTGATCCCACGATGGTGGCGACTGGGACACCTGCAGCGGGGCAAACGCCGTGTGCGCCCGTGGGACAGCACCGAGGACGCCGCCACCAGCGGGTTGCCCCCCGCCGCCCCGGGCTGGCCGGGCTGCTGGACCCTGTGGTGCCAAGGGGTTGTAGCAAACCCAGGGGGCCATGGGGTGATAGTGGCCGCCGCCACCACCCCCTTTGTTGCCTCCCAACCGCGCTGCCCGGGAGCGCGCCACCACCGCCACCGCCGCCGTCCTTCTTCCGGTTGCCCTTCTTCTTGTTGCCGAGCCGCTAGCGGTCTCAAGGGGGCTGACCACCGGAGGCCCCGTGAGGAGGTGGAACGGCACCCGCCGGCCTGGTGCGACCAGAGACACCGGGGCGAGGAGGGCGGTGTTGGTGATGGTCTTTGCATCATGAGCAAGCCGCATCTCTTTCAAGACGAGCATGTCATGAGCATGAGGAACGTTAAGACGGGCGGAGTTGGTGATGTCGTCGACGGTGCCGGGCGGCGAGGGTCGAGGCCGCGAGCATGGCGAGGACGAGGGCAGGACCCTTGATGACATGCCCGACGGCGCCGGGTTCAGCAGCCTTGGACTTGATGCTCGGGCGAGACTCGAGATGGTGGAGTCGCCCGCTGCAGGTGTGGAAATCCTCGAGGAGAACCGCACGGGATCCTTGTTGGCGTTGAAGAGGTCCTCGATGGCTCGCCAGAGCTGCCGGGGCGGTTCGATCATCCGCCAAGGCGCAGGTCGAGGGACGGAGTTGTCGATGGAGCCGTAGATCCGTGAGATGACGCAGAGTCCGCAATGACCCACTCGGGATCAACATGCCGAGGAGGAGCAAAGGCCGCTGATGTGTGGACGAAGGCCGAACTTCCCGCACAACACCTTGAAGAAGGACGCCCACTTCCGATAGTTGGATTTTAATTCCAACGTAAAGGGAACGTGGGCCTTGACGCTGACGGTGGAGTAGGGATGCAGCAGCGGCGGCTGCACCCCATGGGAGGAGGCATCGGGGATGCAAAGAAGCCGCGGCCGCACCCCATGGGAGGAGGCATCAGATCCCGTGGTGCCGCTGGTCTAGGAGGACAAGGTGGAGCTGGTCATGGAGGCCTCCGTCATGGTGGGTGGGTGCACACAGGGAAGAGGGGATCCCAGGCGCAGGTGGGAGGAGGTGACCTTCATATATATGCCAATGTGGCTGCAATACATGGCAATGTGCCAACAATACATGGCAGGTGCTAATCACACCTAATATACACTTGCCTAATGTATATATCTATCAGATCCCACAATCCACAGTTCAATCATATGAAGATCCTAGCAAAACCGTATCCTAAAATAGAACTGTACCTGAAATGTGCATAATGCATGAAAATAAAAGATCATAAATCGACAAAACCAATCACAAGATCTAAAGAATTGGTGGAGTTCCCGTACCTTGAATCCTGTAATAGATGTTCCTGGATGGCAGGATAGAGGCCACCTCCGGCCACACGTCTATTTGTACAACAGGGTTTTTTTTTATTTTATTTTTATTTCATTTGGACATTATATATATAATTAAGAGAACAATATCACAATAGCACTGATTGCATTCACAGTTCTCCATCCGATGGTATTTTAGTCACATTCAGAAGCAAAAGAAGATTACAAGGAAAATGAAAAATCTCTTAAACTTGCACATACCCAAGTAATAATTTGGAGGAATGGGAAAAGAAATACAATGACAAACAACCAATGGATCTCTTTATTCGTACAGGGAAAAATGGTATGGTAATTCTACTTAGATGCTTCTATTTCTGAGGTGCACAATTTCATTTATATGGTGAAAACCAGTAGTGGTAGCATTCAGGTTCAGAGCTGCTGCAAGACTGACAATATGTAGGTTTGCAAAGCAACCGATTCAAATTTGAGAAGATATTAACAAACACAAACACTCACTATGAAGGAAAGCACAAGCTCTGGTCTTTAAATAACACCCAATCAGTACATACAACCTTTATCTCTATAGGTGTCGTCTTTACTTTTGATTTGTTACACAAGTTCAAACAAGTTATTTGACTTATAACTCAATGATACTGGAAGAAAATATATGCAGGAAAGCTAAATGCAGAGTGGACAAAATGAAGGATCTTGCAAACCTTGAAGCGTAGGGCTTTCCTTTGGTGTGCTGAAAAATCTGGCAAAGCAGCGCCAGAATCGTGTATGGTGGCCTGGATATCAGTCACCACGCCTAAAGACATGGGCGGCCTCGGCATCAAGGACCTAGGCACCCAGAACATCTGCCTGCTCATCAAGTTGATTCACAAGCTTCACCACCCCGACACCTCGGCCTGGGTTCAATGGGTACACGGTCGGGCGTCTGTCTCAATGCTCAGCGGTGATATTCACGGGGAGCATTGGAACGTGCTGCGCTCCTTGCTACCGCTATACCAATTACCAAGCAATCATGCAGGTCCAGCTTGGCGATGGAAGAACGACCTCATTCTGGGAGGACGTGTGGGTGGGCGAAGAGGCAACCGCAGATCTGTTCCCTGCAATTCACACCCACTGCGTAGACAAGGAAAGCACGGTACGTGACATGATCAACCGTGGTGTTACAGAACAGCCTTGTGCCAAGGGTCAGCCCAAGAGCAACTCAAGAACTACAACAGCTCCAGAACCTGACCAGTGACATACAATTGTTGGACTCCACGGACCAGCGTACCTCAGCATTTGCAAATGGTGAAGGAGGGTTGGACTACTCTGCAATCTATAGCCTGTTGATGTCCAAGGGGCAGCCAAAGGACGAAAAGGCAGGTTTCGTTTGGAACAACTCAGTGCCGCAGCATGTACAGATGTTCATGTGGTTGTTGCCGCTCCATCCTTCTGAAGAAACATGTGGTTCAGAGTGCAACCTGTCAGATATGCAATGCAGAATACGAGACCTTGGAACACATAATCAATGGTTGTACGCTCGGACGCCTTTTTTTTGGGAGAGGCTCGACATGGCTCACCTAACCGATCATGACACCTCAACTCTTCACCTGGTTCTACCTCACAATGGCCTGCCGCGTGATGAGTTCTACCCCAATGTAATATCTCCCCCCCCCCCCGGGAAACTAAAAAAAAGTTCCTTCAAACATAGATTTATTTTTGCCAGAACACACCACTGTTTTGGTGCAATTTGTCCCGTGGTCACCCATGAGAGAAAAAAAAACTTGCAAAATGACATCGATGCCCCTAAAAGCCACATTTCCCGACAGTTGGCCCCACCGGTTAGTTTTGCCCCCAACCTTCATGTACGTGTCCTTCCCGACATCCTTCACTGCGTCCTTCCCACCCGCTCCATCTCGGTGGGATACCGGGATGGCGAGCTCCACCCCCGATCCGGCGACGGACGGACGGTGAGCCTCTATCGCGGTGGCGGCCGGCGAGACCCAAGCGGGGTGGCGGACGGCGGCCCTCCCCGGCCGCAAGCCCTAGCGCTGGGGCGATGAGCGGCACGACAAGCCTTCCTATCCCTCCCCGGCGCCGTTGGCCCGAGCCTCCCCATCCCTCCTGTTGCTAGACCGGGCGGAATACGGGAGCGGACCTAGAGATTCCACGAAGAATAGCGGCGACCGATAGCGGCCGAGCAAGTTGCAGGGTGTTCGCAAAAATACAATGAAAGACAAAGTCCACTAACACACCTGGCGCCACTTTGAGTGTCTTGCAAACAAAGTCCCCTTTGTATTAAGATCGAGTATTTGTCAAAGTTGAAAATGACGCACCACAAATAACACACTAGCGGAATACCGTTAAACAATCGATTCCGCCGTCTCTAACAAAAGAGATTTATTTTTGAGTTTGTATCGATATGCAAAGTATTTTAAGTTTTTGCGTCAAGCTTATATACCAATACAACAATTATTATCTTTTTTTGGAGTCAAAGACTCAAGGGTAATGACGGTAATAATAATAATAAAATATTTTATTTATTTTTGTTAATCAATATATAGTAAAAAAGGCTAAGGGGTAAAGTATAATGGCGGGAGGCCAATACCGACTCCTGCTCTTCTTCTCCCAGCTGGTCCGCGAAACCGACCCAAATCTTCGCGAGCGATAAAACCCGCGCGCCGGCGCCGCCGCCTCCCCCCGCCTCCCTGAGCAAAATCCAAAGATTTTTCGATTCCTGCAATCCCGATCTCGGTCTCCCGACCACAGCTCCGCGCACGCGCTTCGTTCGCGATCTCGACTCGGCGGCAGCCCCGATTCCTCGAGCCGATTCCAGCGATGCCGCAGCTGTTCCGCCCTCGAGAGTGTCCGTTCCCCGTTCCCCGTTCCCCTCGAGCCGTCGCCGCCTTTGGGTCCTTCTTGGATGCCGAGCCCGCCTCCTCTTCCTGTCCCACCCTTTGGCGGCGGAGGATGAGGAGCGTCCATGGCTGCCGATGAAGAAGAAGATGAGGCTGCTCTTTCCGTACGCCGTCGTGAACCGCGTGTTCGGCATCATGGATCGCGTCTGGGGCAAGGCTATGATCGGGCTCCACATCGGGATCTGCATCGTCAACATCATCTCCAATCTCCTCTCTTTCTACGTAGACGGCGATCAGGGCGGCTTGTGGACACTCGTCAGCCGCGTCACGCAGTTCCTCTGCTACGTCTTCACGACGTTAATCATGTGTGCGTTGATCAGCTACTACATGCGCGTGGATGGGGAGTACCACGCGTTTGAACCGTCGCCGCGGCACCTGCAGCCTGCACCTGCAGCGGCAGCAGAGCTGCTGCAGCTCCCACCTCCCCCACCAGAGATGGACATGTGTTAGGTTCCACCCGTGTGTGTTTTCTTGGCCCAGAGGTACGTTCTCTAACTCATATTCTTCAAGTATCTGTTTTAGTTGCTTATATCCTTGCAGGTGTTTGCTGCTCTCTACTTGTTCAAGTTACATGCCCTCTCCCCTTTCTGGACCTATCTTTGATTATATTCAGCATCTTTAATGTCGTATTGCTTAAGTATGCAACTATAAGTATCTGAAATACTAAGTTTTTCACACCGAAAATATCTGGGTTTTAGGTTCCATATGGTTTAGTGCAGATTTTTTAGTGTTGCCTGTGGCCAATATGGCTTAGTGCAGATTTTTTTTGCTTGTGCTATATAATCTGCTTTCAGTTTGTTTAGGCACACTAGAAATTGGAAGATGCTTCTGGGTTATTAGATATTACATGGTATGTTTTTCAAGTCTGCGCTGGATCTTTATTTTATAATTCAACAATGAATCCACAATGTGTTCATCCTTCAGTAGTTGCATTGTTAGCACTTCAGCGGATACTCCTAGTATTTTCTCCTTGTTTCTTTTTGTATTGTGTTATTTGTGATAAACAGGCTTTGGGATGAAAGGGTGAATGGAAGATCAGCACGCTGAAAAGATTTGGCTCTCTCTACCTCACCTGCCGAAGCAAGGATAGTGGACAGAAGGTTCCAAACATTAATGAAAGCATCACTTGACGCCTCGAGCTGAACGTGACTATCACACGCCTAATTATGGGTGCAAGTGTGGGACTATGAGGGGGGCAGGATGGCCATGCCATGGCCAACGGCGCCATCAGGGGGGCGCGACCAGATAAGAGGTGAAAATCTCAGAGAATCTAGAATAACGAAAATAAAGGAAGAATAGAAATAGGAAATAAGATTAGATGGGATTTGAGAAGTCCAAATTATAAGGACTTTCTCTTTTAGTTTACTTGATGAGGTACATGTCCATTTTGGGACTATAAATATAGGGGCATTGTAACCATTCAAATTAATCTAAGAAAGAAATAGTCTTGGCTTCCCCTGTTTCCCTCTCCCTGCCGTCTCCCCCACCCACTATCCATGTGCCGTCAGCCTGAGCTGCCAGCCCCCTTCCATGCGTAGGACTGTCACAGTGACCATTACAGAAGAGTTGATGAAAAGAGGAACCTGTTGAGTGCCATGATAACAAAAATTCTAGCGCACTAAATCAGGACACAGAACACAAGTACAGCAAACCAAGTGCGAGAAAGCCCAAGAAAGTATTTAACTGCAATAGCTATTAACTTTCTGCAGATCGAAGTATCTCATATGCAGTAGCTACTTTTTATTTCCAGTTGCCATTGTCTATGCTTGAGTAGTCCTAGAAATAAGAATAAATTTGTTTGCGTTCTTAATAATTTATCACTCTCTCATATTACTTGGGTTTCTTTTGTTTTCTGTGTTGTCTCTGCTGGGTTTTTGTCATTCCTGGTGACCCAAGTTTGACCTTTGTAGTATATGCACCAAGATAGCACTATTGTTAAAAAGGTCTGATTTTTTTTTTAAAAAAGTACAGAACAAAGGTTGCTAAAGTTGCATGCTTTTTTTAGTATCTGATATACTGTGAAAATGGAACAATAGGAAATTAGCATCTGGTACTTTCATTGCACACTTGTTGGGAAATCTAATTGAATTGTGGTGACTTCCTGACTGGTGTTGGGTCTCGCACCTTTGTAGTATATGCACCAAGATAGCACTATTGTTAAAAAAGGTCTGATTTTTTTTTTTTTAAAAAAGTACAGAACAAAGGTTGCTAAAGTTGCATGCTTTTTTTAGTATCTGATATACTGTGAAAATGGAACAATAGGAAATTAGCATCTGGTACTTTCATTGCACACTTGTTGGGAAATCTAATTGAATTGTGGTGACTTCCTGACTGGTGTTGGGTCTCGCACAGAGGCGCATGTGCCAATGGTTATGTGATCCCTTTCCGCAAAATGGTACAACTAAGGATTTTATTTTTGTTTTTTGTTCGCATAAAAATAGATAAATGAACTGACTCTCAATACAATTGTACTGTTTCACACTAATTCTGATTTATGTTTTGGAGGAATCAGCTAGTCACTTGATATATGTCGAAACTGCTAACTGATAGTATTTTCTTGTTAGTGATGTTGATAGTCTAACATTTGTTTTTGCGTTACCTTCTGAATTACATTTTTGTAAACATTCATCTCTAGAGATAGTTCTCAAGTGTGAAGGAATTAGGGCACCTGCTTAATGGCAGATTGTACCAGTTGGGGAATTTGTTGAATAAACTACTGAGTAGAAGGAATTAGGGCATGCTGTCCCTCTCCCTGGTGCTCCAAGGAAACCCTAGGAGGCGGCAGCAGGGTGGCTGGTGTGAGCGACACGGCGCGGCCAGCCCCTCCAGAAAAACCCTAGGTGTCGGGTGCTGGTGTCCGCGCTCCACGAAAACCTAGGTATGAGGTCCGTTCATGTCTGTTCCACTTCTCCATTGTTGTCTGCAGGCTCATGTGTCCTTCGATTTTGTTCTCATGGATGAAGGGAATTTTCAGAGGCCTAATTACTATACTGTTTTTTTTGGTTGCATCGATTAGCTTTCTCAGTTGTCTGTGATGTTTCTTGTTGTCTGGATTTAGTGATTGAGATTTTTTAGTCCTCTGTAATGAGATTCTAGGGATTTCACATTACATTCCATTAGTTATTTAATGTGTGGATCAAAACAGGCTGCCACCAAAAAAATAATGAGACGAGAGCTGCCAAGGTTGCAGTTGTCTTTTCTGTTTGATTGACCTCCTCTGTAATGAGATTCTAGGAATTTTAGATTTCGTCTCGTTAGGCACTTAATTTAATGGGTGAATCAAAATATGGATTTTAGATTTCATTTCATTAGGTATTTGATGGATGAATGAAAACAGGAGGCCACCAAAACTAAATTGATGAGACCTGCCAAGGTTATAGTGGCCTTTTGTGTTTGCTGAAATAAACTTCGTGTGCTTGCCAGTGATGGAGCTACTACACTTGACGACCTCCAACATGCTTACTGCCAAGAATATATATGAGTTTTTCAACCTTATACGGTTAGCTGTTGCCATGTTGGGCTGTGCCGATCAGAACAAACCAATTGTTCTCTGTTCAGGATATAACAAGGATATAACAGGGGTAACTGTATATGCTCATGTCTTTATGAAATCTTTTAACTGTTCGAAAATATATTTTTATTTATGCCAAATAGATCTATCGGTGGATATTGCTGCTTATTGCACTCCTTGTATATACAGTTTTACTCTTTTCATCTACTGCTATCTTCTAATTTGCATGTTTCAGAAAAAAAAAAAAAAAAAAACGTGTAGCAAAAATTGGTGCCAATCTGGTGGGTCAAAATCCAGATGCAGGTTGCTGCGCTCACGCTGTAAGACAATATGTCCATGCAGCTTCTAAGAAACTTTTTGGCTTTTGGATGAAACTCCTGGCACTATCAAAACAGCATTTGCACTCTTTCATTAGTCGGTGTCTACTATTCTTCTACGTTTTCTCCTTTCTTCATGCACGGAATAACTGATAGGTTGTTTTAGGACTGATAGGTTGTTTTGATTGCCTTCCTACGGAGATGATATGGCTGGACTATGTGAATTGAATTATGTATTCTTTGATTTGTTATAGCCATTGTGGGTGCTAATTATTGACTTAGTTCATGATAATTATGAACATGTAGATTGCTTCCATCTGCTTTAAATAGATGCTATGGTTATTATTGAGCCAAGAACAAGTATTTCAAATACCTTCTCTAAAGTTGAAATCAGATTTTTAGCTTCATTGAAGTGGTCGCAGGCTTGATTAGGTTTGTTTTCTGCAATGACAAATTATTCAGTTTTGCATGTTGCATTGCTCTGCTTCAGGATTCAGGTCAAGTGACACAGCAGAGCAAAGCAGCCATCCAGCCACCACATAGAGATTTCAACCGGGTAAGATTGATTCATTTATGCCTTTGAGCAAGTGCCTACTTTTAGAATTAAATAATTACCATACAAAAAAAGATGTAACACTAATAGCTATTCAACTTATAAGAAAAGCATTATAAGCTTGTTTGAACAGACTTATAAGAAAAAGGTGTATCGCTGCCTTTGAGCAAGTTTGTTTGTACACAGATCATCTACAACATAATTTTGGGAGGAAGAAAAGTATTAAGACAACAAAGATCGAGATGTAAATGATCTACAGTACTACAAAAGGCGCATGTTTTCTTGGTACGCTCTACCATAACTTTCTTCTAAAATTTTCTTTTTTTTGTGGTTATACATGTTTAGAGTTCTTTTAGCTTTGTGAAATAATCCATCATATATTAGTGGTTCATATAATAATCCATCATATATTAGTGGTTCATATAAGTTAGGGCTGGAACATGGACTTGTTGACACCCAAAAATGGCATGGTTTAAGTCACGCTGCGTGGTCCTCCCGACGGGTCTTCCCGGAGGTGCGTTCGGAGGTTCTCTCAGCCGTCACCGAGCTCCACGCGCCCCTACCGATCCCTAGATCGGTTTGGGCTGCCACGCTGCGGTGTTCGCTGCTAAGGTCGATCGCGACCTTCGTGGGCCCCAAGGCCCTCCCGGTGTGTTCTTGTGAAGCCCTAGTTTCGCGTCAACGGGGACTGAGCATGAGTGTAGAGCTATATTTATTAACAGCCTCCTATCTGGAAGACCTTGGTTGTTCTGGACATGATTGGGTTGTAGTGCCTCGAGTCCCAAGTTATGAACAAGTGGACCAGTGGTTTGCATATGTGTTTCAGTTTCATGCTAAAGTTATTTACGGTCATTTTCCAATAGGGCCTGTGTGTTAGTTTTTTCCTTTATCTTTTCTTTGCATTACCTGTTATATGCTAGATAATATAACGTAACCAGGTTTTACAAGATTATTATATAAGAGAAATAGAATATTAAATATATGGGCATAAAAATGCAGATGTTTTTACACATCAACAGAAAGGCCATTGGTATTCAGTCCCGGTATTGCAAATGCCCAACCATTTTATGGCAGGTACACAATATATCCTCCTATATTGAAAAAAAAACACAGTTCAAAGACTTTTATAAGGAGCATGTTCAACCAATCTATATTAATTGACACATACACGTGTTAACTTCTATACTACTAGTATAGTGCCCGTGCTAACGCTTACGACATCTGAAAAAACAAATCAAATAACTAAAAGATATATTATCACTGTCTACAAATCAATTAACTAAAAGATATATATCATCACCAACTCTTACAAGTGCGAAAAATACTACCATATACAGTATTGATTCCTCCATCTGTAGATGACATAGTATTCATTTTGATCAAACAATTGGTTAAATTATCGGATATGTGTCTTAGTGGCATGTGCTCCTTCAGTTAAGCTTACTTGGTACTGTTGAACCACTCGTTTTCAATCACCACTTAAAAAAAGGTAAATGCTTCTTGAATTGGTTTTCTATTGCCAAAGAAAAAAGATTCATTTGGGCCATACGCTCCTCTGCCCTCTAAATCAGCTGACACCAGTCAAATATTAAAAAGGAGAGGAGCAATGAAACACATTTTTTTCTTCTAAAAGTACAAATTGCATCTTTGTTGCTTTGTGTGCATTGTAGAAGTCTGAACCAATCTATAGCACAACATGCAGCTTGTTCATACAAATATCAGAGGACAAACCCTATTACAGTGCCCCGTCAGGCCCTTTGATGAGTGAGCTAACCCATGTATCAGATGATGCTATCTCAACAAGGTCTCAGAATGTCAAATCCCTCGATCAGAGATCAGCGCGTACACAATGTCATTAATGTGCCCCTTCCCTTCAACTCTGACAACAGTTTTGCTCTTGTTCACACAACCTTACTCCTCTTCAGCAACCATGCAACTGATGCAATGAACTGCAAGAAAGCATTGAAAGCTTAACTGAATTGTTAGGAGTATGGATGATTGAACTATAATGGAAAGTTTAATGCAATTAAAAAAAGTGAGTCTCATGTTCGGAAGAAGTGGAGAATTCAAATAGGATGTACAGGATCATGCTCATTCATACTATATCGCGTGCTGCAACAGTGCAGGATAAGATGTGCTATATGTTTCTCATATAACTCATACAGGCATTTGACAAATTTGTTACCATCAAATGAAATACTGAAAGGAGGAAAGCAACAAGGACAGGCATATTACAAAGAACTGACATTTCCTTTTACCTGCATAACCATATTGGTATGGATTTGCAGTAGCAGGGACAAAAAGCATTTTTCCATACATTAGTAAAGGAGTCATTCCCATCTCCATGTAATTCACACTTTTTTGGAGCAAGCACCTTGTTCTACTCAATGTTCAGAGTCAGCTAGAATTAAAAGTGATAGGGCTGTTATTGAGAGTTTGAATATATCATTCTATGCAAAAAATAGATAAATACAAATGGAGGTCTGATCACTTTAAACATAGCATGGTGTGCTGCATCACATCATTATTCATAACCATTTTGCATCATTGCTCAATAAGTTTGCTCCAGATAAAACAATAGACCTAGTAGCAACCAAATGTATGAATTTTTACAGAAGATTTATATTTCCATAAAAATACGAAACCAATTACATGGTACTAAAAAACCCTTTTTCTTGCATTATTCTACGTATATGGTACAGGTACATCTATAATTATCTGCAATTTGAGACATCAAGATATGAGGAAAAAATAAAAGAAAGATATATACTTAACTGTGTATCCATGTGGCAATGAGTGCGCCAATGATCCACATTCAGATCACCGAAGCAGGACGACCAAGAAATTAATTGTGCAAGGATCGTAACAAAATCATGAATCCAATACTGTATGTAAACACAAAGCACATAACGTAAAGCTAAATCCAATGTATATGTGGACAATAGCCTTTGGCCGTTTCTAAAATACCAGAACTGAGCAGCTTTAACATGCACTGCAAGGGAAAACTTCTCCACTTTGTTTGCATAGAAGCAAGAATGGCTTGATTTGAAATAATCAGAGCCACAGAACAGCCATGCGGTCTAAATAGTCCACAAACCCATCGGTAAATTAAAATTTGTAATAAAAAGTAAAACTGATTGAATCAGAACGAACTGGATCATGTACCTGCCGCTGGTGCTTGTCGTCACTTGTCGCATCTGCCATACCTGAATGGCTGTTCGCCTATTCTGTAGGCATTTCCACAAACAGTTGGTGAGCACAGGACATATGAAGGCAGAGGACGATGAGCAGGGCAGAAGCAGATCAAGCCACGGAATACTCGCCCATGTGTCACATAGCCGCGCAGCGGGAGAGAAGGGCACCGGCAGCGCCCTCGCTGCTGTCCATAGACCCACTCTGATGTTCTTACCAGTTTTGTTGCCAGTATACTCTAGTACTATGGCTGCCCAGCTTCGTCTTTGCAATGGCAAATGCCCTGGGTGGGCTTGATGATGCATTAGTAGAGCAGTAGCAAGCTTGTCTGCTTACATTGCTATGGGAGTCCGTTAACTCAAGTAGTAACAGTTATGCTATCCACATTCTTCACTGATAAGGAATGGAAAATATCCTTTAACTACTAATTCTGTTGGCCATCTCACCTCTCCTTTCACATTCAGTGTGCAATCGTGCATTAAGATGTCTTGCTTGTGAGTTAACGCTAACATTCATCACTCCATACTTGATCATGGACGTGATATGTTCTTCTAATACTACTTATATCATTTACTATTAATGTCTCTTTTCTACTTATTACTTACCAGGACCAGAAACACCAAGCTGGCAAAGCTTGAAATAGAACTGAATAAAATCTGGCAATAGAAATAGGTCTATAGGCCTCTGCTCAATGCCAGGGCAGAAATCACATAGGTGAACTCACTAATTGACTACATTGGTGAACTGGGAAGGCAAACTATGGACTACATAGGTGAAGTCACTAATTGATTGATCATAGGGATAATTTTTACAACAGGATAGTGCTTGTAGTTCGAACGACAATTTTTTTTTCGAAAGCAGGACTTCACTCGTGAGAAAGGCCGAAAGAAAGGCCAGAAGTTTCAATAAATCCTAGACGCCCCACGTGGCGAGCTGCCGGGAGAGCGAAGAGGCGAAACACTAACAAAAGGCACCGGCTACAACGGTGGAGCTTCGAGTGTCATACTAAGCGTGAAAGCAGTGTGCGACGAGAGGGCAGCGGCGATCAACGGCTCGCGGTGGAGGGGCGTCCCTGGTGTAGACGGCGGTAGGGGATGAGCACATCGAGGACCAACGAGGCCCTCGGAAGTGGTCTGCGGAACCTCCCGCGACCATGGGGTCCGGGTCTCGCGAGTTGGCGCCCTCAGGCCTGCCCTCCCACTTGTTGAGCATGACGCTGGGCGAGCCTACCGCTCCAGTTGGGATCTGTGGGCGGACTTGGCAGCAAGATGGTCGCTCCGCCTGGGGGTCCACTCATCGTCGACTAGCCGTGCACGCGTGACGCGTAATCTGGGCGGCGAGTCGATGAGGGGCGGCACCAGAGGGAGCAAGGAGTTGAAGAATGCTACCGCCGAGGCCTCGCGGTGTGCTCCGACAATAGCGCGCGTAGTTCTTTGGAGTAGCGTCGCCGCCGTGCACGGTGTAGCCGCATCCCCAACATCGCCCCCTCACGCCTCGGCCCGCGGGAGTGGCCGACTGAGGAGGGCCTGGTTCCTCCGTGGTGCCACCAGCATCCTTAAATCCACGGCCGACCCGGCGAGGAGGCGGGATGGGATGTCGTAGGAGGTGGCGAAGGGGGGTTTGCCAACACCGTCTGGGTGTCCAACCCCTCGGCATCCGCGAGTGGCGAGGGGTTCTTTGAGTCGGCACTTCCAGAGCTCCAAAGAGGTGGATTGAAGCGCCGACCCGAAGAAGCCGCGCGGTTCGGCTCGAGCATTGTCGATAGAGTCGGAGGCTCCGGCGCCCGCAGGCCCGAGCACGCGGATTGTCGTTGTAGCCGAGGCGTGGTGGTGGCCTCCCTTCGGCGGGGCACAATGAGGGTTACCGGTGGCGTCGGCCGTTCGTCGGGCGGCGATGCGGCGACGTCACGAGGGTGGATGGCTTCCTTGTTCATGGCCCGGTGACGGCGGTAGCGGTGAGCCTCGCTTGCACGCCGCGGAGAGGCGGCCATGCTTGCACGCCCCACCCGATGGCGACAACGCGGAGCGTCGAGGGGTGCAACGGTGGCGTGGTCGTGCGCCCGGGCGATTGAAGCGAGACCGCAAGCTCCGGCGTGGCGGGCGGGCGGCGTCTTTGTGGCGCACCTACGGGCGGTGCCGTTGGCGGCGGCGCCCGACGGCTTGAAACCCATCAGGCGTCGTTGACTTGGTGAAGGACAACCCCACTCGGGGGCACCCGACACAGCTCAAGAAACAAGAATGGTGGAGTGATGATTGAGGAGAAAGCCAAGGCCAAGAAGAATTCAAAAGTCCCCACAGGTATACCCTCTGATCCTCCCATTTCTAGCTCTACTGTAAATTTAGAAGATATTGCTAGAGCTTGCTGTTTTTTAGCCTAAGTCAGAATGAGATTAGTAGATTAGCCAACATGTCTCTCCCTAATGCTACTGAGGAAGCAGAAAGGGCCATGCTTAAGGCCAAAACTAAAATTGCTGATATAGCTAAAGCAAAGCAGGAACAAAATGAAGTTGTTAGAACAGAGGTATCTAATGATCCCAATAACCGAGAAGATGGTAGAGGTATGATTTTGAAGGCTAACAATGCAAATGTTGAGGTGGGTGAGACCTTGAGTTATGAAGAAGAGGGCAAATTAGATGTATAGAGGAAAACCAACACAATAAGATTAAATGAAGATACTTTTTTGGAACATAAGAGGCTTGGCAACCAAGCTAGAAGGAAACAACTTTTAGAGTTAGTTACAACCCATAACTTTGATTGTATTTGTCTTCAAGAAACCATTAAAACAACCTACACTCGAGAGAGAGAATTAGATAGATTTTCGAACAACAGAGATATGAAATGGGATTGGATCCCTTGTAATGGCCATTCTGGAGGTATGTTGATGGGAATTGACCAAGAACTGATGATATGTATGGAAGCTGAGCATGGCTCCTTTTACCAGAGTTTGAATCTGAAGATGTTAGATGATAACTATGAATGGATGCTTATCAATATATATGGACCGGCCCATGATGAAAGAAAATTGGAATTTTTAGAAGAGATACAAACAAAGATGTTGGATACAGAGTTACCTACTGTCATGGGGGTGATTTTAATTTGAATAGATCACCAAGAGAAAAGTCTTCGGGGACAACATTGATTTTGGCCCGATGAATGCTTTCAATGACATGATTGATAACACTGCCATGAGAGAACTTCACAGGCGGGAGTCGGTATACATGGTCCAATAAAATGACACCACCTATAATGTGTGTTTCTTGATAGAGTCTTTGGTGGCTAATAGATGGGAAGATGATATGATTTGGCAAATGATTTTAGATAAAGACCAAGAGTAGGGTCGATCACAATCCACTAATAGTTGACACTTCGGGGATAAGAGATACAAAGAACTTCTATTTCGGATACAATGCACACTTTGGCCAAACAAGAGGGTTTCTGCCAATGGGTATTAGATAAATGGCCAGACAGATATAAACACAAAATTACGATCAACGGCATATATTATCAAGTAAATTGAGAAGAGCTATTAAGGGATGGGGGAAGAATATAGATAGTGCACGTAAGAAAGAGAAGAAAGAGTTGATGCAGGCAATTGCAATGTTAGATGAAGCTAGTGAAGTTAGAAGTCTAAATCAAGATGAGTGGAATATGAGATACAAATATGAAAAAGAATTGTTAAAGATTATGGCAGATGAAGAAGCAAAATGGCAGAGAAGAGGTGGAGAACAGTGGATATTAGAAGGTGACTCTAATACAAGCTACTTTCATAAATGTGCTAATGGTAGGAAAAGAAAAATGAAAATAACAAGCTTGGAACATGAGGGGATGACACTGAATACAGAGCAGGGGATAAGGGAACACATAACAGAATACTACAAGCAGCTGTTTGGAGCTCAGGGCACTGCAGATATGCACCTTCAAGGCAATATGTGGTCACCAGAGCAGCAACTTTCAGAACAAGAGAATGCAAGGTTAGTGAGGCCTTTCACTTTACACAAGACAGAATTGGATCATGCATTGAAAGAGATGAAAAATAACACTGCTCCTGGGCCGATGGGTTTAGTGTAGAATTTTTTAAAACATTCTGGGATGTGTTAAGATTGGATGTCAAAGAGATGTTAGATGACTTACATGAGGGCCACCTAGAGTTATGGAGACTAAATTTTGGAGTTATCATCCTACTTCCAAAGGTGAAACCAGCTACTAGTATAAAACAGTTTAGACCTATTTGCCTTCTGAATGTGATATATAAGATCATTACCAAGGTACTAACTTTGAGATCGATTTAAGTGGTGGACAAACTCATTAGTCCTTTTCAGACTGCTTTTATACCAGGAAGAAACATCCTAGAAGGAGTTATAATCATACAAGAGATCCTTCATGAGCTAAGATCCAAGAAACAGAGTGGAGTTATTTTAAAATTAGATTTTGAAAAAGCCTATGATAAGGTTAGTTGGGATTTTTTAGAAGAGGTACTATTAAGAAAAGGCTTCCACAACAATTGGATACAATGGATAAGTAAGGCAGTCAGAGGAGGTAGAGTGTGTATAGATCTAAATGGTGAAAGGGGAGACTACTTCAGGAGCTTTAAAGGATTAAGACAGGGTGACCCCCTATCACCCTTACTATTCAACCTGGTAACAGATGCATTATCCACAATGTTGATTAAGGCCTCAAATGTAGGAATCATTCAGGGTCTGGTCCCTCATTTAGTTGATGGTAGCATTACTCATCTTCAGTATGCAGATGACACAGTGATGTTCCTACATTTTACTCTTGAGAATCTACAAAGAGCAAAAACAATTCTAGCCTGTTTTGAAGCAATGTCAGGGATGAAAATAAAATATGAAAAGAGTGAGGTATACACAGTAGGTTTAGATGTTGTGCAACAAACTCAAGCAATTGAGATACTAGAGTGCAAACTGGGTCAATTTCCTATGAAATACCTAGGTATGCCAGTAAGTGACCACAAGATATCCAAAGCCCAATTGAGTTATGTTTGTGACAAGATTGCAAAGAGATTAGGGACATGGCAATGTGAATACCTAACTTCGGAGGTAAATCAATGCTCATAGACTCATGCCTGTCAAGTATACCAATGTACACCATGGGGGTTTACCAGCTGTATGAGGGCAATTTTCAAATCTTGGACACTATAAGATCTAGATTTTTCTGGCAAGGAACAGGGAAAAAGAGAAAATATCACATGGTCAAATTTGAAGCTTTAGCAAGGCCAAAGGAATTTGGAGGACTGGGATTTATGGATGTGAGAGCTATGAATACATGCTTATTGGGTAAATGGATAGATAGACCGGAGAGAGATGACAATAGCCTCTGTTGTTCCATTCTCAAGAAGAAATACTTGGGAAATAAAAGCATCTTCCAAATTAAAAACAGAAAAGGCTCACAATTCTGGAGGTCTTTACTAGATGTCGAGATTGGTTTCAACAAGGAAGAATTATAGAGATATGCAAAGGGTCGACAAACCGTATTTTGGCATGATGTTTGGGTCGGGGGAATGCCCAATCGTGTGTCACTTTCCCTAACCTTTTTCGATTGCTTTATACCAAGACATAGAGGTATCTCGGGCATATAATGATGGTAACTGGCAGATACAAGTAAGAAGACAATTGAATGGTATCTTCGTGGAGGAGTGGAACAATCTATTGGAGATATTACAACCAATTCAACTGTCACTTGGTAGAGATAAGATGGTATGGGCTTTAGACAAATCAAAAAGATATAATACCAAATCAATGTACAAACACCTAACTTTTGGAGGTATAAAAGATACTCAAATGATGAATTTGTGGAAATGTAGAATTCCCTTGAAAGTTAAAAATTTCATCTGGATGGCCACCCATGAGGGCATCCAATCAGGAGTACAGCTTAAGAAAAAGCAATGGTCGGGACCTCAAGATTGTCTCTGCTGTGATATTCCAGAAACAACTGACCATGTGCTGTTCCAATGCCCCATTGCTGTTTATTTATGGACCTTCCTGAGAGTTACTCTAGGATGGCCGACTGCACCTATGTGTTGTGCGGATTTTCTCATTGAGGTCTTAGAAAACTCCAGTGGAGCACGGCGTAAAGTGAAGTTATTCATTTGTGCAGGTGCGTTATGACATGGCCATCAACAAGAAAATGCTGGCGTCGCCAAAGTCGATCATCCACAAGACAATCGTTCTACTAAGTCATGGAAGCCTCTCCTGAAAGCCAAGCTGGAACCAACCGCGGAGGAGATGATACAGCTGCTGGTGGCAAGGGCGTAAGGAGCGTTGGAAGTCAAGTGAAAGGGCAGGACCGACCAGATCCCAAAATATGCATATCTTAGTGTCATGTAACCTGTCATTTTGATCTGTTCTTTTCTGGGGCTGTTAATGCCTAACTTTGGATGTAATAAGTAAGACGTAGGTTAAGAGGTTTGAGGAGTTGTAGAGTTATAAGAACTGTTAGAAGATGTAAGCAGCACTAGTGAGTGCGTTAAAACGAAAACTGGTCTTTTTCGCACCAGCCAGGCTGATGGTGTTCGTTGTTTTCTAATAAAGCCGGGTGAATGCCTTTGGTCTAAAAACCCATCAGCGTCGACGTTGGGTGGCCGGGACGTGCCCCGCAGGCCCAAGCATAGAAACGCGTGGATCCTCGATGCCGGCTGCGGGCCAAGGCGTTGCCGCGCAGGCACCCGCATCGCCTCCGGAGACGGGGCCGTAGCTCGAACGGGCGCATTGCGCCTACGTCGGTGACGTCGCCTCCTCCTCGTAGGTGCTCGGCATGGTGCGCCCTCCACAACGCCCAGAGCCTCGCTCGGAGTCCGTGCCGGCGGAGAGGAATGTAGCCCGGAGAGCCTTGCAGGCGGCGTCTAGGTACGACGGACGGGTGGCAGCTGGGGCAAACTCGTCGTCACAGGCACAGCTGCAAGCGTGGAGGTCCTCCCAACGCTAGAACTTGCCCCTGCCAGACGGCCGCGGGGCGGGGAAGAAGGGGGTGGCGTGCTGGAGAGGGAGGACGACAAGCGCCTGCCCGAGCGCACAACCTCATCGTCGTCCCTGCACCCATCCTCGTCGTCGCAGAGGTCCTCGACGGTGCCCTCCTCTAGCAGCGAGGTTCTTTCCGGCGCCGTGGTGGGCAGGGGCGTTGGGGCGGCGACACCCAGGCCGGCGGCAGTCGAGACCGCGCGCAGTGGCAACGGTGACGAGGACGATTTCGGGGGCCCGAGGAGCCCCCACGGTCTCCACGCCGGCCCGACGCGCCCTCGAAGGCCCATCGAGGGCCGGGGGCTCAGGTCCGGGGCTGCATCGGCGGAGAGGGGAGGCAAGGGCGTGGGGACGGCCTGCGCCGCGGATCCAAAGTCGGTGAGGCCATGGGGGCCGGATTCGGGGCACAGCAGGCGAATTCCGTCGGCGCCTGGGCCGCCGCCGGCGGCGGCGGGCGGACGGACTGCGACTTGGTGGAAGGAGCGGAGGAGGTGGGTGGGGACGGCCGACGCCACGGATCCAGAGTCGTCGAGGCCAAGGGGGCCGGATCCGGGGCACAGCAGGCGGATCCCGCCTGCTCCTGAGCTGCCGGTGGCGGCGGCGGGCGGGTGGACTGCAGTGCGGCGGGAGGAGCGGAGGGGTGGGCGAGCGGCTCGGCGGGGGGCGAGAAGGGGAAAGGAGAGGTGGGCGAGAGGGCTACGGGGATGCGGGTGCGTGCTGGGAGGCGCTAGCGCCGGCGCGGCGGCCGGCGGCGGTGGCGGCTATGCCGCCAGGGAGCGGGTGAGGGCTTGTTTCTCGAAAGACAGTTGTGGCTCCATATATCATCACTAAAGATACTACGAGGGAGGAAAGGTAGTGGACTTGCTTTCTTCTGTATTTTCCTGTTCTGACAACCGTAGTTACTTACATTATACAGTCATCAGGAAAAATTGTATGTCAATCAAATATAGTGAAGCTTTCGTGAATATGCGGTGAGACTTAGGTCCTGTTTGGTTCCTAGGACTAAACTTTTTTTAGTCCTAGAGACTTATAAAAAAAAGTCCCTCCAAGAGAAGTCTTTTAAAGGACTAATAAAGGAAAAGTCTAAAAAAAAAGTCCGGCCTTGTTTGGTTTGGTAGAGGGACTAAAAGGAACTTTTTTAGTTTCAAGGACTAAAAAGTTTCTAAACCAAACACGACCTTATAACCACTGCACTTGGGAAAAATGCCCATTTAGGTGCTGGAGGGGAGAATCGAATGGGCACATGATACAATTCTATAACTCCTAGAATATTGTGTTTTTTAATATAAATAAACAATTTAACAGTACAAAGTACTCTAGAAAGAGTTCATTTTCAATGCACCTATGTAGTCCATACAGTGCATGGTAGATAGCACCTGTATGCACTATCTAAGCATATACACTTGTGGTTATGCAGCACTATCTTGGTTATCTTACATCTCAAACTGTGGTAGAGGCTAATTAGATAACAGTTCTTATTTCTGATATTGTAGTTAACAGTTTTTTTTTTTTCATACTTGCAGTGCATAATAAGGCATACCTTCTTGAACATCCAGCTTGAGCAAAATTAACACCGGTCCAAGGGTTTGGTGTACCAAGAGAATTCAAATAAGCATTGAGGTGTTGGCGTTGCTATGTTTGTCAGGTATAGGCCTCTTTGGCCAACCAAGATACTGCAGTACAACACTGAAACATTGCAGTGACCAACGACCAAACCTTTCCATGCTCTGTCTAAAATAAAAATTACTTTTTATGTCATTTCTATTATTCTGTACAATAAACAGATACATGTTCTTGCATTTCTTGATTGGTTCGGTTTCTTTGGTTGTGATGATAGGAGGAAGAAGACGAGGTGGAGTCAAGAATTGGTACAAATGAATCGTGTTGTCTACAGAATGGATTCAGCATTTGAGGCTGCTGTTGTTCTCTCACGTACATGATGCCTGCTTCTTCCATAGCGACATTCTGCATGTTGTAAGCCTCAAGTACCAGATGGCATAGCTGCTGTAGTAAAGAATCTTCAGTGACATGATTTGCAAATTGGTAGCTCAAGTCTTCTACCGGTGGTGTCTCCACGAAGCAGCACAATTCATCCCTGCACTTGATGCACCTGACGTCAAATTGCTGTTGACGTCCTCTGATAGATAGCTCTGCCGTTTGTCTATCTGCTGAAGATGAATGGAGATGTACACACGGCTTCTTGTTGTGTAACGAGTATACTGTTTTCTTAGAAGTTTGTGAGTTTCATCTTCCATTTTGCTACAATGTTTCCATAATGATCTGATGCTATTTGGATGGTAGAAACTGTAAAAATTCATTTTTTTAGCATCAATGGTGCAAACCGTAAAAAATTCGAACATCACCGAATTTTTAGTCCCTCTTTTAGTCTCTACAACCAAACAGGTAGGGACTATTGTAGGACTAAGAACTTGTGAGTCCCAACTAAGAAAGGTTCTAGGACTAGAAACGAAACAGCCCATTAAGAGCCTTTTTGGGTGAAGCCGTTTGATTTCACTCCATTTCCACATAAAAGAGTTTCAGAAGCAGTGGGGAAGCTGTGCCAAACGGGATTGGATTCCTTTGATACTAACTTACAGGATTGGAATCCTTTGGTTTTGATATTGGGTTATGCCTTGTCAGAATACCCAACCAACACAATTCAGCCACCACCGCAAGTGGTGGAGGTACGAGCTTTACAATTTATTTACAGACGTAGTACCGGACAAAGTGACCACTGATGAGCAAAGCAGATTATTAAGAAATGGAATTCTCGGTTCTCCGTTCCCCAGAAAGCGAGCGTCGACGATGGGTGCTGATTCCCCGACGACGTTGGTGGCCGCTGCACTCGCCATCGCCGTCGCCGTGTTCCTGGCGTCGCTGCCGGTGCTGTACCGCCTCCTCATCACCGCCGGCGACAATGGCAAGACGAGCAGCAAGCCCCTGCTGCCTCCTGGCTCCTTCGGGCTCCCCGTCGTCGGGCAGACGCTGAGCCTGCTGCGCGCCCTCCGCGCCAACACCGCCGAGGAGTGGCTCCGCCGTCGTGCCGCGGCCTACGGCCCGGTGTCGCGGCTGTCCCTCTTCCGCCGCCCGACGGCGTTCCTCGTGGGCCCCTCCGCCAACAAGTTCCTCTTCACCAGCCCCGCGCTGACCACCACCAACAGCGAGTCCTTCAGCCGCATGGTCGGCCGGCGCACGGTCCGCGACGTGGCCGGCGACGAGCACGCCCGCGTAAGGGCCGTGATGGCGCGGTTCCTCAGGCCGGACGCCGTCAGGAGGCACGTCGCCGGCATGGACGCCGAGGTCCGGCGCCACCTCGACGCGTGCTGGCGCGGCCGGACCACCGTGGCGGTGATGCCGTCCATGAAGTCGCTGACGTTCGACATCGTGTGCACCGTCCTCTTCGGGCTGGGCGAAGGCACGGACGCCGCGGCGGATGTCCGGCGGGAGCTGTCGACGGAGTTCCAGCAGCTGGCGAGGGGCATCTGGGCGGTGCCCGTGAACCTGCCCTTCACCACGTTCAGCCGGTGCCTCGCCGCGAGCAGCCGAGGGCGCCGCGTTGTCGCCGCGCTCATCCAGGAGAGGGGAGGGCCGAGCTGCAGCGGGGCGGCAGAGCTCGGCGGCCGGCGACGACGTGGTCACTCACATGCTCGCCGAGGGCCTATCCGAGGAGGAGATCACGGACAACGTCATATTCCTCCTGGTCGCCGCCCACGACACCACCGCCGCGCTCATCACCTTCCTCCTCCGGCAACTCGACGCCAACAAGGACGCCTACGCCAAAGTTGTACATGGTGCGTAGGTAATTCACAGTACTTCCATTCCACTCCCGCGATGAGTTCACCTCCGGCGGGCAGCGTGCTAAATGATTATTCATGGAATCCACCAGAGCAAGAAGAGATCGCGCGGAGCAAGGCGCCGGGAGAAGCTCTGTCATGGGACGACCTCTGCAAGATGAGGTACACCTGGGCGGCGGCGATGGAGACGCTGCGGCTGATCCCGACAACGTTCAGCATCATGAGGAAGGCGGTCGACGACGTCGAGTACGGCGGGCACCTCATCCCCAAAGGGTGGAGCCTGATGAACGCGATGACCATGACGCACTGGGACGCGGCCATCTTCCCGGACCCCGGCCGGTTCGACCCGGCGCGGTTCGAGGACCCGTCGGCGATACCGCCCTTCAGCTTCGTGCCGTTCGGCGGCGGCGCTTGCGTCTGCCCTGGGAACGAGTTCGCCAGGGCGGAGACGCTTGTGGCCGTGCACCACATCGTGACGCGCTTCAGGTGGAGGCTCGCCGCCGGCTGCGATGGCAGCTTCTCCAGGTACCCGATGCCGTACCTGTCTCAGGGCCTCCTCATCGACATCGAGCCTATCGATTGAGGTGAAGGACTGTTCAGTTCAAGGAAGAAACCGTGTGTGTTGGTGCAGATCGAAGTACTCAACAGCTTGAGAAATGGTGTATCCTTTGCATTCAGAAGGGACATCTTTATTGTATTATTAGGATCGTACCCGCGTGCGTTGCTACAGGTGTTATACTTCTCACTTGACACTCCCGCTTAACAAGATTATATGTTTCCAATAAGATTACATGACTTGACTATAATAGTTGTGTAAGAAAAGAAGAAAATAATATACCACAGTTGTAGGCCTTATATTTTATATTTCCTATGCTTACAATTTTTAAGCTACCTTTGTTTCTCAACGGTTTAGATCTATACTTTGTATGAGAGAAATACTTTCATCGAGCACGAGTTTGCTTGATCCCCATAATTCTCATCCTTTTAAATGTTTGTACTTATTTTGTCTCATAAATGTTTGTACATTCCTAAATAATTTTAGTCAAATTGCATGTTTTGTGGAACGAAAGGGAGTACATCTTTCATACCGAGTAGAATTTTTATTCCTATCATAGAATTTTTCATCCTTTCTTTTAGATTCCGATCATATTCATTTTAAGTTTTTTTCCTTCTAAAATAGGGTCGGAGTTCTTCATCATGCACACGTATCTTTTTTCATTCCATGCAGTCATGCAAATCTAGTGGGAGTGGGATGAAAATAACAGCTTCCACTTCTTAGCATGCAAACTATCGGGGTTGTCCTAGCCAAGCATGTGGGGGGCGCGCCACGGCGAGCGAAGTTAGGCGACGCACGCCGATCCCGCCAGAGTAGAGTCCGTGTTTCGCTCTTTTTTTAGTAGTAGGACTAGCAGGTGGGCCGCCGAGATGCGCGGTTTACGTGTTGCAAACGGGTCTAACAACGGGTTTGTACTGTTATGGTAAACAAGTTTGTACGGTTCGTAACGGGTTTTACTGTTTGTAAACGGGGTCTGCACTGTTCACAAACGGGATTACTGTTTGTACTGTTCACGTGATCCGGTACTGTTCATTACGAGTGTGTACTGTTTATGCGATCCGTTACTGTTCCATGAATAGTACCTGACCAATCAGGTTGCTCTATTGGTATACGATTGTAAGAGTATATATATAGATTAGAGTCAAATACACGGAAAGATATCAGTATTTGTAATAAGATCATAAAAGCAGGAAGCAAGCTAAGACAAATCCTTGTAAGATGTTGTTCACAAAACAAACAAAAAATCATTGTAACATGATTTATCCTATCCAACAACAACAATCTTGAGTGTTGGGAAAGTAAACACACATATCTCCTCATCCTCGCGCCCTCTCTCTTTGACCTCTTCCTCTCTTCTTCATATCCAGAGGAACTATGGATGGCACCAGGGTATGCCCCTATATGCCTTGGCAAACTTATGATTTGAGAATTTTTTTAATAAATATGCATGTTTATATATGTATCTTATACATTATTGTTTCTAGCTCATGGTCATGGTCATGGTCCAATGTTAGCAGCCCACAGATGAACTAAATCACTGAAACCCAAAATTGAAGTTGCACGTGCTCGTCTCTTGCCCGGCTCCCTAGTCCGCTTGGGTTCCTTTGCCCCCGTGCCGCTTGGATGCTCCGCACGCAGCACGGGCCAATGGCAGCACGACGCTGCCACCTCCCCCAACGGCCGCCCCTAATCTGTCCACCGGTGCGGCATCGCCGGGCGGGTAGTTGCCACTCCCCCGCTCAGCTCTTTCCCTTCCACTACCCTACGGCCCCACCCCCTTTTTCTCCCAGTCTCAGTCCCGGCGCCAAGGAGTCGACGACCCGTGGCAGCAGGTGGCGCAGCGCCATTTCTGCAGCAACAACATTTGGCACACCCCGCCGCGAATTCGTGGTCTCCGTCAATGGGAGGAACTAAACTCCAAATACATACAACAATATAGCAATGAAACAATTAATTGCACGGTCAAAGTTGACTTAAATTAATATTACCTAGATTTGGTCCCGAGATATACTCCTTTTTCATTTGAAATTATATGTCACTCCAAGAATTTTGGATTCTTGGAGAGTTAAAGTATCTCAAACTTGATCAACATTGCCTAAACCTAGTCCTGAGATAAATATACTCTCCTCATTCTCCAAATCTGTATTTTCTGCCACTCGGCTTACGCGTGTCCTTGTTTGGCTGTTTGTCGTGGCATCTATTTGCCGATTCTAAGCAAATTAGAAGTAGGGAAGACAAAAAAAAAAAAAAGAAATATAGGGTTCTAGAAGCAACGATGCCAGAGGCACAAAAAAGTTGGACGGTTATAAAACATCACGATAATCTCAGCAGGCCGTTACGACAAACAATGACCTGACAAAATAGCTTAACTCCCTTGAAAGGATAAATTAGGCCATGTTTGGTTTAGGGACTTTTTAGTCATCTGACTAAAAAAGTCCCTTTTAGTCCCTAAGAAACCAAACAGGGGAGACTTTTTGGGACTAAAACTACCATTTGGGACTAAAATGCGTAAGACTCTCTTGAGAGTCTTTTGGGACTTTTTCTCCCTGTTCTCCTGCACCTGCTTTCGTCACCGCGCGCTTGCAAGCGCCAAATAAGCCTAGTCCCGACGCGCCCCGCCGGTAGCTACCTCCGGGCGTGGCCGCTCCACGCTCCTCCTCGCTGCCGCTGCGCCTAATCCTGCCTCACCGGGAACAAAGAACTCGAGCATCGAGCCGGGCCACGAGGAGTCCGTCCCGGTCCGGCCGAGTGCCGCCGCCCCTGCCTGGCGGCCATGGCGCCGCCGCCATTTCCCTGGCCAAGGCGCCACCGGCGGTGGCTGAGCAGCCGAGGACCGGCCGCCCGATCCGCAAACTGGGCGCGCCCAGCCGGACTTGGGGCTCGAAAAGAACCGCTTTCCCGGGCATCTTGAGACGCAGCACGCGGCCCGCGTCGCCGCCGAGGCGGCGCGGCACCGCGGGTCGTGGAGGAAGCTCTCGCCAACAAACGACGGGGCGGTGGCGGCAGAAGCGACGCCGGGTCGCCCCGAGCGCTCGCGGGCGTGGCCGCCGTGGGCACCATTGCGGTCGCCCCGGTAACAAGAAGCAGCAAGGCTATCACCGGCACTATGATCCGGAGCTCGCCGGCGGGTCAAGGAGTTCGAGTACCGCGAGATCCACCCAAACAACACCGGACGACAAAGAAGAACCGCCATTCTTCCTCCCGACGCATGGGATCGCCGGCGAGGCTCGTGATCCCGCCCTCGACGCGCACATTCGCTTCGGTCCCGCCGCCGTAGGGCACTCCTCGACCCAGCCCTCAAGGGCGGCGCGCCACGATACGCGTCGTCGCATCCTCTCGCGGCGCAGCAGGTCCCGCGTGTGGGAGTGACTACTTTGAAGCCGAGATCCCCACCGGGTTCCGGTGATTTTCCCGGGGAGAAGACGCTACGGCGATCCACACTCCCGCCGGTGAGCAAAGTGAGCAAACCGAACTTTCCTCCTTGCCTTCCCCCCTCGTGCGGCGTTTGTTCTGATTTTTTTGAAACCGGCGTTCTATTTCTGTCCGGAGACTCGGATCAAGAAATTTAGTCCCTTCTCTAGTCCTATAACCAAACAGTCAGGGACTAAATTTTTTTTAGTCCCATCTTAAAAAAGTCTAGTCCCAAAGAAACCAAACAGGGCCTTAACCTCGGGGCGATCCCATGCGGATTCATGTCCCGCTTTGAGCCCTAAGCCGCAATCCTCGGTCGCATTTTTTTTGCCCAAGGGATGACCTGCGGGACGGACCCTTTGGGCTTAAATAGGACATCTAGATAAAGCAACACATTTTAGAAGGATTGCTATATATTACTAGACATATATTTTTATCCATAGTTTTCCCTCGGTTTTCTACTTTAGCTTTTCACTTTGCAACATTGTACCAAGCGCTCATATGAGCTTTTATTTATGCTAACCTATAGCAAAATTGACTTTGAGCATGGTTTGTTTGATGATCTTAGTGTCTGTTAATATAGGATGGATCTGTGACTACCATTGTGGATAGCCTGAAGGCCTCTTCCAACCCTCTCGAAATTGTAAACTAAGGGTTATTGTAGTCATGTACATGATGTAGAATTTGCTCTAGGTCGAAGAATATAGCCACGCTCTGAGTTGATTATGTGTGTTCTGTTTCATCTTATGTAACGTATACTTATGCCAACGTATTAAATATCAATGTAATGTGTTGTCATCAAATATTATATGTATTTCAATCAACCACTTTTCTTCATATGTATATCGAGATTGTTCCATATATTAAACGAATCTATAAAATATCCTGTACAATTATCTAGCACTCATGGTAATTACCAAGCCAGACATATCATTTAGCTCCTTGACAATAGAGTGCACACCTTTTCCTCCTTAATTCCCCAAAATTTCTACCTAAACGGGCGCGCTCGCGCGCCTTGATACCAGTCTTAGTCAAACGAGCATGGTACCCCTTTATCCTCTAGTAGCCTCGTCGTTCGCCGCACTCGCTCGACATCGTTCCTCCTCGCGCCACTTAGGGGTCACCGAGAGTGTGGTGTTGCGCTAGACCCGGTTGGACCCGCCATCATCGCGCTTTTTGCAGTCCTCCATCGTGAGCAAATTGCATATATTTGTAGGGGTGCAAATTAGAGAAAATTAGGTGTTTCCGACCCTTTTATTTAAATTATTTATACTAGTTCTCCAAATTTTTAAAAATTAGTACAAATAATTTAACTAAAGAGGGTCTGCACCTTATATATTTTGCACAGTGCAGTGCAGGGATCCGTTCTAAAAAAAAGGGTTACCATATCAATTTGTTCGCAAGTTTCATTCACATCAGCACCATATACAGTCGTTCTAGCGTATTTGTAGGTCTACATCGACTCGACGTACTAACATTTATATTGATAATAACAGTTGCATACATCGAACCATTTATTTATACTTTTACTGTTGTAGCGACGACAGAACCACCGGCTAATGTGGGGTAATGCAAATGTTTCGAGCGATTGCAGCTATGGAAGTTGAAGTTTGTGCTCTTGTAGCTCATATATGAGAAGCTTCTGATCTTTGTAGACTCAGATGCTGAACATGCCATACTCTCTGATTTTCTTCCCATCAAGTTTGCTTGAGAAAACAACCTTATGCCTCGTTCGTTTCGGCTGGAACGGCCTGGAACCTGGCCCATTCCACCCGGATCAAATAGGCCCGGTTTGAAGTCAGGCCGAAAAGAAATGGTTGTTCGGTTAGAAACGGCCCGGAACGAAAAACTGATCAATCTAGGTTTTTTTTCCCTCCCTATTCAGCCTCGAATGGATACGGGTCTCCTTAGGTCCGAACAAAAACCAGGCCCGAACGAAAGTGACATGCCTGAACATCCGGCCCGAAACGTTTCCAGACCAGGAACAAATCCGAAGCAAACGAACGAGGCCTTAGCAATCTCGTCCACTCTCAGGGTCTTGTATTTCTTGAGCTCTCCCCACCTATTTCAGATACTGGACCCACACTCATACCGAACTTTGGGAGGTTTTCATGACCTAGGAAATAGAGCCCGTAAGACAGCCCGACAGCCCACGAAGCACGGGCGCCGCCCGGGCTCACGCGCGCCCGCCGCCCGTCTCCTCCCTTCCGCGGATTCTTCGCAATTAATTCGCGAATAAAGGAGGAAAATATCTAGGATTATCTTTAGGTGTTTTGGTGTGCAAGGGGATATCTCATCTATAAGGGAGACCCTTATTTGGAAATAAATAAATAGGATATGCTTGTAAAAGGTATTCCAATCTATAAGGAAACCTTTAGAGAGATAGCTTGAGATACAAGTTCCACTAGCCGGGCTATAAAAAAGTAAAGGTGCAGAATCTTCGGGCAACAAGCAAATAAAGAAAATTTATCCCAATCTCCTCCCTCTCTCCTCCCTCGCCCCCACCCTCGCCCCCTACCGCCGCCCGCCTCACCGCGCCGCTGATCGCCGCCCCCCTCCACCGCGCCCGTCGCGCCAGCGGCGCTGGCAGCCACCGCCGCACGCCCACCACCTCCCTCCTCCTCCCTCATCCGCCCGACGATCGCCGTTCACGTGTCACTTCCGCCTAATCTGGCGGAATCGACGGCTTGGTATCCGGAGACCACTACGATCCACCCACCACCATGGATAGCGAGTTGAAGAAGTCCGCCGAAGAACTTGGGGGAACAGTTCACCAAATTCGACGGCCGGGATGGACACGCCGAGAATCAAATTGCTATTCTCTCGCACGATCCAGCGGCGATAAAGCGCCCGTCAACAACTTCGAAAGCCGATCTTGAGATGAAAACGCTGTTGGAAACAATGTACCGCGACTTCATCAAGAAGCGGATCGACGGGCAAAGCGTAAATGATGATCAAGTCACCGCAGCCGATCCGAGAACCCGAT
The DNA here is from genome assembly GCA_015847255.1 of Hyparrhenia diplandra. Taxonomy (NCBI): domain Eukaryota; kingdom Viridiplantae; phylum Streptophyta; class Magnoliopsida; order Poales; family Poaceae; genus Hyparrhenia; species Hyparrhenia diplandra. The sequence goes on along the minus strand of JADLZK010003385.1, from coordinate 86,349 downwards.
GAAGGGGCTACTCGCCAAAGCCCGCGTGGCCGCCAGGGCGCCACCGACAGGCGCATGCGCCGCCCCACCCCCTCCGCCGACACCTTCCCAGTCTCGCTCCTCGCTTGCACAAGCCGCCCTTCCCCACGTATGATGGCAAGGAGGATCCTCTCCCATGGATCAACCGGGCCGCGAGCAATTCTTCGGGGGACAAGGTACGCCAACAACAGAACAAGTCCGGTATGCTTCCTATCATCTCACAGGGGGAGCCCTCCAGAATGGTACATGAGGTCGTCCCAGAGAAACCGGTGGCAGATTGGGCAAGTTTCGCCCAAAGATGTCAACGAAGCGCCGCCCAAATGAACGGCGAAATCACCGGGTGAGCTGGCATCGCTAAGGAAGACAGCACCGTCGACGAGTACACGGAGCAGTTCCCCGCGACGTGGCATGTGCAGGCCACCTCGATGACAAGCAAATGAACATCTACGGCGAGGCTTGGGCGAACCGCTCAAGACGGACGTCGAGATGCGTAATCCCAAGGACATGGAGAGGCTGCCATGTCTCTCGCCGAGGGCGTCTGGCGGCGACGCCGCCATCCTCTACAACACCGCAAGCCAGCACAGGTGAAGGCGAGGCGCTGCGCCAGTGGCCCTGCTAGCCGCCCCCAGCGCCCTCTGTCGGCGGCACCGGCGATCGACTTCGGCCGACACCGGAGGAGATGACGGAGAGACGCAAGGCCGGACTCGCTTCAATCAGTGACGAGCGCTTACACGGGTCACAAGTGCAAGCATCTCTTCGACATCACGCGGTCCTCAACGACTACACCGACGACTCGGCGAACGCGTCTCAATCGGGGCGGGCGTCAAAAGGAGGAGCCGGCCGACCGAAGGTCCTCTTCGGGGACCCTAACTCCCGATGCGTGGTGCTCATTCTCTCTATACCTTGTCGGTATGATCTCGGGCCGCGCGTCAACATCATCGTCAACTCGGGAGCAACGCACAACTACATCGACCCCAGCGTGGTGACCACGGGCAGGCCTCGGACTCGGCCCGGTCGTGTCGCCGATCACCACTAGCACCCGGCGCCACCTTGACATGCGGGCTGCCACCTTCGACGTGCCACTATGCCACGACGCCTTGACGCCGACATCGACGCCTCGTCATGCCACCGGGCAACGACGTCGACCTCATCCTCGGCATGCCTTGGCCGGCAAGCTTGGGACGAGTGATGTGGGACTTCTCGCGACACGAGCTGCGGTACTACAATGGCGCCCGAGCACGTTCACGTCGGGCTCCACCACCACCGGCGTGGGGCGCCGCCCGGCCCTAGCATGCTCGGTCGGGCATCTTCGCCGGCGTCGCGGACACTTTCCTCGGCTTGGGAAGCGTTCGAGGCATGTGACTGCCTTGGACCTCTCACGACACGTCTGCGGCGTCTTCGTCCCGGCTCCGACAGCGACACCGGAGGACCAGCACCTACGTCGGATCGCCCTCGGCGTCACCACGAGGCGACGCCGCACCAAAGATGGACGCTTCGGGCGGCCTCCTCCTCTTCGATGGCCGCTTCTACCTTCCGGCTTCCTCCCCGCTACTTCCGGACCTCTTTGGAGGCCTTGCTTCAAGGCGGAGTTCGCGGGGCGAACCCTCCTCACCTTGGGAGCCTACACAAACGGAGCCAACTACGCTTTACCGACCGCCATCTGTTGGGGCGGCATGTGGCGCTGCGCCACCACGTCGGCCCGGCCAGGTCGTCTTCCCTCGGCGGCATGGATCGCCTCTTCCTCACCATCGACAACGTCCACATCAGCTACGATGTAGAGGGGTGGCCACCGGCTCGCCCCTCTACTCGACGTCGACTCCTTCATGAACTGATGCGATGTTGAACTTGGTCGCTACTCCTCCTACTCGCGCGACATCACCATCTCGGGGTCTCCTTCCGCTCTTCGTCAATGCTCTACCCGCCGAGCTTCCTATTCCTAGAGAGCCCACCCCGCGACATGGTGCATCGGCACCTTGAGGTGGGCGTTCAAGGGAGCTCCTACTTGCGGCCCGGCCGACCGACGGCATAACAGCCAGGGGCGTCCTGTCCCACCAATACATCTACCACGGTTACATCGACAACCTTCACTACCTCACGGAGTTTGCTCCCAAGCGAACCCGGCAGAACATGATCCTCGGAAACCGGTGCATGGTCGATCGGTACTGCAGTTGAGCTCATCATGCGAGGGGGCAGCCGATCTCCACCGGGTGTGACCGAATGGACTTTCATCCAGCGCGAGGACGCGCCGGTCGGAGAAGGGGGGATGTCATGACCCGAAATAGGACCCGTAAGGACAGGCCCGACAGGCCCACGAACCGGGCGCGCCCCCTAGGGCTCACGCGCCGCCCCTCGCTTATCTCCTCCCTTCCGCGGATTCTTCGGCAATTAATTCGCGAAAAAGGAGGAAAATATCTAGAATTATCTTTATGTGTTTTGGTGTGCAAGGGGACATCTCATCTATAAGGGAGACCCTTATTAGGAAATAAATAAATAGGATATGCTTGTAAAAGGTATTCCAATCTATAAGGAAACCTTTAGAGAGATTGCTTGAGATACAAGTCCCACTAGCGGGCTATAAAAGTAAGGAGTCCAGTAATCTTTCGAGGGCAACAAGCAAATAAAGAAAATTTATCCCAATCTCCTCCCTCGCCCCACCCCCCTGCCCCTACCGCCGCCTCTCCACCGTGCCGCCCGAGCCGCCCCCCCTCCACAGCGCCCGTCAGCGCCATGCGCCAGCTGCGGCAGCCAGCCGCCGCGAGACGCCACCACCTCCTCCTCCTCCCTCATCCGCCCGACGATCGCCCGTTTATGTGTCGGTTCCCGCCTAATCTAGCCGGAATCTGACAGAGGTGAAATGCAGAAATGGACATCCTCTCTTTGTGAGGATTAACGGTGACCCTGTGCTCAATGCTCTGGTACTTGACATTTGTCAGTATCTACAAATAATCAGTGCTTGTTAATATATACTAGGACAGTGGGCGCGCTACGCCGCGCCTGTAGATTTTGCACAACTGACATAGATGGTTGCTCTCTGATATTTGTGCGTGTTGCTGAAAATAAAATTGAACTGGAACGTAATCAGGATAATAAGTTGACAGAAAATTGAGAAAAATCAAATCAAATTGCACACTGAGTTTTAACATAGGAAGGTGTCAACGACACCACCGCCGAAGGAACTTAGGTGCAAAGGGAAAAAAAACAGGGGTTATAAAAATGAAAAATAATTTGATATATACGCCTTACATATACAACCATCCTGCTACAATGTAAAATGGAGACAGTGCAGGGCAAGTACATAGCTAACTACAATAGGAAAAAAATGTCATGCCCTAAATCACATTCTTGGTTGGATTGAACAACATGGTGCTGTAATGCTATGATCTGATATTGATCGCCTTGACAACTGGTAGCTGGGTGACCTTTGAATATCTTGGCAGACCTCAGTTAGCAGCAACACAGCTAATCCTTTCTTTGCCATATCAATTAATCCGTGAGGCAATTGCCATTTGTTTGAACCTGCAGTCAAAACTGGGAACATAAATGGAAATACATAGCTAACTACATTTGGAAATCTGGAACAGATAAAGCACATAAACTGGAAAAATATAAATATTAAGTGTAGATAGAAAGCTAATATCTAAATGGGGACATGATATCCTAATGGCCAAACAGGAAGAGGACACACAAAGGCAATAAAACAACGGAAAGGAAAGCAAATTAACTAAAACAAAATAACTGAAGCTGAATATATATAGATCATCAGGTAGTGCAAGTTGGGTCACCGGAGAATGAACTAAGTTGCTTTTGAAGGTCCCTAAAAAAAGTTGCTTTGGAAGGACTACTGATGGGCCTCGAAACGGACAACTCACCTGTTGATATTAAATAGCAGCGCCTAATAGCATTGATTTATTCAATAAACATCAGACCTGATTATGTTAAATAGCAATGCAGAATAACATAAATTTGCTAAACTGTAACTGAAGGACAACTTACCTGCTGATATTAACCAACAAATTGAGTATTGTTCGAGCGGTTTGCTATGATAGTCAACCCATGCAGTTTCTTTAAATGGTACTAAACAGATAGTCCTAAAAAGAAAGTTTAATATCATTTGTGGCTAAATAAGTAGAGAAACAGGGAACCAACATGTGTAAACAGTAATATATAGGTCATATGAGAAAATGGTAATAATGTATATATGTGTCATGCAAGGAAGTTCTTGAGTCCTGAAGCTATGCACAACGTTTGAATATATAGGTACTATTGGATGCACATATTTAAACCTTCATTTGCAGTACCTTAGTATTGGAGGTCCTATATGTATAAATGAAGAAAAAAACATGTCAGCTTTTGATCATAAGAAAACGACATCGGCTCCAAGGGCCAACATAAGTTGGCTACATAGCTGACAGTGCATAATCGTCTATATTCTCACAGGTTGGGCACAAGAAATATCAGGATCTCATGGATACAATTGGCTCCATGAATCCTTTAGAACTCAACACTTGCCCCATGATTTTTGTCAAAAAAAAAAAAAAAAAAACTTGGCCATGAAGAACCCTACAACATGGTAATCTCAAGATTAAAATAAAAAAATGAAAGCATGTCTATTCCGATTCACGTATATCAACACAGAATCAGCTCCAAAATAGGGCCATCAATCCTTTAGCTTGCCATGTCTGAACACAAAAATCAGCTACTACTTAATGGATGTGTTGGAGTTAATAGTTCATAGCGACTATTGTTCCCAATGCAACCGGTACTTCATTACTCAGATGAGTGCAACAATAAAACATAGCGAAACCTTTTTTCCAAAAAAAATCATAACAAAAGAAAATCCATCCACGGAAGTTAAGAGTTCCACACCAAAAGCAAGAAATGAATCCAAGACTCAGATGCATCCCCACACCATAGAAGGAGATGCTGCTGTAGTTGTTGTCTTCTTGATCCCATATGTGCCCAGCCCTCCAGGATCAGGATGCCTCGTTGTGCACCCGAGATTGTAGGTCCTGAAAGGAAAATATGAAAAGTTAGCACATTAACAGACACCTAGTGTATGTTTGACCAATTTACTACAATAAACCGCAACACCTAAAACAACCAAATAACAAAGTAAGTTTTCAGTGTTGCAAGCACACATAAAGAAAACAGGATTGTCAAAATAAATGAGTTATATTGTTAGAAATTGAACTAAAAAAAAAGGATAACAAATGAAGAGCATTAGGATGCTGGGGATTCGAGATGGGATTACCTATCTGTGCTAGGAACTGCTAATTTATCCCAAACATAGACAAATTAAGACAAACAGCGCAGTAGCAGGATAGACCCTAGAATAGATAAACCAAGTAGAAATTAGAGATATTAAACGGAATTTAGAGAGAAATAGAGGAAATTAGAGTACCTCAGGGGTGGCACTGAGGCCAATCATCTGTTGGCACTGCTGCTACTCGTGTTGTGCTGCCTAGGTCTTGTCCATCGTAGGGATCTGACAGAGGAAATGAGTGAAATTAGGGGATTCCAGTGATGCACCCGAGATGCACAAGATCGAAGAAGATCCAAAAGGAGGTGGCCTGAACAACGTAGCAAAGCAATCTTAGATGAATCCCCAGGTACCAGATCAGAAGAAGCAGGAAACATGTAACCAATCTGTAGCATCAACTAATATGTTTCTCGTGGCTCAAATAAAAAAATCTCTCAAATGTCATCACCCAATCATCTCACGGGCAGAGAGCAGAGGAGCCGGGCCGGGGGCGGTGCGATGCTGCTGGTCGGGGCAGGCGAGGTGCACCCCACTGTGCAAGAGGAAGAGGCGACCAAGCGCTACCGGCGGAGGCGGCGAGGGCGAGGTGGCCGGCCGCGGTATCTGCGTGCACTGTGGCCGATGGAGAGGAGGAGGAGGAGGCCGAGGGAGCCGGCGTCGCCGTGGATCGGACGCGCGGAGGCGGCGACGGCGTGGCGGCCCGCCGGGGCATCCGCGCGCTGCGACCGGAGGATAGGAAGAGGAGATGGAGTCGGAGTGGTGGTGGCGGGCGGGAGCCGCGGCGTCGGCGAGGTGGATGGACGCGGCATCCGGCGGCGGAGGCGGATGAGGCGACGCGCGTTTGTATTGTTTTTTTTTTTTTTTTGTCCTCCTTTTCACGGTGGCCGGGCGGGATGAATCCGGAGACGGCAAATGCATGCCTGGACACGCACGCGCAACGTGGAGGCGCAGGATTCGCGAACAGTACCGTCTACATAGCTGGAGCGCTCTCGTCGCGCGGATTCTACGCGGCATATGGAGTTTCATATTCATATACACGCACGCGCAGCACGCGCAGCGTGGAGGCGCAGGATTCGTGAACAGTACCGTCTACATAGCTGGAGCGCTCTCGTCGCACGGATTCTACGCGGCATATGGAGTTTCATATAGCTGGGTCTCGTATAATTAGAGTGCGGGGCTGATAAGTCCTTTTGGTTTTCATGATCTCGCAAATTTAGTGTAATGTTATACAAGTAAGAAAGAAAAGATTAACACACACTTGATGTTGCTAGCTCATCTATAATCGTTGTGTACCTCAAGGAAGTCACCAACATTGACGACCAGTGCTTTGGGTTGGGGTGGGGTTTTATTGGCACCCATGCACCTTGTCTTGATCTGGAGCCCTTGTACCTGATTCAGCTCCCATACCAGTGTTAGAAGGAAATGCCGGAATGTGCTGGAAACCCTAGAACCTTATCATGAGCAACGGGGCATGCAGGGTAGTACGCCATCCTTAATGCCTGACTGGTGTATCTCTGAATTTGTCCATTTGGACACCTAGGTTTTGACGAGTTACCCTCATCACCTCAGAGGAGTAGGATTCTTTTTTTTTTTTTTTTTTTTTTTTGAGAATTAGGAGTAGGATTCAATTGATTCTCTGTTGCATTAGAAACAATCAAAGTAATTAGTGGTGATGCTTGTAAGTCTTGATTAGTATATATATGTTGAATATCAGGATGTTCATGCAGCGATATTGAATTAAGATCTTACCTGAAGTTAACAGGAGTTGTAGGCCATGGTTTCATGTCACGATCGTGAGGTGGCTGGGTCACCAGGTAAAGCCTGTCACTCCAGTCCAGCGTTTGATGTTCTGTCTGAACGCACTACTACAAAATGCCACTAAGAGGGTGCTGCGTTTTTGATTAGGGGCGCTCATACTTTGAGCTGCCTAATGTATCTTGAAAATCAATAAGTTGACGAACCGCCCTAATGACAACACATTAAGGGCGGCTCGTGTACCAGCCGCCCCTCTTGTTATCGAGGCGGCTCAATCACCAGCCGCCCCTAATATAGTTCACAATAGGGGCGGCTCTACAGTGGGTTGCCGAATTTTAAAATGAGGCACTAAAAATTAAAATTTTATAAACGACCTCGGACGGAAAAACTTTCTAAATATGAAATGTAGATCTCGAAAAGTTATGAAACTTTGTAGTTGACCACTTTTTAGTTCGAATCCGTTTAGGGCCTCAAGTAGTCAATTTACACTCGGATTTGTATAATATATGAGGACGCGGAATGGGACATGGACATATACAGGTGTGTAGCGTAGTGGAGGGCGGCGGGGGCGCGAGCTTGAGGTCGCGGGTTCGAATCTTGGCGGCCGCAACATTTGCAAAAAGCTTAAAAAATCACCATGTGTAGGGGATGTGGGTGGCTGGCGGTGGGGTCCTACCCGATTTAAAAATATCTTTTATTATTTTTTTTGAATTTTGAAAATGCGAAATCTGGGATTCACATTAGGGGCGGCTCAAACAAGAACCGCCCGATGTGCTCCACATTAGGGGTGGCTCCTGTCTACGCCCCTAATGTGGAAGAAGCACATTAGGGGTGTTTTATTAGGGGCGGCTGGAGGAGCCACCCCTAATGTGCATCTTTAGCCGCCCCTAATGTGATTGTTCTGTGGTAGTGACGAACGCATGGCCGTAGCCTTGGAGGTCTCCAGGCAGCTGTTCAAATTTATTCTTCTCCACCAGGGAAGTGATCTGAAGAAACACTCCAGGTTGTTCCTCATGTTCAAGAACTGTTTCCGGAATTCCGTGGTTTTGCACCTGTATTATTGTAACTATGTATTATAACCCCTTGGGAACTAAAGAGGACAAAACTACTTCAGCCATTTTTTATAGTCAGGGTGTTTGGCATTTTAGGGACTAAAAGTGACTAAACTTTAGTGGATGAAAATAGGGCTGCTAGAAATTTCTGGAAAACAAGTTTTCAAATTAACTATAAATTAAGAAATAAAGTCTTATTACCTGGAAGAACCCCCACTCCTCACACGCAGACTTGAGCACGGCAGCCTCCTGCTGCGAGGTCTGGGACTGGGAATCAAGGAGCCTGCCAAGGTCAACCATAGGCATGCTCTCACCATGATGAGCAGGAGCAACCATGTCATTAGGGCTCTCCGGCCTGATGTACCGCTGGATGGCCTCCGGCGTCAGCTCCGCTGCGTTCTCGGCGAGTGCTTGAACGTTCTTCACCGGAATGGTTTTGCCGTGCGACCATTTCCCATCCGTGCTCTGCTGCTTACTCTCCATCTGATCACTTTTTCTACAGCAATTGTATGTACTGCCTAGTACATTGTTGAATGCCCGGTGGTTCAGTCAATCTGGGACCGGGTTGGAAGATGGATTGGTGCCCAATGTCTGCAGCCGGCTAGTTGGAGTCCATCAACCAACACCAAGGAATGGTTCATACAACTCATGTACAGCCTGCCATCAGTTTCAAGGAAAGGGCTTCGCTCCATGGTGCTGTTAATCACCTGGGAAATTTGGCGAGAAAGAAATAGCAGAGTCTTCAGGAAGGAGTGTAGACATGTGCAGCAGATTGCCCATGCAATTGGGGACAAGGCCAGACTCTGGGCATACACGGGCAACACCGGTTTACAGCTAATCCTGCCGCCGGCTCCAGGACTTGTAGCTGATGGATTGGCTGCTTCAGATGACCAATCCGATATTGTTGTATCTTCAGTACATGTAAATTAAGTCTTTAGCTTTTTCAGGGATGGCTCCAGGACTCCTCTAGTCCAGTGAGCAAAGTGTGTGTGTTTGTGTGGCGCGCCTTGTGCCTTTTGTTTGTAATGTTTGTGTTTGTACTCTGCTCTATCTTATCAATGAAAGCCGGTAACGGATTTTTCAAAAAAAAAAGTATATTAGTACTCTTATTTAATTAGCTTTTGATACCTGTTTATAGTGGTCGAGTCCGTGGATGAATGGGACTGCACACCCCCAAAACTAATGCACGAGAGCAGCATTTTTAGAGACCGACATTACTCTTATATTACAGAGCAGTTGGACGGACTTGGAAGACCACCTCTCCAAGTCAATAACAAAATTAAGTCCACTAGATGCCTTAAGAGGCCAGACTTTGTAAATGATTTTTTTTTTTTTTGAAAATGATTGATCACCTATACAAATCACTTAGGACATCTTAAGAGCACCCCATCTATAAATAATTTTGAGTATAGAATGATGTTATGATATAACATTCACTGATGGCACACCCGATTCCCTTTGCCATGTACCCATCCTCCAGAAACGTCCTCTTCGCCCCTCGCATCCCTCGCTCACCCAAGCCATCGGTGCCTCCGCCTGCCGCGCGCCCCAACCTCTTCCCCTAACCCTCTTCCCCTGCTCCCTCCCTCTGCCCTGACAGTCCTGTGCTCCGACGTCACTGCCGTCGCCAAAAAAAAAAAAAAAAAAAAAAAAATCTTCAGAGATGTACTGTATTTTGTGCTTAATATAATGTCCTTTTCGCCAAAAAAAAAATTTGCTTCAGTGCCCTGCCAACACGCCACTAGTCCACCACAACGCCACCTAATATATATAGGGAGAGGGCTGGCTCAATGGTGAGCGAAGATGGAGAGGCTAACATGAAGTCATGAACTAGTGAGGTCAGATCAAAGAGCCGACCAAATTGCACGGGATTTTACCACTCGAAAGGCGACTAGTAGAGATTGACGGACGAAAACCAATTAACAGAGGATAAAGTAGAAGCAATATTACAGGATTTTAGATACGGGGGAGAGGACATGGGTTAAGTTCATAGTTGAGGCTGTAATTCCAATCTATCTCCTCTCCCCAGAGTTCATCGGCTGCGCTATCTTTATATTACCAAGGCGTTTCAGGCACACATAGGCACGCAAGATGTTCAGGCCTCGTTTAGACGGTGAAAAGTTCAAATTTTTCTAACGGTGGCATTTTCGTTTGGATTTGATAATTAGTGTCCAATTATGGACTAACTAGGCTCAAAAGATTCGTTTTGTGATTTATAACTAAACTGTGTAATTAGTTATTTTTATCTCTATTTAATGCTTCATGCAAGCGTGTGTTGTGGTTAAGCTGAGTGTCTACATCGAGCTCACTGGTGTCCGTTCCGTGTCACACAGCACGTCCACCTCCGCACGTCTGGTTCATGAGCTTGTCATGCCGCGCCACCCATGACCATGACATCGATGTTGTTTACGCCTCACCTGCCGCCGTCCCGTACTTCGCTTGGCCAGCGGCAGAGTTTGACGTACTTTTGGCATAAAAATACTGGGACGGCGATATAGATTCCGATCGATCAAGATTTGTTGTGGAAACCACGACAGTAATGCCAAAACAAAGAAAAATACCAACAACCACAAACGTACATTAGGATTGGGGTGCCGGCCGGCGCAGGCCCACGACCATGTTACTAATTATATCTACAATGCAAGCATAGAGTATACCGTATAGCACGATCGACACGTCTTGCGTTCTAAACAAGGCAATCCAACTACATAAATTGTAGCGGGTGCGCACGGAGCTTTTCACACCTGTCTTCTTGATACCACCGGCCTGTCTTCTAGCTTGAGGCCTCATGGCTGCCGGCGGGGGTGCCGATCGCGATGCCGACCAAGGGAGGAGGAATGCTGCGAGTTTCATGGTGCCAGCAGTGGCGCTGAGCTCCGGGAAGCCGATGCCGCGGGTGGGCTTCGGCACGGCAACAGCCACACTCGGCCAAGCCGAGGGCCGCGCCGGCGTCACGGAGGCCATCCTCCGCGCCCTGGACGCCGGGTACCGCCACTTGGACACCGCCGCAGTGTACAACACGGAGGCCTCGCTCGGCGACGCTGTGGCTGAGGCCGTCCGTGCTGGGACGGTCACTTCCCGGGACGACCTCTACGTCACGTCCAAGCTCTGGATGGCCGATGCGCACCCCGGCCGCGTCCTGCCGGCGTTCCACAAGACACTGCAGTATGTAACTATGTAGCCATGCATATGTTTCTATCTACCAAAAACCCACCAGCAGGCCGGGCAGCAGTATGACTGAAGATGGTCTTCTTGTGACCAACTGTACGTTTTGTCAGGAATCTGCAGATGGAGTATGTGGACCTGTACCTGATTCACCACCCGGTGAGCATGCAGCCGCTCGACGAGGCACGAGGAGCTGGCCCAGCGGTGGTGGCGAAGAAAGGCCTGGTGGCCTTGGACATGAAGGGTGTGTGGGAGGAGATGGAGGAGTGCCAGAGACGAGGGCTGGCCAGGGCTATCGGCGTCAGCAACTTCAGCTGCAAGAAGCTAGAGTACCTGCTCTCCTTTGCCAAGATCCCTCCGGCTGTTAACCAGGTGGAGGTGAACCCGTATTGCCGGCAGCAGAAGCTCAGGCAGTTCTGCAGGACCAAAGGTATCCAGCTATGCGGCTACGCTGCAATGGGTGCGAGCGGCACAGCATGGGCCAACAACTCCGTCATGGAGTCGCCTGTCCTCAAACAAATCGCCCAGGATCGTGGCAAAACCGTTGCTCAGGTAATGAACTCTTATTATATAAATTGTACTACTAGCTAGATTTTAATTTCATTAGTGTTACAACTACAGCTAAATTTATATTATCGATCGAGCTGAGGTGCAGGTGTGCATTAGGTGGGTTTATGAGCAGGGTGACTGCGTGATCGTCAAGAGCTTTAACCCGAGCAGGATGCGAGAGAACCTTGACATCTTCGACTGGGAGCTCACAGACGATGACCGCCGCAAGATTAGCGAGCTCCCGGAGTCTAGGGGCAACTACGATATGTTGGTCCATGAATCTGGGCCATTCAAAACAGTAGAGGACTTATGGGATGGCGAGATCACAGCCGGCATATCTAACCAAACGCCGCTAATCTCTTAGGACGACTGATGATAGTGCTTTCTCATCATTTCTTGTTCTACGGGGGCGTGGAATATCTCGCTCTTTGTCAAGACAAATGGTAAGAATAATGAAATATTTGTGACATTGCGTGGAATGTCAGCGAGATGTCAATTTCTAGAAGCAAAAGCCTCACTTATCCGCCTGATCACAACCGAAAACACTTGGACAAAATGAAGTGATGCAAGGCCAGCAACTTGTTGCTTGCGCGACTTGATGGTGATGTTGATGTTGATGTTGTGACGTACTACTACCTTTAAAGATTCAACTTCTTCTGTACCTATAAATCTGTAATTCCGCAATTGTGGCTATTGAGAAATTGTATTAATTTTATTTGACTCTGTCCCTCAGGTTAACAGAGTCTGACCCTCTAACCTACTCTATCAATTTTTGTTTTCTTTTTATTTATTATTAACTGTAAATTTGATCATCTAGTGCATAGCATACCTTTTGGTCTAGCTTTGTTTCCTATTTGCTTTCCTTGAGCGGATAAGTGAGTCCTTGAATATCAATGCTAGTATTAGGAAACAAAAACAGCAGCTCCTTGTGGAGTTTGATAGCTATGATATTCTTCAAGAAGAGAGAGCCCTTAGTGCAGTTGAAAAAGAGAGAATGAAAGAGATTACTTCTCAGTTAGAAGCTATTTGGAAGTTGAGGAAATTAAAGCCAAGAAGAGATCTAGAGATAGAAATATAACTGAGGGTGATAGGAACATAACTTATTTTCAAGCTATGGATAACTAGAGACGTAGAAAGAAGAGAATTGTGGGCTTGAAAACTGAAGAGGGTTGGATTGAGGACAATGACAAGTTGTTGAACTATGCTGTGGATTTTTATAAATCCCTTTTTGGTAAGGAACCTAGTAGTGGTGTTCAGCTTGGAGAGGAGTTTTGGAAGGTGGAGGAGAAAGTTTCTTCTTTAGAAAATGAGCTGCTAGAGGTTGACTTTTCTGAAGCAGAGGTGAGAGAAGCTGTCTTTGTGTCCTATCCTGATGGGGCCCTGGCCCTGATGGACTTCCTTTTCTTTTCTATTAGACCTTATGGGAGGTCATTAAGGATGATTTGATGAAGCTAGTTAATAGCTTTGGTGCTGGGCAACTTAGTTAGATAGGTTGAAGTATGGGATGATCACCATAATCCCAAAAGAACCAGATGCCAAGATTCTTAAGAAGTTCAGGGCCAATCAGCCTCCTTAGCTATAGTTTTAAATTTGTTTGCTAAAATGCTCAATAATGGGTTGGTTGGCATAGCTGATAGACTCATTGCCCCTAATCGAGACGGCCTTCATAAAAGGTAGGTACATCCTTGAGAGTGTGGTAGCTGCACATGAAATTATCCATGAAGTCCATAGGAGCAAAGAAAAAGGGGGCATGCTTAAGGTTGACTATGAAAAAGCCTATGATAGGGTAAGTTGGTGCTTTCTTGAGAAAATCCTCGGATCTAAGGTTTTGGTGAGAAGTGGATCAATTGGATTACTAAGGTGGTTAGAGGAGGATCCCTTTGTATTAGGATGAATGATGAAAATATAGTTACTTTAAACCCGACAAAGGGCTCCCCTTGTCTCAAATCCTCTTTAACCTAGTAGCGGATGTTTTTACTAGAATGCTTATGAAAGATGCTAGTTTGAATATGATCTCTGGACTTTTACCCCAGGTTAGAGATGGGGGCATAATAAGTCTACAATATGCTGATGATACACTTTTATTTTTAGAAGCTGACCTTGACAAAGCAACCAATCTGTTTTGAGAGTATGTCTAGCATGAAGATCAATTATGACAAAAGTGATCTTCTAACCATTGGGTTAGAAGATGAGGAAGCTAAAGAGTTTGCCAAAATTTTATGTTGCAAAAGAAGTGAATTTCCTATTAAATACCTAGGGTCCCTTTGCATTATGCTAAACTTAGAAAGCAAGACTTGCAACCCGTCATTGAAAAAATCATCAAGAGGATAGCTAGATGGAAGGGTAGGCTCCTCTCCTATGCAAGAAGGCTTACTCTCCTAAAAGCTTGCTTAGCAAGTATTCCTATTTACATGCTATCTGTTATTAAATTCCCCAGTGGGATATTGACATGATAAACTCACACATGGGCCACTTTTTCCTCGAAATGATAATCCACGAACATCATAAATACCACCACCGCCAACCGGCGGTTAGTCTCTTAGAAAAAATGTTGGAGGCCTTGGATCACTACAAGGCTCACCGGGTTCTCGAGGTTTCACTCGGCCGCCCGGTATTGATTATGATGAGACTTTTAGTCCGGTGGTCAAGCCCGCAACAGTTCGAGTGGTTCTCTCTCTAGCTCTCTCTTAGAACGGCCTATTCACCAACTAGATGTGAAGAATGCATTCTTGCATGGTACTCTCACGAGACAGTCTCACTGCGTTCAGCCCATAGGTTTTGTGGATTCTGTTGCCCCGATTTTGTTTGTCGGCTCAACAAATCTCTATATGGTCTGAAGTAGGTGGCATCAATGATTTGCTTATCATCTCATTACACTTGGATTTGTTGAAGCAAAGTCGGACACTTCACTCTTCATATATCGTCCCAGAGAGCTGATACAACCACATTTGTTGCTCTATGTGGATGATATTGTTCTCACTGCTTTCTCTGCTGGTCTTCTATAGCATATTATTGGGGCCCTACAACGTGAGTTTGCTATGATATATATGGGTCAACTTTACCATTTTCTGGGTATTTCAGTGGCACGCTCTGCTAGTGGGTTATTTCTATCTCAGCGATAGTACACGCAAGATATTTTGGAGCGAGCTGGGATGAGTGAGTGCAAGCCATGCAACACCCCTGTTGATCTCTTGTTGGGTGAATGCTCAACACAACATGTTATTGATGATGATATGGTTCACAGAGTGGCCATTCAACATGGTCATTACAAAGGATGTCGGGGGGTATTTATAGGCCCCCCCACGACTTCGTATCTGTACAAAAATGTTCAAAATCCTAAAAAGTTTCTCTATGAAGTGCTTTCTACCGCGAACATCCTCTCCACCTTCGCGGTTCTCTCGAGATTGGCTCGTGTCTTCGCGGCGATTCTTGTTCTTCTTGGGATGATTTTTGTTAACTTCGCGCGAAGCTACGTGACCATCTTCGCCGGATTTCAACCTTTGTCTCTTCCTTTTTAGTCACATCTCTTTCCCTGCTGGAAGCCAACGTTGTATGCAAGTCGTCTTCGACATGTAGCTTTGTGAATTATCCTGAAAACTTCAAAGTTTGGGACAAGAGTTTAAGGCGTAAATCAAAGTTAGGTCCCAACGGCGACCCCTCGTGGGCGAAGGCCGACTTCAAAGGCATGAAACCCACGAATCATAAGTTTTCTCAAAACTTTGTTTCGATCTAAAAACGTCGTCCCCGGACTTTGAAGTTGGTCTTTTCATTTGGATTGTGACTTCGCGAATATCTTCGCTAGTGTTGTGATAATTTAATTAATTTTTTTTTAACGGCTAGTTTGACCGTTTGACCGAAGAGGTCTATAAATAGCGAAGCACCCCCTCGCTTTTTCTTCATCTTTTTCGAAGAGGGGCCATCTTTTGAAATTTTTCCCCGTCAACGTGAAGCCAAAAAAAATTTTGAAGTCTAACCTTTTCGCGAAGTTTGAAGCGGAGTTCTCACGATTCCTCTAAGTTAGGTACTTTTTCTATCGAAGTCTAGGAATTTTTGCCTTTCAATCTTTCCCGCGAAGTTTGTTGTATCTTTGATTGTTATCTTTTTCTTTTCGAATGGCACTTGTTGAAGATGTTCCGACCGGGTTCTCAAGAACAAGAAGTTGACGAGGAAGCTAACTCACGGCAAGAGAATTCGAGAAGATGGGTTGTCGAAAGTTTACGCTTCGAGTCCGAGCTACTTCCGGATGATAGGATTTCCTTTAATTTTGGTCGTAGTAAGATGACCGACGAGGATTACAAAAGATGATGAAAGATGGCGTGCTTAGGGCGGTCGAGATAGGCGGCGAGCTGATGAAAAGGTTCCGCCTAAGCCCGATGAATGTATTGTTTTCAAAGATTTGTTTTAATTTGGTCTTCGCATGCCACCTCAAGACTTTCTTGAGGAAATTTTCAAAAGATATAACATTGAAATGCATCATCTAACTCCAAATGCCATAGTCAAGTTGTCCGCTTTTATCCGGGCGGTGCGAAGTCAAGAAGTGAAGCCGATATTGATGCATTCTCGTGCTTTGCACGAATGCATACTCAATTTCGGTCTCGGAAGATCAAGGAACGAATCGCTAAATCGATTACTTTGGATGTTGTAGCTTCAAGATCGCTCGAGGTCGAAGCAAATTTCTCCCGCTTTTAAAAAATAAGTGGGCCGATGGTTGGTATGACTATTGGTTCTATCACAAAGTTCCTATGGTTGAAGAGAATCTTGGAAGAAAAGGTGTGAAGAAAAGTTATCCCCTGGCTTTCATGGATGCATAGGGAGAAATTTGAGTGTAAGCCTAGTTACAAAGAATCAAAAAATTGCTCGAGTGTTTGAAAGCTTTCGGGAGAGTTATTTCTCAACAGATCCACACGAGATTTGGTTGAGGAGTATGTAGTTTACGGCATTTGGCTTCTTCAAGGCTGATGGGACTTTCTTCGCTACCATCGAGAAAGTTGTAAGAGAAAAGGATTATATTTTTCCCGATAGAGATACCGTTATGCCTTCGAAGTTCAAGACCGAAGAAGACTTTGTTTCTCGCTGTTGAAAAGAAAGCTACCGAATTGCTTGGGAAGTATCTCGCATACCGAAAGAAAACTTATGGATGAAATTATTGGTAAGGACTATGTTAGGTTAAATCGTATTTTCGATTTGGCTAACATAACTTATGAGGTTCGACCACCCCCCGCTTATGCTCGCAAGAGGGACAAGAAAGATAAGGTTGAAGGTGACAAAAATTTGAAGAGAAAAAGAAATGATGCTGCGAAGCCATCCTCTTCGTCGAAGATGCCTTCTAAAGTCGCTTCCCCCCGAAGCCTCGAAGAAGAAGAAGGCTAAGAAGATAGTGGCATCTTTAGTTGATAACTTAGATTTGACTGATAGTGAGATTGATGCTCCCGATCTGGAGGCTTCGCATCTTGGCACTTCGCTCCAAGATTTAGAGGTGAGAAACATCTGCAAGGTTTTTGCTCCTACCGGGTTGACTCGGATCCGCTTACTCCACTAGCCGAACACTTACAAATTCTTGGATCTTCGCGAAATTGGGTACCTCGGTGTTGCTAACAAAGATGCTTTGATGTTGATGCCAATATGACAGAGGCTTCCCCTACCGTACCGCATCCCCTTTTTCACCTAGACTTAGGGATCCAACTCCCCATGTTTTCCCAAATGTCGCCTTCTACTTTGTCTCGATGATCATGATTGTCTTTGGATTAGCTAGGTTAGCTAAAAATATTCACAATAGTCACTTGTTAGTGCACACAGAAAATCCATCTTCACTTCCAGATACAGAAGTGCTTGAGAGGAGGGAAGAGGCTGATGTTTTGGCGAAGTCGCACACGGAGCCTATTTCGTAACCTCGAAAAGGTTTCAAACTTTTGTTGAAAGGCCAACCGAAGTGCGAGGTGAAGCCGTTGTTGGTACGTACTTGATGCTTTGTTAGTTTTTCTCGGATATACTATCTTATTTCTCTTATAATCCCTCTCTTTTTTTTTTCCGGAGAAAACTTTGAAAGAAAGGGCCGATGAAGCCATTAAAATTGTGAAAGAAAAGCTTCACAAGAGAGGTACAAGAACCCGCTTCAGTTCTCTCTTGATGATTTTGATGATGTGGTGGATGATGCGGCGTAAGCCGAGCAAATGGCCGTTTATCTGAATCTTTGGTCGATGTTGAAGCTCAACGTAAGATTCCTTGCCCTTTGAAGGATGATGAAAGAGTTTGTAAGTTTTTCCACCGTCTTTTTTCTATCTTTTTAGTTTGGAAAACCTTCTTTTCCCGACTTCGTTTTTTTTTTAGCTCAATTCTTCCCGATGCCGCCACTTCTTCCAAAGAAAAAAAAAAACTATTGATGTTGGAGCCATGAAGGACGTGGTTGGGGACCATCCGACTCAACAGGTGGGCGTTGGAGAGCTTGCTTCCGGCTATATCAAAGTCTATTGATAATACACTTGAAGTTTTGTGTTGAGAGCGAGTCAACCTTGGACTCTTATAAATTTGTCGGAGTTGGTATAGATAAGCTTCGCGTTCTTCCGAAGAATACAGAGAAGCGGTTGTCTAAATGTATCGATGATGCATTTTCATTCCGGATGCCGGTTGAATTGGCGAAAATGAATCCTCTTGAGTTGGCCGATGCCGGGATTAATTTGATGTATAAGGTAACTTTCGCGTGCTTTGTGAATGTTTCCTTGTGTATCTTGAGTCATTTTATTGGATTTTTCATTTTCGCCTTGTGTTTACTGGGTGCTCGTCAACCGCGGACTCAAAAGTCTCTTGAGGATAGTGCGACCGCTTTTCTTTGTTCGCGAAATCTTTGTTGAAAGAAATTGAAGATTTGAAATCTCGGGTTGCTTCTAAGGAAAAAGAAAGGGGAGATGCTGTAGATGAATGGCATAAGATCGATCGCCGCTTCACAAGGCTTCGGACACCATAAAGGAGAAAGATGGAGAGCTTCAAATTGCGAAGACAACCATCGCTAATCTTAAAAGGAGAAAGAATATCTTGAGAAGAAGGGCGCGGAGATGGATCGGATGTTGATGAGAAAGTTTAACAGGATGTGGGAGCTCGTGCAAGATTGCATATGAGAAATGGGGTGCTTTTTCCCAAGACCCTTGCCGGGACCTTGGGGAATATGACCCTTTCTTCACCGCTTTGCGACAATATGAAGATCTTAATGTTGTTGTGCAAGCCGCTCTCGACACGAAGCGCCATGTATTACCGTCCCGCTCTTTTACACCTTATGAAAGAGGCCAATGACCCATTATATGATGCTTTTGCTTTGCACCCACATTTAAATTCCCTCGCAGATGCCATCAACAAAATTTCACCTAAGACTCATCTCGCTTTGCAAAAAGTTCTTCAATGAATATTGGTGCCAATGCGGTCGAGAACACACGTCTTGAGAAGGTTAAAGAAAAAAAATCAAGAAGGTATTTTCCACTTTTTCATTATTCTTTTTGTTGTTATTACTATTTTATTTTGTGTGCTGACTTTTGTTTTTAATAGCTTGAATTTGATATCTCGCAGGAAGAAGAGGCTCTTAAGAAGCAAATGATGGAAGAGGAGAGGAGGATCCAGGAGGAAGAGGAAAAGAGCCGTGATGATGTTAGTGAGAGAAGAAATTAGTTTGTTGAATGATTTTCAGCTTTGAGTGTTTTTGGGAGGATGTAAGAAACATGTTTGGATAGAAATGTTGTAAATTTGTTAAGTTGATGGGTTGTTTAAACTTTATTGTTTTAAGCGAAGTTGTTGTCGTTGCGTAAGTTTTTAATTTTTCTCGCTTTTATGGTGAATTTTGACTTTGGAAAATCTTGCGCAGGGTTTCTCACGCCAAGCTGCGCAAGATATAGTTGTCGCGATGCCTCTTATGATTGCCAAGGGTGACTTTGTTTTTGAGGCTTCGAATTTTTCGAGGCTTCGGTAGTGCAAATATCGATGAGTTTGTGGATAAGTGCGTTGGGAAATCTATGGCAAAGGATTCCTATAGAATGCCTAGGGTTGTTGATTTCAATTTTGCTTTGGACAAGTAAGATTTGTGTTGTTTTTTGGGTTCTTTATTTTTTGATTTATGTTTACTCTTTTTTAATGTAATCGAGTTTTCTATTCCAGTCTTCTTGCTCAAGTCGTCCCCAAGTTTTATCTTTGGAGATAGTTTGCAAGACACGGCGGATAGAATAATCAATGAGGTTGTTGAAGATATTTTTGAGCGGCAAAGAACTAGTGTTGCTTCAAGAATTTTGAGTGTGTTAAGTTTTGAATATGATGTATGTAAAGTTTGAATAAGTATCTTGGATGTTGTTGTACCTTTTGTATACATATTTTTTATAATAAAGAATTTTATTAATTTAAAGTTTGTTGTTCATGCTTTCTTTTGGAATGCGATCAAAGATTTTGATTTGACGTCTAAATTTCTCCTTAGAGAGTTTTGAAAACGTTGTCCCCTTCCTTTTTTTTTGAAGTAGGAGCGAAGACTTCGATTTGAAGTCAAAATTTTCTCCTTAGGGAATTTTGAAAACGCCGCCCCTTCTTTTTTTGCGTAGGAGTGAAGACTTCGATTTGAAGTCATAATTTTCTCCTTAGAGAACTTTAGAAAACGTCGTCCCCTTCTTTTTTATGGTAAGTAGGAGCGAAGACTTCGATTTGAAGTCAAAACATTCTCCTTAGAGAATTTTGAAAAACGTCGTCCTCTTCTTTTTTGCGGCGTAGGAGCGAAGACTTCGATTTGAAGTCAAAACTTTCTCCTTAGAGAATTTTGAAAACGTCGTCCTCTTCTTTTTTGCGAAGTAGGAGCGAAGACTTCGATTTGAAGTTAAAACATTCTCCTTAGAGAATTTTGAAAACGCCGTCCTCTTCTTTTTTTTAAGTAGGAGCGAAGACTTCGATTTGAAGTCAAAACTTTCTCCTTAGAGAATTTTTGAAAACGCCGTCCTCTTCTTTTTGCGAAGTAGGAGCGAAGACTTCGATTTGAAGTTAAAACATTCTCCTTAGAGAATTTTGAAAACGCCGTCCTCTTCTTTTTGCGAAGTAGGAGCGAAGACTTCGATTTGAAGTCAAAACTTTCTCCTTAGAGAATTTTTGAAAACGCCGCCCTTCTTTTTTTTATGAAGTAGGAGCGAAGACTTCGATTTGAAGTTAAAACATTCTCCTTAGAGAATTTTGAAAACGCCGCCCTTCTTTTTTTTAGTAGGAGCGAAGACTTCATTTGAAGTCAAAACTTTCTCCTTAGAGAATTTTGGTAGGTAATAATTTTAGTCTTATACTTAAATTATACCTACTTAGTGTTTTTTGTGAAAACCTTTGGCCGATGATAGAGCATTTTGCTTTTCGGCTTTTTATCAAATGCAAAGAAGTAAAAGTTGCGCAAGTTTTGGGGGAAAACTACTTTCTCATTTATATTTGACATGAGAATTTACAATAGAGTCCGCCTCGTTAAAAACCACTCACCCCGCGAAGGGCTTCCCCGAGTGGAAAAAAGAGTGCAGCTCTTGATTGAAATGATAAAGTACTTCTAAGAAGTTGAATCTAACTTGCTTATTTACAAAAACTTAAAAAGGAAAAAACTTTTAAGGATAATACTTGCGAAGGTCCTTGATGTTCCATGTATGGCTCAATTCTTCTCCTTTGAGATTCTCCAAGTGATAGGATCCTTGCCTGTTTGATTTTGTTATGATGAAAGGTCCTTCCCACTTTTGCCGAATTTTCCCACGGTATCTCTTCGTTTCTTTTCCTTTTGAGCACGAAGTCTCCGGGTCAGTAAATCTCTTTTTTACTACTTTCTTGTTGTACCACTTGCTTGTTTCTTCTTGGTATTTTCTGAGATTCATCACAGCTTGGTTTCTTTCTTCTTCCGAGCAAGTCTTTGCTTGTCTTTTTTAGTCCTCTTCGCCGTGATTTGGACACTTGTTCTTGGACCTTCAAATTGTATCTCTTCTGGAGTCATTGCTTCATCACCATATAGTAACTTGAAGGGTGTAAACTTTGTTGATCTTGTTGTGTTTGTATTGTGACTCCAAACAATCCTTGGTAATTCCTCAACCCATTTTCCTTTTGGAAGTCCTACTAGATTCTTTTGAAATTCCCACACATATGATGCCATTTGCTCTTTCAACTGCTCCATTGGATTGAGGATATTTGATGGATGCGAAGCAAAGTTGGATTCCCATACTTTCCACGGTAGCTTCTCAAATCTTCGCCGTCAAATTGAGTACCGTTGTCCAACGTTATGTGTCTTGGAACTCCGAATCTGCAAATGATATTTTGCCAAAGAAACTTTTTCATTGTTGTGGATGATATGTTTGTGATTGGCTTCGCTTCTATCCACTTTGTGAAATATTCGACGCAACAATTGCATATTGATGATTGCCTTGGGCGGTGGAAGTTTGCCAATTATATCTATTCCCCATCTTGCTAGTGGCCAAGTAGGTTCAATGTGTGAATTGGATTGGCTGGGGCCTTTGATTTGTTTGCTGAGATTTGGCAATTGTGACAAGTTTTGACTATTTCCTTGCTATCTTTTTTTTGTTGGCCAATAGAATCCTTGTCTAAATGCCTTTCCCGCTATGGCTCTTGGGCCGGCATGATTTCCACATGTTCCACTGTGTATTTCTTGCAGCAAGTCTTTGCCTTGTTCGCTTGAAATGCATTTGAGTAATGGTTCACAAATGCCATGCTTGAAAAGTTGATTGTCAATAAGCTTGTAATTTCTTGTCTTGTGCTTCATTCTTATTTCTTCACTTCGCTTTCGGTTCATAAAATCCTCTTAAGAATGCTATTATTTCTCGATCTCCAATCTTCGCTCTCAATGATGTGAACGTATTTTGGCTCTTCAAGTTTTGCCTTTATCGAAGACTCTGATAATATTTGATAAAACACATCCGGAGGCAACTTTACCTTTTGAGTCGCTTTGCCTTCGCGATTTCATCGGCCTCTTCATTGTTTGTTCTTGAAATGCTTCTTACTGTGAATCCTTCGAAATGTTTCTCTTGATCCCTCACATTTTGCAAGTACTTTGCTAACTCTGGGTCTTTTGCTTTGTAGTTTTTCTCGACATGGCCTGCCACAACTTGAGAATCTGTTTTTATCAAGATTCTTTGTACGCCCATTGCTCTTGCTTTTTATAAGACCCAAAGAATATTGCTTCATACTCCGCAATGTTGTTGGTGCATCGAAATTCAAGTCTTGCCGCATATTTCATTTTGACTCGGATGGCGAAGTGATTATTGCTTTGCTATGCCAGCCCTGCGGAGCCCCATGCCCCGTCACAATTCATTGTCCATTCTTGACAGGACAAAGTCCACTCTTGATGATCTTTTTGGTCTTCGCAATTTGTTACTGGTGTCCAATCTGAGATGAAATCTGCCAATACTTGTGACTTTATTGCTGTTCTCTTCTCAAATTCAATGAAATATTGTGAGATTTCAGCTGCCCACTTTCCAAGCCTTCCCGAAGATTTACAACTTTGGAGTACATCTTTGAGTGGTTGATTTGTTGGAATTCTTACTTTGTGAGCCAAGAAGTAGTGCTTCAACTTTCTTGTTGCCATAAGTACTGCATATGCTATTTTCTCGATTTCTGAGTAAAACAACTTTGATCCGGAGAGGGCTTCGGAGACAAAGTAAACTGGTTCTTGTTTCTTCACGTGGTCTTTCTCTCTTTCTTGCACTAGAACCGCGCTTCTTTGCTTTTTTTTGATGCCGAGATGTATAAGAGTAGTTCTTGATCAACATTTGGTGTTGTCAATGTAGAGGGACTTGTGAGATATTTCTTTATTTCTTCAAAAGCTTTTTGTTGCTCTTCCCCCATGTAAAGTTTGTCTTCGCCCCTTTGAGTGCTTGAAAAATTGGGAAGCTTTTTTTTCAGCGACTTTGATATGAACCGGTTTAGCGAAGCCAATCTTCCCGTTAGTTTTTGGATGTCCTTGATATTCTTTGGAACTTCCGTTTGCATGATTGCTTTTATTTTTCTCGGATTTGGGTCGATGCCTTTTCTGAAACTATGCATCCGAGAATCTTGCCTTTTTGTACTCGAAGGTACATTTTTCAGGATTGAGTTTGAGATTTGATTTTCTCAAATTTTCAAAAGTCCGCTTTAAGTCTTTCAGGTGGTCTTCGCGTTTCTTGCTTTTCACTATTATGTCATCAACATATGCTAGCAGATTGTCTCCGATTTGATCTTTAAGTGCTACCGAAGTCATTCTGATGAAGCTTGACCCGGCATTGCGAAGCCCCTCTGCCATTCTTTGGAAGCAGTAAGTTCCAAATGGCGTGATAAAACTTGTCTTTTCTTCATCTTCTTTTTTCATGTAAATTTGATGATATCCTGAGAAGCAATCGAGGAAACTTAGCATTTCACTTCCTCGCAGCCTGATCGACCAATGTGTCAATTCTTGGAAGAGGGAAATTGTCTTTTGGGCAAGCTTTGTTGAGATCTGTAAAATCTATGCACATTCTCCATTTTCCATTACTTTTCTTTACCATCACAATGTTTGCCACCATGTTGTAAACTGAACTTCTCTTATAACTTTTGCATCAAGCAATCTCTCGTACTTCAGCCTTCGCGCCATTGTTCTATCTTCGAGATTTTTCATAACTTTTGTTTCTTTGGCTTGACATTTGGGTCGATATTCGCCGGTGTTCGATGATATCTCTCGCTGACTCCCTCTAGGTCTTTTTGCTTCGACCAAGCGAAGACATCTTGATTGCTTCTTAGGAAACTTATAAGTTGTTCTTCTTCTTCTTTTGCTAGATTGGCGCTTAATGATGACTTTTTTGTCTCTGTTACCATTGGATCTAACAAGACTTCCTTGGTTTCTTTCTTGAAACATGTCTTCGCTTTTTTTGTGACTTTGCGTTTTCTGTCTCATTTTCGTCTTCGATTTCTTCGATGGCCAAAACATTTCTTTGGGCCGGAGTTGAATCTTTTCTCAATGTTTCTTGCTTCGCTTGATTTCCATGAATTGATATTGGCCCATTTATTGCTTTGGAACTTTCATGCACAAGTAAGAGTAGTTGATCACTGCTTCGAAGATATTTAAACTCCCTCTTCCGAAGATTGCATTGTATTGGCTATGCATTTCTACAACATCGAAAATGCCACTTGTTCTCGTTTCTTGCATTTTTTTTTTTTTCGAAGGATACTTGGCAAAGACGATTCTTCCAATTGAATTTATCCTTTTGCCACCGGCCAACTAATGGATATTCTCGCTCTTCCCAAATTTTGTCTTTTGATTCCCATTGCGTCTAATGTTGATGCGAAGAGTATATCAGCGAGCTTCCTCCATCTACTAGAATTTTTGTGACATCCCATCCATCTATGTTTGCTTCTATGACCATGGCGCCCATGTGTGGATAGTCTTTGAGCTTCATGTCTTGTTCTCGTGAAAAATGATTGGTTGGTGTGACCATCTTGTCTTCTTGAAAGGTCCCTCCATTGTTATTGCATTGACTCTTCGGAAGTAGTTTCTTCTTTCGTTGTTTGTTGCATGTTCTATGCTGTTACCTCCACAAATTGTCATTATTCTGCCTCTGCTTGCAGTTGATACAGCGGGTGAGGCATTATTTTGAACATTTGGTGTGTTGTTTGCTACCGAAGCTTCGGGTTGCAAATTTTGTGCCTGTCCCCATTGTGGCGGAGCTATTGCTAGTGGTTGGCAATTGTATATTGGAGGTGGCCCTGGTAGGACTTGCTGATTATAACTTGGATCGAAGTAGGCTTGATTTTGCGAAGTTCTTGCTTGAGATAGAAAATTTATTGATCTTTGATTTTCCATTGATTTGCCTTCTTGTTGTAATTGCTCTATGCTTTTCTTCACCATTGGGCACATCTTCGATGTGTGACCAGCCCCTTTGCCATGGATGATACAATACATTTCTTCAGGCTTTAAAATTCTTCTTTCCCCAAATCTTTGATTGAAACCTCCTCTTTGGCTGTTATTGAAGTTTCTGTTGTTGTATTGACTTCGCTGATTGTTTTGTGCTTGAGTGTTGTCTTCGCTTTGCTCATTGTTGATTTGGTTTACGCTAAGTGGTGCTTGGTATTGATGGTAATATGGTCTTCGCTCGAGTTGTACTTGCCTGAACTCAAGTTGTTTGTCTTCGCTTGATTTCTCTCGTGTGTTTTCTTCTTCGATTTTCTTCCCCGTAATCATCGTCTGATCTTGCATATTTTTGGATTTCTTCATACAATTGGGCAACAGTTGTTGGTCTTTCTCTTTTGAGGTGCGAAGACAGTTGTCCAGCTCTGAGGCCTCATATTGCAGCGATGATGACGACTTCGTCAGAGACATCGGGAATTTGGGTCTTCATTTGGATGAATCTCTTGTAATACTGAATTATCGGCTCCTTCGGATATTGTTTGATATCAAATAGATCATCACTTGTTAAGCCTGTGTGTTGGAATCCTTGGAAGTCAACTAACAGAGTTGTTCTGAGTTGTTCCCAGCTTTTTTGAGATCTTGGCTTGAGCGAAGCGTACCATTTCTGAGCCGGTCCCTTCATTGCCATTATGAGTGACTTCGCTAGTGTTTTGTCGTCTCCTCCTCCTGATTCAACAGCTGCTTCGAAGCTCATCAAGAACTGTCTTGGATCTGTCAATCCCTCATAGGTTGGTATGACGTTGAATTTGAACCCTTTTGGCCATTTCGCCATTTGCAGGTCTACTGATAATGGAGATTCTGGATCAATTGTGATTATTGCTTTTTCATTGCTTTGGTCTGTCTTGGCTTCGCCTGTTATTGTGACTTCGCGGTCTTGATTTTTAAGTTCTTCACTCAATCTCTTTAACTCTGCTTCGGCTTCTTCAATTCTCTGCTTCAAAGTCTTTTCTCTTGTTCCGCCTTGCAAGCCTCAAGTTCTTTCTGTTTTTTGATCAATTCTTCTTCTAATCCTTGTAACTTCCTTACTTCTTCGCTTTGATTTTCGCTCGAATGACTTCTTTGGAGACAGTGTCTCCGCTTGCTCTTGGTGCTTCATTCTCTGTTGTTGTTGGTTCTTCAGTGATAGTTCTTTGACTTGTTCTTGGGAGGTCTCCCCATGATTTCTTGATGGCCGTGGGATAGATCGTTGCTCACACAAACGGTGGCGCCAAGATGTTGGGTGAATGCTCAACACAACATGTTATTGATGATGATATGGTTCACAGAGTGTCCATTCAACATGGTCATTACAAAGATGTCGGGGGGTATTTATAGGCCCCCCGACTTCGTATCTGTACAAAAATGTTCAAAATCCTAAAAAGTTTCTCTATGAAGTGCTTTCTACCGCGAAGACATCCTCTCCACCTTCGCGGTTCTCTCGGTTGGCTCGTGTCTTCGCGACGATTCTTGTTCTTCTTGGGATGATTTTGTTAACTTCGCGAAGCTTCCGCGACCATCTTCGCCGGATTTCAACCTTTGTCTCTTCCTTTTTTTAGTCACGCCTCTTTCCCTCGCTTGAAGCCAACGTTGTACGAAGTCGTCTTTGACATGTAGCTTTGTGAATTATCCCGAAAACTTCAAAGTTTGGGACAAGAGTTTAAGGCGAAATCAAAGTTAGGTCCCAACATCTACACTCCAAATTATCTGTAGAGGGAACTCCCCGTCGCCGATGCCACATAGTACCACAGCCTAGCCGGCACCCTACATTACCCGACATTCACCCGTCCCGACATTGCTTTTGTTGCTTACACTACTACGTAATTGTCCATCACTGCCGGCTCCAACCCCCTTCACCGCCGAAAAACTGAACCTAAGCAGAACCATAGCGTAGTGATGTGGGGTTTGAAACACTACCGGTCAAAACACCGCAAAGTGAGGCGAGGAGAGACTCGCCGGTTTGATATCGAACCGGCAATAAGATCGTCACCGAACACCGCCGGGTGTTCCACGGACCGCAGCATTTTTTTTGATCCAAGCAATGCAGGTTTGGAAGTCAGCCGCAGAGTTGATATTGGGAGCACCGTCGGGCTTTAACGAACCGGCAGTAATCGTAGGATAACACTATCGGGTTAGATTGAGCCAAAATGCTGTATCGAAGAGCTAACAATGGCGGCTTACTTTGGACCCGCTGCTGAACATTACGTGAACACCGCCGGCTGTTTTCAACCCGAAAGCGTTATTAGAGTGGAGACTATCGGTTGATTAATGCAAAATGAAACGCTGATGTTTCTATCATAGAAGACGGTTTGTAATTCAAACCGATAGTGTTCGATGTAGTTACACTACCGGTTTGTATGTCATTCACCGTCGGGCCCATACTACCCGGCGTTTTTTGTTTAAAAATTTTTGAATTTGTTCGTGGAATTCAGCTCTTTTTAAATCCAAAAATCATCATACATTAATATCGTCAAAAACATTACAGGATTTACATACAACAAAATCCACCTAATGTTCTAGAAACTAAGCCTACATCAACTTCTAAAATAAAAGACCAATGACCATAGAGTCATAGACATAAATAAAAGCATGACATCTTTCCAAGACCAATTAAGCAATTCTCGCAATCTTCATAAGTATGTGGAGTGGCATCTCTTCAATCTTCACAAGTATGTGGGGTGGCTTCTCTTCAATTAAGCAAAGAATTAGCGTAGCCTTGGACTTGAGCATAGCAATCTTCCCAGGTTAGATAGATCCCCGCAAGAGGCGACCAACAAACACTACGTACCACGCCATGCTTGCCTATACATGTAACCAAAATAGGATCATAATGCTATGATATTCATAAATGTTGTACAAAGAAGTTACGCATATATATTTAAAATATCCAAACTGGATTTCGAACAACACTAACTCATGAATTTCATTCAGAATTCGAGCACGTGTTGCGCTGACCGAGGCGGGCATTTCAACGAACACCTTAAAAGGCGTGACCGACGACTCACCAAGCTTTCGCGGCGCCTCGCGGCGCTCCTATCTGGGTCTTGGAGGATTTGAGGAGGACAAGGTCACGGACGGTACGGCGTCGGGCGGTGAAGAGGAAGACAGCGTGAGGCATGCGGACGGCAGAGAGGTGTCGCGGCGGTCCTCCGTCGGGCGCCGAGGAAGACCAGCGGACGACGCGAGGCTAGGACAGCGTGAATTAGTTCTCATTCTCATAGGTAAAAACTCGAACACCTAAAGGGATAATTAGTTCTCACCGTGGAAGGGGCCGGCGGGCGAGGGATGCCGGGCCGGGCGTTGGGGACGTCGGAGTGGAGGAGCGCGGGCGTGGGAGAACGCCGCTGCTTCCTCGATTCCGGAGGAGCGTAACGGCCGGGTTGTGCGAACGGACGGCCCGGGGCGGCGTAGCGGGACGACGAACGGCGACGTTGGAGTTGGTGGTGCGCTCCGTCGGCGAATCTGGTGCTCTTTCGGGCGCTGGTGGGGAACGGAATGGCGCGGTGTTCAAATGGTTTGCCAAAATTTCGCCCGAGCCACTCACCTATATATATAGGCAAGGCTGGTTTCGCGCCCGTGGGGAACGAAATGGCGGAGGTTCAGATAGATTTGGAAAATTTCACCCCAATCCTATTCGTCTGCCGGTTATTACCCGCAACCGCAAAGGAAATAGAAATGCCGCCACTTTATGGATGATCATGTACCTTTTGTGAAGGATGCGTAATCCTCCATGGTGGAAATGGCTTGAATTTTTTTTCCAAATCATGTACACCCAAAATATGACCCCACACAAGTTCTTAGGTTTTTCCTCGATAAATATTTTAATTACTATGATTTTCTTCTAGCTAAACCGGGCGACAAGAAGGCTAATTAAACTATGGAAACACAAGAATTTGTCTTGGACCTCCACGGTGATTTGCCTCCTAGGGCACATGAGACCCTCGCGGAAAAGTCTAGCAAAGATTCCGCTCTTTTTCGTGGGTACGCCTCAGTTCAAACTATAATTACAGGGTGGCGTCGCGTAGAAATTCAAATAAACAGGGGAAAAGTACCAAACCAACTCCGAAAAATCTCAAACTTCCCGGGTGCTTCCCCATTTGCATGTGAAAGGCTCACAAAAAGTTTGAGACCACTACAACACCGGCAAACATATGAACCACATGGAGCACAAAAACTACATTGTATAGTCCTTGTTCGATGGTAGGGATCATGTGCCTCTGTGAAGGATGTGTAATCCTCCATGGTGGAAATGGCTTGAATTTTTTTTTTTCCAGTCATGTACACCCAAAATATGACCCCACACAAGTTTTTAGATTTTTCTGATAAATATTTTAATTACTATGATTTTTCTTCTAGCTAAACCGGGCGATAAGAAGGCTAATTAAACCATGGAAACATAAGAATTTGTCTTGGACCTCCACAGTGATTTGCCTCCTAGGGCACATGAGACCCTATGGAAAAGTCTAGCAAAGATTCCGGCTCTTTTTAGTAAGGTACGCTCAGTTCAAACTATAATTACAGGCTGGCGTCGCGCAGAAATTCAAATAAACCGAAAAGTACCAAACCAACTCCGAAAAATCTCAAACTTCGGGGTGCTTCCCCATTTGCATTTGAAAGGCTCACAAAAAGTTTAAGACCACTACAACACCGGCAAACATATGAACCACATGGAGCATAAGAACTACACAGTATAGTCCTCGTTTCGATGGTAGGGATCATGTGCCTCTCGTGGAAGGATGTGTAATCCTCCATGGTGGAAATGGCTTGAATTTTTTTTTCCAAATCATGTACACCCAAAATATGACCCTACACAAGTTCTTAGGTTTTTCTGATAAATATTTTAATTACTATGATTTTCTTCTAGCTAAATCGGGCGACAAGAAGGCTAATTAAACCATGGAAACACAAGAATTTATCTTGGACCTCCACGGTGATTTGCCTCCTAGGGCACATGAGACCCTCGTGGAAAAGTCTAGCAAATTCCGCTCTTTTTGTGGGTACGCCAGTTCAAACTACAATTACAAGGTGGCGCCACGCCAGAAATTCAAATAAATAGGAAAAAGTACCAAACCAACTCCTAAAAAATCTCAAACTTCGTGGGTGCTTCCCCATTTGCATGTGAAAGGCTCACA
The DNA here is from genome assembly GCA_015847255.1 of Hyparrhenia diplandra. NCBI lineage: Eukaryota > Viridiplantae > Streptophyta > Magnoliopsida > Poales > Poaceae > Hyparrhenia > Hyparrhenia diplandra. Next base: position 55,542 of record JADLZK010003385.1, on the reverse strand, counting down.
AAAAAGTTTGAGATCACATGGGCCACAAGAACATTACAAATTAATTAGGAACCAGTTAAACTACAACCTTACAAATAATTAACATAGTAAACACACTAATCGTCATCATCGCCGCTCGGGATCAATATTGGGTCCAAATTTTGAATCATGCACATGAATGTAGGATTGTAGAAATATCGGTAATTGATGTCACGGATTAAGTATCCGTTTGAGTCGATGAAGGTCAATGTCCTTATGATTGCACTCTCTCGTCCCTCGCAAGGTCGTAAAAATGCTCGACCATAGATATAACCTCTTGAATGACCACTTTGCCTAAGTTAGTAAACCTTATGCGATTTGTCGCCCCTTCCGTAGTTTGGTGGCCGAGGTGTGCAAGAAGTCCCAATCGTAAATCGAAGTCGGTTCAGTAGCTTGGTCGAGAACGACCGCCAAGCCACATGCAGCATAAGTAAGATCGTGGAGCAAAATCTGCAAGTGGGAGAATCAAAATGAATGAGGATGATGTGAATCTATCCAATATGCATTGCCAAAATGATGAATTTAATTTATTACCACATCATCATGGTTGTAACTCCCAATATATTCGCTATATCGCCATCGGGGATATTCTCGAGAAGACAAAGCAAATATCTTAAAGTGCGAGAAATCGGGCACAATGTAGCAAACACGCCGGTGCATCTAAGCACAAGAAAACAAAGACGGTACTCGGCGTTTTGCACGGTCGTTCTCTCGCTTTCCCCTCTCGTGGATTAGGTGGTCATTGTGTCCCCGAATCCTCGAAGGGATGTAAAAACTTATTTCACACGTATATAGTTGATGACCATGTGACGATGCTCTAGATGTCGTAGTCTCCACAAAACCGTAGATAAAGAACCAAATTAAGTGCTGTTTCTAGCCATTATACTTTGGGATAAAGTCTATGACATATATAAATGCAACAAAATGACGTTAAGTTAAACTAATGGTCCATGTATTTGTTATAGTAAAATAAGAAATAAAAAATGTTAGAAAAATTACATACGATGACTAGATAAGGGAATGGCCTTGATTGTGTCCACACCAGTGGGCGAATGGCTCATCGCCAGCGTGGAAACCTCGTTGTTGTGGTAGCGGCAAAGGCGAGGACCGCTCATACCACCAAATTGAGCGATAAAAAAAGGAAAAAAAGGACAAAGCTCATAAATATATATAGTATATATATGTATTGTTTATATGCATATATATAGGAATTCTAGACAAGAAAAAAAAATATCCTTACCAATGTAATATCCTGGAGCCATGAACAAATCTCCTAGAAAGAGAGAGAGAGTGAAAGAGCCGAAAGGGATTTCGCGGCAGAGTGACCGGAGCTCGTGGGTGCGTGCTTGGGTATGTGTGTGGATGCGGCCGGGCGCCTTCATTTATAGCAATTGATCAGTGCAGGTACATCACCGCCGGGTATTAAGACATACCCGTAGTGATAACAACATGAGTACCGGGTTATTTGAATGGAGCCGCACCGTTGTTTGTATGTATCCGCAAAGGAATTCACAAAGGTTGTCACTTCACTCAGCTTTGCATGCATGCATTGTTACAAAGATCTTTGCTGCATATGTACGAGTAGATGCTTCACACAAGCCGATACCATATCACATTCTATGCAAAAGATATTGTTTTGAATGATTTTAGTGATATTAAGGGGATATGGATGTGAATAAAATTCATTATCTGTTCTTTGTTTTTGTTACATATATAACTTTATTTCATTCACATTAGATTTGGATATCCGTTGAATTTTCCTCACAATATGCAGCATATTTCATTGACGCAACCGCCTTTATATGTTCGATGAAGGGTAAAAATGGGAACTAAAAGATATCGAAGAGACAATCAACATTCATAACAAACAGAAATACAAATGATAAGAAATTTGATTACATATATTTCCATAATAAATACCTTACATTACATATATTTCCATAGCAAAGACCTTACATAAAACTAAATATACGGTAACAAAGACCAATTCACGAGATAGGTCAATGCTACAATCAAAGTGTACAAACACATTAAAATTTAACCACCTCAAGTAAGTCTCTTGTAGCACCTCTCTCGGGTCGAAGAAGTGGCGAGGCTGCTACGCGCACTCATTGAGGAGGTTGGAGGATGAGATTCACCGAGCTTCATCTTCAGCCAAACTTGACCATTGGACCGAGGATGAAATCACAAAGAATTAGGTCCAATGGTCATTGTTTTTCCATGGATGCACCATATGATTCGTGATACTATATGTCCATGTGCTTGGGGTTTTGGCTGACATTAGCACCCCAAAGCACAAGGACTCCGACTCTTAATATGAGTCCAGAGTTCGATCTTGAATCATGGCACCCATAGAAGCTGCAAGCTCCTGTCTCTCTATCATCAAGAAGACTCTTCTAGCACCTTTTCTCAAACCATTTTCTTAGACTAGGCATATCTCAGATGTGGAGGGCTTTCTCCCAAAGAAAGGCCATATGTATGTGGAACTGGAAAGTACCGCTAGCAAAGAAGATCGAGGACGAAGAACAAGGAAAATAAGGAAAAAAGATTTCCTAGATCCAAAACCCATGACACTAAATTCAAAAAAAACTAAGCCCTCTCAGATTTTGAGAAGAGGGTAGGAACCACTGGACGAACCAAGAATCCAAGAACAGATAGGAGAAACCGGGTGCAAACATACTGGCCCCCTGTCCGATTCCGCTAGATTGGGCCAGAATTGACACGTGTTCGCCGACCTTGAAGCTTCAGAGAGGACGTAGGGGCTGCAATCTCGCCAGGGCGACGAGCAAAGAAAGACGGGTGACAAGAAGAGGGAGGAGCCGTGGCGTGGAGGGGGCGGGCGGCCGCGGCGGCGCTGGTCGGGGCGGCAAGCGCGGGCGCTGGAGCAGGGAGGAGGAGGCCAAGAGCCGAAAGCGATAGATATGTTTTATTTTCTTGCTTGTCCCCTAGAGATTACATGCCTCTTGCTTATATAGCCCGACTAGTGGGACTTGTAATCTAAGCAATCTCTATAAGGTTTCCCTTATACGACCGGAATACCTTTACAAGCAATTCCTATTTTATTATTTCCTAATAAGGGTCTCCCTTATAGATGAGATAGCCCCTGCACACCAAAAATTACCTAAGATAATCCTAACTTGAAAGCGGGCAAACGCTGAGTCGTGACGGGAGAGGGAGAGCGGCGGCGACAGGCCGGCCCCCTCGGCGCGCCCCTGCCTCCCCCGGGCCGGGCGGCCGCCGCAAGTTGGCCCCATTAGCCACTGGCTGGCCCAATTCTGGTTTATGACATCTCCCCACCGCTCGACGAGGCGGGCGCTGGCCCACGCGGCCACCCAACCCACCATGTAGTGGCGAAGGGCGCACCGACGGGGAGGAGACCACCCAGGCCCGGCAGAAAGTGAGAGGACCGCGACTTGTCGTTGTCGCCGCTGCGCATAATAATCGCCCTTATCGGCGAAGGAGAAATCGAGGTGGAGGTCGCCGGGCGATGCTGAACTTGAAGCTCAGCGAGGCCGCACGAAGGGGACATGCCGCCCATGCACGACGCATGACGGAGGCGCCGAGGGTCCCGGATACCGATCATCCGCGGGTCGGGCGAGGGGACATGTAGGTGTAGGTCGCCGGGCACGCTACCTTAGCATGGAGCTACCGGGCAGAAACGTGGACGGAGCCGACATGGGCGGCGAGGTGGTGAAGTCGAGGAGGCAACCGTAGAGGAGGAGGTCGCCGGGCGTGCCACGGGCGCCCCAAACCGGATCTCCCAAGGCCCATGCCCGCACCGACGGTGACGCTCCCAATGTGGAAGAAGACGCCGCCGCTTGTTGTCGAAGAGGAGGACGGCGGCACCGATCCGCTCGTCGGGCGTGGGTGGAAGAAGAAGGACGCTTACGGGAACGCCGATCCTCCCGGGACGATTGGGGAGGTGGAAGCCCATCGCTACGCCTATGCAGCGGACGCTTCCCCCCCCAGAAATCCCAAGAAGCTCTCGGGCGGGGATGTAGTAGCGGTGGAAGTACCTCACGATGCCATAGTGGAGGCTCCACTGCACTGTGAGCCCGCAACCGATGGCGCTGGAGATGATCCTGAGCTCCTTGTTGGTCGTCGTGGGCCGTGAAGCTCCGGATCATGTCGCTCGACGCCGCCGCCGATGTCGTTCATAGCAACAAATGGTGACGCCGCCGCCTAGTATGCGTCAACCAGGCGGCCATGATGTCGCGTTGTCGATGTTGCCATTGTAGCCGTGGTGGCCGGGCCCAGCCGGCCCGCTGCCGCACCCCCGCCGGTGTCGCCCGCTCGCCGCCGCTGTAGCGGGCGGGTGAGGTCGATGGCCTCCTCCATCGAACGGGGCTTGAACCACTCGAGTGTCGTCCCGGCAAATGAGGTGCGCAAACCTTCGACGAAGAGGTCGACGCGGTGGCGCTGTCCCTCAAAAAATCCATGCGGCAAGAAGCATAGACCTCGGCGCTGATGTAGTCGCTCAGCTTGCCCCGAGGGGCGGCGCCAGATGCCCCCATGACGCCGAGGTGTCGGGCGGGCCGGGCGATGTCGCAGCGCCGGTGAACTCATCCCACTCGAAGCGGGTCTTCTCTTGACAAAATGATGTACCGTGATCGCGGCAACACCAAAGAGATGGAAGGCAGCGAACTCACGCAGTAGCCGGGTCGATGTCCGGGGTTGAGCTCAAGAAGAGCTCCAGCTTGCGAATCCGTGAGGTCTGGGCCGTTTGCCTGGCCAACTCCCGGACTTGCGCGCCGTGACGAGCGGGATGGTGTGCCGCCGCTGGTGGCAAAGACGGTGGTCGGGCGCCACGGGTGGCGCTGACGTAACGTGAGCGCCGCGGGTGGCGCCGAAGGGGCAGGGCGCCGCTGGTGACGCCATTCGCCAAGAGTCCCGCTACGGGTCGGCAGTGTCGGTGGAAGGAGAGGGCGCCCGTGCCGCGTGTCGCCGAGGATGACGCCGATGACGACCGTGCGCTATGTACAGGCCACGTCCCTCCTCGAGCTGGAGGATGGCGGTCGGAGCCGAGCCGACGTTGAGATCCGCGGCAGGAGGGGGGCGGCGCCGTGGCCGGGGCGGCCCCGTGCTGCAGTGGCGGCTGCCGCCGGGCCGTCCCTCCGCCTTGGTCGCCGGTCATGCTCGCGGTCCTCGGAGGTGATGCAAACGTACTCCATGCGACAAAGACGAGCCTCCATGTCGCCGGCGTCGGCTGATCCGCGTAGTTGTCGCCGAGGAGCGCCTTCTGGCCACAAGGTGAACTCCTTCATCTCGGAAGCCATGGGTGGTGGAATCGACCTGGTCTCCGATACCCGGTCGCCGATTCGGCCAGATTGGGCCGGAATTGACACGTGTTCGCCGACCTTCAAGCTCAGAGAGGACGTGGGGGCTGCAATCTTCGGGCCGGCTACGGCGACCGCAGCAGCGACGTAATGAGGAGAGAGGAGGAGCCGCGGGCATGGAGGGGGCGGGCGGCGGGCGGCGGGCGCTGCCAGCGCTAGCGGCGGCGCTCTAAGCCGGCAGCTACGGCGCTGGCACTGGAGCGGGGGAGGTGGAGGCCAAGAGCTGAAAGCGATAGATATGTTTTATTTTTCTTGTTTGTCTCCTAGAGATTACATGCCTCTTGCTTATATAGTCCGACTAGTGGGACTTGTAATCTAAGCAATCTCTATAAGGTTTCCTTATATGACCGAATACCTTTTACAAGCAATTTCTATTTTATTATTTTCTAATAAGGGTCTCCCTTATAGATGAGATAGCCCCTTGCACACCAAAAATTACCTAAGATAATCCTAACTTGAAAGCGAAGCAAACTCGAGTCGTACGGGAGAGGGAGAGCGGCGGTGGCGGGGCCGCCCCCTCGCGCGCAAGGCCCCGTCCCGCCCCTCCCGGGCGGGCGGCCGTCGCGTTTGGCCCAATTAGCCACTCTCGGCCGGCCCAATTCTGGTTCATGACAGTCCCCTTGTCGCTTTAAATAGGCGAGATGCCGTGGTTGAGTCGACCGCCGCTTATGCGGGAGGACGGGCAAAGAAGTCGCGCCAAAGATTGGTGCGATGGTCACCAAATGAGTTGAGAACCGCGGCGGCCGTTGAATTTTGCGGAATCAATTTGCCGGGTCTAAGTTTTCACCCGCCAGGTGATGTCGAATACCACCGCCCCGAAAAGATCTGCATCAAGCACATCACCGCCGGTGTAAAACTACACCCGCAGTGTTTTAACCGACATTGTTTTAACTCGCCGACGCTGCACCGTCCCACGTGCTTTTCTCATCGATTCTAGAGACACCGCTTACCTAACCGGCGAATAATACCACCGCAACACGGTTCTTCAAGCAAGTGGCATGCATGCAGCACAAAGCCACCGTGAACACGCTAAGTGAACGTGGCAGCTTCGATATTGTGGTAAAAAAAGAAAAAAAAGTGATGGCTATCCGTTGGGCGGTACAAAGTTTGATTCTTTAAATAGCCCGGCAGTTGTTGTGGACGTGCTACAGCTTACTAGTTGAGTGTGTCATTTGTTCGTGCTCCAAACAAAGCGAAGTCTCTCGCCTCCCCTTCCTCCCTCCCCGCGCTCCCTCACCCGTCGGCATCGAAGGTACGCGTGTGGTTGATCTTGTAGCAATGGTAAACAATGTAAAGCATGCATTCCTTTGTTTCAAAATAACAATGGTGTATTCGTGATAAGTATCTATATCTATGCTATCAAATCAATATCATTAGATTTCGTGAGCAACGTCTATAGCAATGGTAATCCTAATTAAACTTGAGCATCGTTCTTGAAAAAATGATCAAAAACTGGCTTGTTGGGGATTGAACCGCGGATTTCGGGATTGGGTCTTGGGAAACGCCGCGGCGTACCGAGGAAGCGGCCATTGGAACGCTACAAGAAACGCTGTGGCCGGGGCCGCCCCTTGGTTGCCGCCTAAGCGTGGGGATTGAGATCGAAAACGCGTGCACGCGCCCGCCGATCGCCCCTTCGTGGGGAGAGGCGGGCCGATCGCGACGGCCATTGGATGAGCCGGTGTCGCCGTTGGATCGCTTTCATGGCGCCGTCTTGGGGAATGACAATCGACTGCATGCATTCCATGCCTTGTTACTATATAATTGTACACATAACGCTCTGATTTGGTACCATCTCCATCGCTAGTTAACCTCTCTCTTTCCATAAACCCCAGGCAGAGCTAGCTTTTTCATCGACGATGGCCGGCGTCTACACCAACGAGGAGCTTCGTTCACCGTCGCGCGCCTCCGTGACGCCCTCCAGCTCACCCACTTGGCCGAAAGAAGTCGGCCCGCCAACGGTGCCTTGGCCGCTGGTGGAGAAGGCCAACTTCTATGCCTTCAAGGTCGAAGCCATCGCCGACATCCTCGCTAGGAGGATACCGGCAGGTTGTCGAGCTGAACGCCACGCTCGTGCAGCCGCAGCGGGAACGCGGCCGGGCGGTGGCAACACGGCCGGGCGGCGAGGACGAGGCCGGCAGCAAGGGACGAGCCTAGGGCGGCGGAGGAGCGATGGCGGCGCGCCGCTTTTTTTTTTTTTTCTGTTTTGTTAATATATTATCTACTAATATATAATGACCCATCGTTTTTAATTCATCTCTCGTGGTGCAATCTTACGCTTCTATCGTTTGTTTTTATGTTCCTTCTTCATTCAACCCCCGCGAGCTATCGGTTCTTTTACTTCCCCCCCAAATCGCTATCGGTTCTAATTCAACCGAGTTGTGTCAATCTTCAAATCGCTTTTCGGTTCTAATTCAAACCCGCGAAAGTGATCTCTGTGTCCATCAAGACCACTCGTGAAGATCTCTAGATTGGTTTTGGCTAATTAGTGACATCCTAGGACTAATCTCTCTATGCTAAGTGTTTGATTAGTTGGAGATTGGTCAAGCCAAGTGTGATGCACGGTGGTCATGGTGGAAGGATCGTGGTGATCCAAAAGATGATCAAGTGCTCAATTTGGAGTGGTTTTCGAGAATCAAAATGGGCTCAAGGCAAAGGTATATTTATAGGGTCATTTTGATTTTACACTCAAGACACCATAGAGGGTGTAGTGACTTAGGATAAATAACCGTACTATAAAGAGGGAAAAATCATAATCACTTTACTCACCTAGTGCCACCTATTTGAATTTCAAATTGCATATGCATGTGGGCTAGTGACGGGCAACTTCGATGAGAAATTCCTCGGAAAGGTTTGAGAAATGTCATCTATTTATGCTCAAGAGATTTGACATATTTTGGATGTGATGGCATATTAATTTGGATCAAGGAATTGTTGAAAATTTGGAGAAGAAATAAAATGCAATTGCAAATACATGCTTGCGTATATGTATACACTAGAAAATATGCCCGTGCGTTGCAACGGGAGAAAAAAAATCAAATGTTTATGGAAGTCAATAACGCTAATGATACATATCTATGTGTTTCACCCTTTCTCTAAAATTTTAAAGCTATAATACTTATATTGTAATAACCATAACAGTAACACCTATAATATAAGTTAGTGTTTGCAATATTACTATAGTGTTTTGTTAAGCCTGGCTGAATCAAAATACATTCTTGATAGTTTTTTTCTCATCGTGAAACACATAAATATTTAGATATAAATATAATTTAATTGTCAAACTATTTATGTGCTGATCAAATGAAGGACGAGCCCAACTAAATCCAATAGAACTGTATAGCTCATTACACAGTTGGTATAACCAGTTTAGATGATTGCGTAGCAAGGAATATATATATTTTGTTTAGATGCAGTTGGAACCTGTGGGCTTGACTTTCTTGTCATGGGCAGGTGGCCGAATAGATGTTGTAGACGTCAATGTTGCCGAAGCTGGTCGTAGGCTACGCCCTTGGTCCCCGAGTAGTGTGGCGATCGAGTTGTCGCCGGTGTTCTTGTAGCGCCGAGTCCGACAGAAGCTAGGCGTCTTTGCCACAGTACTGCGTACAACGTGCTCCGCTCCGCCGCGAACTCCGTGGATAGCGTTCCCCACCATGATCCCCTTTGAGGCCGATGGCGGCGATGGCGGCGGGCGAGCCCGGGGCGTAGCCAGGATAGCGTTCCCCACCATGATCCCCTTGAGGCCGATGGCGACGATGGGCGGCGAGCTCCGGGACATAGTGCCCGGCGTAGCTCTCACCGACCAGATGTATCCGCATGCATGTACGTCGCGAGGATCGGAAGATGTATATGTTGTATATATCTATATATATGTGTGTTCCAGCTATTTGGTTGCCATGCATGCTCCATATGAGACTCGGACGGATACGTGTACTCGTTTATTTATGACTACGTGGCCATGCCGAGACGTACATGCGCGGGAGGGCAGGCCGGGAAAAAAAACAACGTAGACCGGAGTCCTAGGCCCGCAGAAAAAAAGGAGATGAAAAGCCCGTGAAAAGCCCGGTGAAATAAGAGGTGGGACTGAAAGCCCGGTGAAAAGCCCGTGAAAAAAGAGGTGGGACTGAAATTTTCTCTCTTTATTAGTAGGTATAGATATAGATATATACATGTATATGTGCTTTGCATTGGTGGCCGACGTTCAGTTAGCACGCTAGCTAGCTTGCTAAGCTGTACGGCAAGGTGTATTCAAATTCAAGCAAATGACGACGTGGCTCATCTTGGTTGGCTGGCTGGCTGGGATGGCTCTCGGTTGCTTGCGTCGGTCTAGCACTTGACAACAGCCGCTTGCTGAGTGCTCTTTGATTTTCGGATGAAAGAAAAAAATGAACTGGCAGGCCGGCCCATCGACACCAAGGAAACAAAAGCGCTGGACCGGTCCGTTGTTTTCTCGAAGGCCCAAGACACGCTGCTGGTTGCCCTGTCGTTCGATGGAGTCGTCCGTTCCATGACCGAAGCACAGCTGCTGTCCGTTCTATCGAAGGAAAACTTTCTGGCCGCCGCCGAGCGACTGCGAAGCTGCGAGAGTTGAGCTGCTGCTGCCGACCGTTGAGAGGAGCGTGGGGAGGCTTGCTTCTACCCGTTGGAGCTGTTGTTCCAGAGACTTTATAAGTGAGCTGCTCCCCTCTCTTCCCCTCTCTTGGTAAATTTCGAAAATACTCAACAGTGAGCTTGTTCTTGCAAACCCTAGCCCTATTCTTCTCCTCTCTCTCGATCTACTGATTTAGGCTGAAATCAAGTGAGAGAGCTTGTGCTTGAGATTGATTTGAGGGCTCCAAGTGGATTGCTTCCCTCTCCTCTCCACTTCGTTGGTGGATTTGAGTTCTTGAGAGGATTTGAGGGTAACCATAGTGTGCATTGCATTTGTGATTCATATTTGTGACACTAGGTGGTTATTGCAATTGTAGAATTTTTATTAGGCTATTCACCCCCCCTCTAGCCATTTAGGACCTTACACACTGCCGGGGAACGATTCAACCCGGTGGTGATCTGAGTCTTCACTGCCGGAATTGGTCCAATCCGTGGAGTTTCTGAGTTTCCCGCGCCTGAACGGTTCATTACTGCCGGGTGAGATTCAACACTGCCGGTGGATTAAATTCCGGCAGTGATGCCGGCGGTAGTGATGAGCGAATCTGTAGTAGTGTTAGCAAGTGTGCCTTTATATGCATGATCGTAGGGAGCCTCACCTCACGGCTCTCAAGCGGATTCTGCGATATCCGCAAGGCACTCTTTCTCTTGGGTTGACTATGCGCCACTCGTCACCTACTGCACCTCGCCGTGTACCGCAGATGCGGATCGGGCTGGATGTCCGGATACCCGCCGCCTCCACCTCTATGCAGTTTTCTAGGTGACAACCTAGTGTCCTGGTCCTCCAAGCGTCGGCCTCGCTCGGGGTCTAGTGCCGAGGCTGAATATCGAGCTGTGGCAAATGGTGTTGTTGAAGCTACTTTGCTGCGACAATTGTTGATTGAGCTTCACCATCCTCCTCACCGAGCCACCGTGGTCTATTGTGATAACGTCAGTGCCGTATATCTCTCCAGCAACCCAGTGCAACATCAGCGAACAAAACATGTTGAGATTGATCTCCACTTTGTTCGAGAGAAAGTTGCACTCGGTCATGCTCGACTTCTTCATGTACCTATGACATCACAGTACGCAGACGTCTTCACCAAGGGTCTTCCTACCTCGCTCTTCGAGGAGTTTCGGTCCAGTTTGACCGTTAGGGCAAGTACATTGGTGTTGTCTTATAACCAATCTCATATAGTGCCACGTAATTTAAGACGACTTAATAGACTACATGTACACTTGTTGTATTTCTAAGTTGTCTCATAGCAACTTCGCATTTCCTTAATTTATGGAGAGAGTAAAAATAGGATTGTGAGGTGCATGACGACGACAACTCATACAATGGTGAAATAGTTGTCTCATAGTACTAAATTTTAGCTCACGAGGTAGTTGTTTCGCGAAACAACTACCTCATTCTCTCTCACCTCTCTCTTTCCTCCACATCAGCAAAAAAATCCTACGTGGCAATGCATGAGACGGCGTATAAAGACCGCTTTACGTGTAGCAATGTACCTGCCCTTAGCGATGCTCCCAATTAGACTGCGGGGGAGTGTTAGACTACTATAATTAGGCATCTAATTGTGGTTGTAATTGTGCCTTGGTGGTAGACTTGCATGCCACCCATGGTTGCTATATATGTACTCCTGTAAATATATTTGGAATACAATCACTATTCCCACACTTTCAACTTGGATTTAGCCACTCGAGTCTATCTAGTTAATTAGATAAAGTTTTCTGGGGTGTAAAAGACTAATCTGTGATGCTCGTCTGTCGTTTTCGGATGTGAGTGCGTTAGCACGCTAGCTTGAACTGTAAAGGAATTTGCTATGCTTTCTCTAAAAAAAAACTAGAACAAGAGGACATATGGCGTCTGTTTGGAAGTACACCACCAACTTTATTTATTTATTGTGGAGCAACTATAAAGAAAACTAGAGTTTCTAGAGTACACTTTAAATGGCTTTACGAAAGTCCATCTATTTTCTGAGCAGAGCTGGCGGAGCTATGCCTGTGTCTAGTAAAATTGGGAGTGGGATCGAAACAATCTCACACGCTTGCTTGCCACCAATGCGAAAATGGTACAAAAAACAGAGACAATGGAAGAGTTTGTTCAGCTGCCCTTCTCTTGGCTTATTTTGGCTTGTTTCAGCTTATTCTCTCTCACACAATAATATTAAATCAGCCAGAATCAACCGGCTTATTAAATTAGCCAAACAGATTCGAAGTTTTTTAGTTAGTGTAGAATATTTTCATTTTTTCATTAGTTGGTTCACTTGTGGCGAGCCCCGCGATGGCGTCATCGAGCTTCGGGCGCCGCAGGAGACCAAGCACCCATGATGAGCCCCAAGTTGAGCGCCCGAGCACATCGCTGCAGCCGCCACCACCACCGCCACGGGACCTTGCGCCCGTCGCGGTCGGCACAGACCCCGGGCGCTCCCTCCTCCTCCGCCCGGTCGAGATGAGGTACCAGAGCGCGTGGAGCAGGAACCGTAAGGTGGAGGAGGCGGGCGCCGCTGCCCCACCCTCGCCGCCGCCGGGCCATGGACTGTCTACCCATCTTTAGCGCCCGCCCGAGGATCGCGGCCAAGCGCCCGACAAAAGCGCCACATTTACCTCTCGCGGGCGCCAGCCGACTTCATCATACGCCCGCGTCCGCCGGCCGGATGTGGTGGGCGAACCCCCGGTGGGCTCCCCGCCCGCCCGGCGCTAAGTCGCCCCTCGGTCACTTTCGGGGGCGCCGCACAGCGCTCATCTCCGCTGGTTGAGTTGGTCTTCCAGCGCCCGACAAGGACCTCCACGACGCCTTGCGGAGGGATGGTGGATTCCCATGGCTACCTTCATCACTTTTATTTGTTGGGATTTGGTTGGGAATTTTACAAGAAAGAGGAAGAGGGATGGACGGACAAAAGAGGATCGATCCCCCTTGCCTCATCGCCGGCGAGCTCGCTGGAGATGGAGGCAGGGGGCGGCGGCGGGGTTGGAAAGGCTGGCGGCCGGAGGAGAAGAGGAGGGGAGAGGTACTACTTTGAGCGATGCTACAGAGAGCACTCACCTCTGATTGACTTTGACTGATGCAGGTTGCGTTAATCTTATACTACTACTAAAAAGGCCCAAAGGGTATCGTCACATTACAACTAATCAACGCTTCACCCCATAACCCCTCCGATACAATATCCACGCGCGGAACCCACGCCCCGCCCTACCGTGGAACCGACGCCCGCCCACGACCCAAGCCCGCTCGCTTTTGCAGCGGAACTGTCGTCGTCGCCCTTCCGGTCCTCCTCGGCGCGTGACCTGCAGCGTCAACGCACCGCCGCGCTTTTCCCAGCACGCCGACGAAAGGGCGTTCCCGCGCTCCGTCTCGCTGTACGTGCAGCACCGGCACTCCGGCGGCGGCAAGAGGAAGAAGGCCGCGCCGAGGCGGTCCTTCCTGTCCGGCGGCGCCGGCAGAAGGCACGCACGGGAAGCAACATAGGCGGCGGGCAGGACTAATAAGGAGCCTCCCCGGCGGTCCACCTCGTGGCTCTCTTCGATCATCCGCCGCAAGCGGTCGCCCTCCCCGTGCTCCCTCGATCTCCCCGTACGAGCCGTGGTCGTGCTCCAGCAAAGCGCGCCACAAAGCCGGTCGCCGGAGAGGTGGAGCTGCGCCGTCGCCAGGACGTCATCGGCGCCTCGCCGCCACAGAAGTGCCGCAGCACCCGACTCCCATCCACGCCGCCAGCCTCGAGCTCCCTCCGACCTTCCAAACCCGTTCGACTCGGCGCACCTGTCCGCCGCGACCCAGCACATGTCCGTCGTCCAACACCGGCCTCCGTCCACAGCAGCGGTGAACAGAGAGCATCGGCTCATAGTTCCTTCCCGCCCTCTGTCCACTGCAGCGGCCAACAACAAGCGGCGGCCGACGAGGCGTTCAAGGTATCCTCATCTCTTCTCTTCTTTCGTGTCTTTTCTTTTTGTGAAGAAGAAACATCTTAATTGCTTGACGAGAATCAACACGACGGATCAATATTGAACAAATGCAGATTCACTGGCTGCTACCATTCCATGCCCACCAGGTATTTGTTTCTATGCCAACGTGGTGAAGCATTGGTCCACTGGTGATAGATTAATCATGCCAAGTGATGAAAATTATTGCCATATGATGACCAAACAAAATAATGTAGACAACACACTCAATTAAGTGACATTAGCAGAATGGAGATTTCACACGAAAATATAGAGATATGTTGCCAAACTCCACTAAATAATTACCAAATGGCTTAATGACAACATAACACGGCTTTCAGGACATCAGAGCTTAGGAGCTTAATAGCATGACACTAAATAATTGCAACTTGTGTTCTCAGTATTAGATATCAAGGGCATGGCATAATTTCCACTTTCCCACATGATGTTCAGGTGCTTAAACTCAGCTTGAAGATAGGGTGTCATATTAACATTCATGCTACTGCCATGTAGGATATAGGATTTTTCATGTTTAGATGAGTTTTGGTGTGGGAATCATTGGAGGGAATGGGGTTTCCCTTCCTTTCAGTTTTCAGCAAGTTGTGTTCACTGAACACTGTTGTTACATCTCTGACAGCTTGTACTAAACCATTCGTTAGATGCCTTTATGGACCTCAAATTATTTTTTTGGTTGCCTAGAGAGTTATATGTATTTTCCTAAGCTTTCTAAATCAGCAAAGTAGATGTTTATAAGAGCTCTGGAATCCTCATAGGTATAAATTTTTAGGGGTATAAATCTGTGCTCGGTGATTAACTCATCTGGTTTTACCGTATAAGAATGAATTCAAATTAGAAACCATTAGTTCACAGAGCTGTAGGTTTGGAGGCCAAAGTATGCTCACAAAAGTTCAGAATTTTTTTAATGAGACCATAGATATCTAAGCTGGGTGCATTTTAGAAACAAAACAGCAAATTCCAGTGTATATACCTTAATGTGACATTTGGTCAGTGATGCATCCCATCTATCTTTTCTATTTTAAAAGTAGGTGACATAATAATCTTTGACCATTTTTTTGATCTTATTAGTTAGTGCCTGCAACCTTGTGGTGTTATTCTGCTACTTATAATTCAGGTGCTAATTATAATTCTTCTACTGAAATTTTATTTCATGCCTTTGCAGATTTCTTTTTCTCAGCTTGGACTGCATATTCAGAGGACCTCTTGCACTCAGGGGCAGGTTCTTCATCAACCTCAGGTTCTTTCTGTCGTCTTATCCAGTAGCTTCTACTCTATCTTTATTCCCTGCCTTTGCAGATTTCTTTTCTCGGCTTGGGATGTTGTCGTTAGAAAGAAGTGCAGCCCCACTGACATGCTATACTAATCCTTACTACTACTTGATATTTAAAAAAAAAAACTTCATGTTCCTCTATACTACCCCCTTCGGTTTTGCAGCCAATGGCACACTTCTCAGCCACAGACAAATACAAGCTGATAGTCTAAACAGAACAACCATGTTGACATGGTTCGATGCTGTTGATGGTGGTTCTGACCTTCCTGAGCATACAGGACATAGCTCCACCAAATACATATATGATTCACCATAATATCGATTGATCAAGTCTAATACTTGGATTGGTGCCGTGTTTCTTGGTTGATGGTTATCATCTTTGACGTCCTGACGTTTGTGACTTAAGATATATAGATTGTTTACAATTCTAGAAATTCTGCACATTGCCTTGTTCTTCGAAACACTTATTTTTATAATATTACAAAAAGTGGTTCTGATGAAATTAGGCATCACTTTTGTTTGATAAGTATTCAGAGATATGAGATATCATCAGCCAAAGTACAGAGAAAATAGCATGCATGCTCAGTTGAAACAGGTCCAGCTGATGCAACTTACAAGGCTGTTGACCAAATAATCAAGGTTAATTTGTTCCGGTTGCTTCATCTTTGCATTGGTATACTAATTCAGTAACTGGTACAGCCACGATTGGTTCCTACTGCATCAACTCGATTGTTTTGTTCCATTGATTATTTTTTAATAAAAATAAAGAGAAATCTAATATGACTAACTATATGCAGATTTCAACTGTTCTCTGGAAAGGTTACAACTTCAGTCACAGAAGGCATTGATGCTATCGCAACAACTCGAGTTGTTGTCACTGGGGACATGAGCAACATCTGCAAACGCATGCCTTGGTCGGCCAATCTTTCATCCGCTCCTGCCATTCCCTTTTTCTATACAAATATATGTGTTTGTTGGTTTCAGTGGGGTGGACAACAATGGACGTCTTATGTCAAGCATCAGAGCTTTGTTGGTGTTGCAGAAAAGCCCACTGCGAGCTAAGTGTTCAATGCATCGAGTGGGTTTTTCTCATGTATTTTCTAGGTCAATAACATCATATTGATTTTTTTACTTCAAAGAAATTAGTTTCAATTATGTGTTTTGGTGTTAATTATTTGTGATGGCATAATATTTTACAAATATTCTACGTGTGTGGTCGTATGTCATGAGATGTTTTACACCCGTAGCAACGCACGGACACTTAATATTAATGTTTCAATCGGACAATTGAAGTTGTTTCACATTATTATAGTATTATGTGTTTCCGCCGCAACGCACGGGCATTTACCTAGTATTTAGTTATTTATAGAAGTTGATGCATATCGACAGACCAGACGAGCAGTTCATGTGCTCGGCCTCATGATTAAGGACAAAAATGGAACCAAAAATATTCTGAACCAAACCGTACCGTACCGTACCTGGCAAACCGGCCAAGTCCGTGCAATACACGCCGTTTGGCGGACAGTTTCGCTTTCGCTCGAGCAGGTTTGTAAAGTTTAATCACAACACTACTGACAACAATGAAGTTGCAAGTACCGCTGCAAATACTGTACAGCTGAATGGGAGTATATATAGTTATATTTATTCTGCCACTCTAGGTGGCTACCGAAGCACATGAACGAGAACAAGCGTTCTGCCCCGTTCCCCAGGCCAACAGAACAGTCGATCGCAACTTGAGTTGTCCGCACGGCAAGGTGCGTATAACACACTAATACAAGACAAACACACACGCAGATATAGTAGCAAATTCAAGCCGGCGTGGAACACAGATCCTTGCCCGGCTTTGTCGGCCTACGACGGCCATGCATTCGATTATTACGCGTCAACCCAGGTGATGGGAACCTCGCCGGCGTCGCTGTCGAGCCCGAGCGCGGTCCAGATGCCCTTGGACGTGGCGACGACATTGTCCTTTGCAGCCGCTCTGGGCGTCGCACTCATCCACGACAAATGCCACTATGCTGTTGGCGTTCTGCGAGCTCGTGATCAAGATCTTCTTCAGGCACCGGCTCCCGCCCGCTAACCACACCGTGGACAATGCCGCGAGCGGGTCTCCGTTGTCGTGGTATCTGCCATCGCACGCCGCGGGGCCGCCATCATCCTGGTCTGCCTCGAAGCTGGTTAGAGCCATCACCGCGGCCGTGCCGCCCTGCTGTGACAGGGCGCACCACGACGCCTGCAGAAGCAGGAAGGCGACGGCCAGGAACGCAAGCTTGGTGCTCGCCATTATTTCCGTGTGTCCTTGCTTTTTGCCTGGCTTAATAATAGATTTAAGTGGCTAGCCGTGCGCTTAGCTGGCTTCATTGAGCGGTTTAAATAGGATACGATATCTCCCATCCATATCTAGAGAAGTACGATACTTTTCCAGTCCAGTCGATCGGGACAATTAAGGGCGCGCTGTACAAACAACGCGCTTGAGGAGCCAAGATTTTTTTTGGCCGTCCCTCATTAACTACAAAATATTTTCATTTTGAAGTCAGCAGTGATCCTCTTAAATTATGCCAGATTCTCGCGTTTAGATCCACACACTCGAAAATACATATAACGTCCGATCGCCAGCTCAACCCTTAAATTACCAGATTCTCACGTTTAGATCCAGACACTCGAAAATACATATAAATAACCTTAATATCACAGCTCATGGGACGTGGCTCAACAGGCCACCCGCACGGCCCAGGAGGGCACGCGCACGCTTGCCGTCGTCGCTGCTGCCGCTATCGTTGTCATGATTTAGGAAATAAAATATTTAATAAGAAATAAAATAGAGATTGCTTGGAATAAATATTTAAGAAAGAAATAGATTGAGAAAATAATTCAAGATTGTTTTTTAAAAAGGTATTCCAATCTATAAAAGAAAGCTGTAGAGATTGCTTAGCATGCAAGTTGAAAACGATTCAACTCGACGAAGAAGTTGTAGCTCCCTACATTTTTATTCGATGTTGTAGATTTGAGGATGCATTACTCACTACATGCTTGCAATTTGAGCCTAAAATAAAATTTAATGTGAAAATTAGTGATTAGACTGCTGATGAATTTTGGATGAACTTTTGGTATGTGAAATTGAGAAAACATAGTAGAATAATATTGGTCTATACGCGTAGGGTTCTTTTCCCAGCCTCTTCGATATATTTTTTCTATCAGCCAATGCCCACCATCGTTACAACTCAAAACAAGGAGTAATTGACGATATTATATCTATGTAGACATGGGAGTCAATTAGAAATCAGTTTTGACTATTTACCATTTTATATTTTGACAAAGGTGATCTACACAATTATTGTTGTCGAATTAATGTATTTGTCTCCCGTTGCAACGTGCGTCCCGGTGCAACGCACGGGCATGTTTTGCTAGTACATATAAATAACCTTAATATCACAGCTCATGGGACGTGGCTCAACAGGCCACCCGCACGCGGCCAGGAGGGGCACGCACGCCAAGACGCTTGCCGTCGTCGCTGCTGCCGCTATCGTTGTCATGATTTAGGAAATAAAATATTTAATAAGAAATAAAATAGAGATTGCTTGGAATAAATATTTAAGAAAGAAATAGATTGAGAAAATAATTCAAGATTGTTTTATAAAAGGTATTCCAATCTATAAAGAAAGCTATAGAGATTGCTTAGCATGCAAGTCTTTCCTAGACTATAAATCCATGAAAAAAAAATGGGCTATAGAATTTAGCGGGAGGTTGGCCAAAAACATAATAGCGGCGCTATTAGCGCTTATTTGGCGATATAGCGCTATAAAGCACTATTTGGCATCGCGGCAATACTTCGACCGCTATTAGCGCCGCTATTTCGTCGCTATAGCGCTATTTTTTCATGGCTATAAATACAAGAGATTTGTAATCATTTGGAATTAAGAAAGAAATAATAAAAGAGAAACCCTCAGCTCTCAAGCCTTCAAGCATCGCTCTCTCTCACTCTCGCGCTACCGCCACCATCTACACGCGTCGCCGCCGCCCCGGCTTCGCACACACGGCGCCCTAGCACCGCCGATCGCCGCCCGCTTCAGCCCTCACTGCCGCGAGTCCTTCCGGATTGTGTGACACGTGGTACTCGGACGATTCCTCGGCCCTCACCATCATTGTCAAGATCGATGGCCACATCACTCCCATCCTACCCGAGATGATCATGCAGGTCATCCGCGAGCTAGGATTCGAGAGCAGCTCAATAAGGCTGCGATCTCGGACTCCATCATGGCAAATTACGGCTACATCCTCCCCAGCCCGGCCAAAGACCATCCTCACGGGCCACCTCGCTAGCATGAAGGCCACAGGCGAGCTCGACTACCTCCTCATCTTTGTCGTTAACGCCGCCACCAATGTCGGCGCCCCCCGGAGTCGTCGCGGTGTTGGTATTTTAACGCACACGTATAAATCCGCAAGCGCCACGGAAAAGTATCGTTGTAGCTTTCACCCGAGTATTCGGGTATCGATTTCTACGGGAACGAAAGTGAACTAGAAGGGATCAAGCACGTCCAAGAGATAAGATAGATGAATATTTTTGTAGGTAGAGAGGGTTCTCTAAGGTTTTCTCAATATTACTAAATACCAAGGTTCAGGCTTACTAAACCCTACTTACTTCGGAGCAGCTGTTCTTTTCCGATTCTCGAAAAGACTGGGAAGCGGTAATCGGGAGAAGGCAGCCAAAAGCTCTACGAAAACACCAACACGTACGTGGTGGACTACAAAGGCCTGGTCGGAGCTGTCACCCCCGAGGCTACCACAACTATTCCGTAGCATTGGGCGCAATCTCCCGTGGTAAACTCTAGCCCGCACACCATGTCTACGCTTAGCGAGTACGAAAACTAGTTTCACATAAAAACTAGAGCCTTCGATCGAACGGAGATCCAGTAAGTAAACTAAAGTAAGCACTGAATTTAGTTAAATAATAATCAAGAAATTACCATAAGATAACCTTTGGATATTACTCACAAAAAAGTCGGCTCCGTAGAGGTACAAGGTTGAGAAGGATACGACAAACCCGGCTCCTCCTCTTCACTCTTCCCTCTCCTCTCTTCCTCTTTTCTAATCTATACAACTAGGTGAAGAACACCTAGAGGGCCACCACTACATGGTGAAGAATGTGGAATTGAGACTCTAATGTGTGTAGTGTGTTGTGTTGTATTGAGAGAGGGGGAGGCCTTGTATTTATAGTTGGGAGGAGGGAGCAGCATAGGCTAATTTAGGACTCTTCCCACCGCCTCCAAGCCATGCAACCGTGTCTTTTTGGCACGAAACAAAAAGTCCTCCGCATGCAATGCCTCCAATCCATGCAACCGTGTCTTTTTGGCGCGAAACCAAAAGTCCTCCGCATGCAATGCCTCCAAGCCATGCAACCATGTCCCGTGCCTTTGCAGGTGGGCTTGTGGCCCACTGTAGGTCGTGTCCTCGGAGGTGCTTTGGCCTGGTTCGCATCGATTTTGGCCTGTGTGCATTCCCCTTGTCCAAAGCGCAGTCCTGGTGTGCGCTTTTCTTCCATATAATGTCAATTAATATGTATTTTCGAGACCTTCTGCAAAACAACTTAGAACCAGCAAAACTTGTGGAACTCGTCAGATAAATAATATTTGGTTATGATTTGACATGAAATATTATCTTTTTAGTTCACTTTGGCATTCATAAGACATGCATTAATTGAGTGTCAACACGCGGGCGACACCAACAGTGCTCCCACAGGCGCCGCCAACGTCACCGCCTCCACGATCATCGACACCACAAGAAATAGGCACTTCTATCCCAGTGATGCCCCCGCTGTCGCAGGTCAGATCAGATCGAGACCACAACGGATGCACCAGCTGCTCAATGAAAAGCCTACCCAACTTGGTCAACATCTCGCGGCTACGACAATGCTACGGATAAGTTCTCAAGTCACCAACAACATCAACTCCGACACTGGGAATACCAGGAATGCCAGTGTCATCCACGACGCCACAACAACGTCGCCATCGCCGCTTAAAGCACGGCGAACGCCAACATGGGAAGCGCCGACCGACGCGTACAACGGCCAGCCCTCGAGAAGAAATTGGCACGTGCACACAACCATGCCACAACCAGAAACAGCCATGCCAACACCAACGAGAGGTGGGACGCGCGCAAAAGCAGGACACCCAGGGCACAACTCTCGGCCATCAGCGTCTGGAATAGCACCGGATATGGAGCACCCCTGCAGCCCAAGCCTAACCGGGCTGATTTCAAAGAGAGGTGGGACGCACACAAAAAGACAGTCCAGCTTCATCGCCTTCGCCTTGGATCGTCACCAATAGCATGTGGCGGAACAACCATGCGTCATCGTCCAGCGAACGCTGGGACATACGCAAGCAACAATGCATGCCACAGACAAAGCAGAGAACAACAACATCAGCTATAGTACTCACATGGACAACATCGGCGCCGTGATCGTCAACCTGATAGCACCACCCTCCACCGGTCAAACTAATTTGCAAAGCAAGCTGGAAGAGCCACAACCCTCCATGACTGCAGAGATCATGACCCACATATTTGCAAATTGAATTGCGACACCCTTACCTACCATGAACAATCCTTCCATAGCAATTGCAGCAATAGCGCCACCAACTACGACAGATGATCGTCGACATTAGGTAACCATCTCCGTCATCTCAAGATTCAACCTCTCCATCCAACGTCACCACCTAGGCAACGACCCAGTGTGACGACACGCTACCTGGAAAAGGGGAGGAGATGTCATAGCTCAACGGACGTGGCCCAACAGGCCACCCGCACGGCCTAGGAGGGGCACACGCGTGCTTTGGCCGCCGCCGTCATCGTCGTTGCCGCCGCTATCGTCGTCATAATTTAGAAAATAAAATAATTAATAGGAAATAAAATAGAGATCGCTTGGAATAAATATTTAGAAAAAAAATAGATTGAGATAAATTGGGAAAATAATTCAAGATTGCATTGTAAAAGGTATTCCAATCTATAAGGAGAGCTTTAGAGATTGATTAGCATGCAAGTAATCTCTAGACTATAAATAAGAGGGATTGTAATCATTTGGAATTAAGAAAGAAATAATAAAGGGGAATCCTCAGCTCTGAAGCCATCAAGTGTTAGCTCTCTCACTCTCGCGCGCCGCCATCTACACACGTCGCCGCTGCCTTAGCTTGCGCCGCCGCTGCCCCAGCGCCGCCGTTCACCGCCGATCATCGCCAACCACAGCCCTCACAGTCGCCGGAGTCCGTCCGGACTGCGACACTTAATCTCTGGTCTTTTAGGGCCTGTACGACGCGTTTGTTAGTCCAGAGACCTAGTTTCGAGACCTTCATCCTCTTAATTAAAACACGGGGTGCAGTCTGCTCCTCCTGTTTTTGTTTTTGTATAGCGTGATTATACTTCCCGACTCTATATATGTTGTGTATTTTACGAAAAGAACCCCTGTTTCTCAGCAGATGAGCTCTCCCCGTCGTTTCACGACACGATGAGTGTGTGGCTCATGGTTCGAGAAGCCTTTGTTTCCTTTTGTGATGATGGCTAGCACGGGTCGGGCAGTGATTGCGGCTTTCCAAAAAATAGTGAGCGCGGGGGGATCGTAGGAGGAGGGGCAAAGTGACCCTGAACCAATGTTGCACCAAAGAGTGTTCATGTTTTGGTCTTCTTAGCTGTGGGATATTACAAGACTAGCTAAACGCCCATGCGTTCTTCTGGGATAACTTTTTATACTACAAACACACAGATCGCATGATAAGATAATAAATACCTTCAACGCCTTTATAGCTTAGCAATTGAACTTCTAAATTTAGGACTCAGCAATCAGTCGGTAAAAAATGCTAGCCTTTTAGGTTGGGTCTTGCTACGGTGTGTTCGAAAATTGTAGATCTCAAAAGTTATAATTACATCCACTGTAAGAGATTTGGAGCGATGGAGAGGTCTATATATTTGTATGCATCAACTTTTTTTTGTAAGCTAAATTGGTGGCATGCATTCAAGTAGAAAAAACAAGAACATTGATATTGAAAAGATTGGTGGCATGCACTCAACCACTTATGGTCAAGCAGACACCGGCTGATTACAGATTGTCGGCTTTGTGACGTACCAGGCAAGCGATGGAGTAACAACGTTGGTGTGGTGGTGGTGATTTTCAACTTAGATGATGAGCAATGGACGACGGGCGACGGCGCCGATCGCCGAAGACGACCAGCTTGGGTGCACGTCTCAGGTGGCGTGGAGGCGAGGGTAAGGACGGCACAACAGGTCGACGACGCGGCGATCTTCAACGAGCAATGGACGACGGGCGACGTTGATCGCTCAAAGACGGCGAGCGATGTCAATCACACAAAGATGACCAGCTTGCTGCACGTATCAGGTGGCGTGGAGGCGAGGACGAGGACGACGGAGCAGGTCGACGGGCGTGGCGGCGTTCTACGGTGCAGACGTGGAGGAGGTGACGGCGTGGCGTCGCCCGAAGTTGGAGCGATGATAGCGGTGCGGCTTCAAACGATGGCAAGGTCGACGCCGAGAAGTTGGAGCGATGATGGCGATACGGCTTCAAACGACGACAAGGTCATGAATTTATTTTTTTTTTTTTTTTCTCCTCTAATCGGTAGCCATCTTCTATATTTGTAATTGATTTCCTTTTTATTTCTCCTCTAATGGGGAGGAGAGATATCTAGCATGAAATCATTTCCTTTTTATCCGGTATGCATGAATTTATTTCTTTTTTTTTCCTCCACTAATCGGTAGCCATCTTCTATATTTGTCATGCATGAATTCATTTCCTTTTATTTCTCCTCTAATCAGGAGGAGAGATATCTATATTTGTCATGCATGAATTCATTTCCTTTTATTTCTCCTCTAATCGGGAGGAGAGATATCTCGCATGAAATCGTTTCCTTTTTATCCGCCCTCGGTGTCATGCATGAATTGATTTCCTTTTTTTTCTCCTCTAATCGGGGATGAGAGATATCTCGCATTAAATCATTTCTTTTTTCTCCACATGCGGGATCGCATGTGCCGAGCATGGCGTAGTCAGCCACAAAGTCGCACCAAATGAGAGTCTTCCTTTTGTTCTTTTTATGTTGTAGAGATTTCCCAACTACCGACTCTATATCGAGATTCCAAACAGGACACGGCGACATATTCAAGGAAGGCCCAAGACAGTTAGAGTCCAAATAATATGTTTGTACCCGTAACGTGTCTTGTGAAGACAGATTATCTCGGGCACAAATAGTGGAGGGTCTAGAGGGTACTCCCTCCGTCCCTTTTAATTGTTGTTTTTTGGGGTGTTTGTAGGTTGACTCGATTTATAGAAAATATATGCAACATTTGTATCTTCAAATAAATCTGCACAACATAAAAAAGAACAAAGGACACTTTTTTTTGGTGTGATATTAGTTTGGGATCACTATGCCTCCCCTCCCTGCGATCCCTACCTCCTCCACACTCTTCTCTATCATCCCGGCATGTACGCATGCAAGGAAATCATAGACAACAAAGGAAGTCTACTAATCAATTGCCAAATAAAGAACGCAATCAATAAAGAACGCACTCAAGGAGACGGATTACTCTACCCTACCATCCCGCCATGCACACATGCAAGGAAATCATGGACAACAAAGGAAGTCTACTAATCAATTGTCAAATAAAGAACGCAATCAAAGAGATGGATTAAAAAAGATCACAAAGAAAGCCGTCGTCCTCGGCGGCGGCGACCTAGGGAGAACCTATGCTTTGCCGCTATGGGATAACTAAATTTTATATAAAACACATGGATCGCATGATAAAATAATAGTACTATGAAATTAAACAATGATATTAAAGTGGCATTTAATCCAAACACATAAGTTTTATATAAAAACACATGGATCATCTAGTGTTGTCGCACCAAAAAGTGTCAACGTTTTGTTCAGCGCACATGTGCTCATATTCTCGATCGGCAGATCATTCTTAAGAAAAAATAGGTCCCTGTCAACCTTGTGCAGGTGCATATTGTTTTTCACGGTTGGAGTGCTAACCCCTTCTATTTCCATTGCCGAGCTGTCACGCACCGCATCGACCGGGCGTGACACGTGACTGGCGGCGCCGGCGGTAAGGGGTGGCGGCGGCGTTGGAGAGGGAGGGGTGCGGCGGCGGCGTGCGGGCGTGGCGGCGTGGGGGGGAGGTGGCCGGGCGGCGCGCTGAGAGGGAGGGGGCGGCGCTAAGGGAAGGAGAGAGGAAGTAGGGATAAATTTTCTTTATTACATGTTATAGGCGCGGAGTGGGGAGGTGGTGTGCGGCGGCGGGCGTGGAGAGGGAGGGGCGGCGCACAGGGAATGAGAGAGAGGAAGTAGGGATAAATTTTCTTTATTGCTTGTTACCATGAAAGATTACAGACCCTTTACTTTTATAGCCCGGCTAGTGGGACTTGTATCGCAAGCAATCTCTCTAAAAGGTTTCCTTATAGATTGGAATACCTTTTTACGAGCAAATCCTATTTATTTTCCTAATAAGGGCCTTCCTTATAGATGGAATTTTTCCTTGCACACCAAAAAGCTTAAGATAATCCTAGTGAATTTCCTCCTTTATCCACGAATTAATTGCCGAAAGATTCCGCTGAACGGAGGCGAGGCGGAGGCGGCGCCTTACTGCCGCCCGGCGCGGCGCTTCCCCCTCTCGGGCCTCGTGGGCCTGTCCTTCCGGGCCCTATCTCCTGGGTCATGACATCCCCCCTTCTCCGACCGACGCATCCTCGCTACCGGATGAAAGTCCATTCGGTCACACTCGGGAGAGAGTCCATGCCGCTTTTGGCATGATGAGCTCAACCTGCAGGATCAACTTGCCATGCACCGGGTTCTTGAGGATCATGTTCTCCCGGGTTCGCTGTGGTGCAAACTCCAAGAGGTAGTGGAGGTTCCCGGCGTAGCCGTGGGTAATCGTGGGCGGTGTGACCGCCGTGGACGCCGCCGCCGACGAAGCCGCAAGCAAGAGCTCCCTTGGAACTCCCACCTCAAGGTGCCGATGCACCATGTCGCGAGGCGGGCTCTCCAGAACAAAAAGCGCCGTTGGGTGGAGCGTTGACGAAGAGCGGAAGAAGGTGCCAGATGGTGATGTCGCGGCGAGTGGGGGGTGTAGCAGCCAAGCTTAACATCGTACCGTACATGAAGGAGCCGACATCAAACATGGATGGAGATAGCTGATGTGTGTCCCTCTCCGCATCGTAGGCGATGTGGATGTTGTCGATGGTGAGGAAGAGGCAATCCATGCCGCCGAGGAAGACAACCCGAAGCCGGGCCGACGTGGTGGCGCCTCGCCGATGCCGCCAGCCAGATAGCGGCCGGTCTTTGCCGACGTCGGGTGTGGTCATGTAGGCACCCAAGGCTAGGAAGTTCTTCCCCGCGAACTCCTCCCTCGCGGGGCCTCCACCGGTCCGTAGCAAAGGAGAAGAAGCCGGGAGGTAGAAGCAGCCGTCGAAGAAGAGGAGGCCGTCCTCCACCGTCCAGGCAAGCGTGGCGGTACCCATGGTGACGTCGAGGGCGATCCGTCGCAGGTGCTGGTCCTCCGTAGTCGCCTGTCGCAGCCCAGGTGACGAAGACTCTAGTCGACGTGTCGAGGTCCAAAGCGCCGCATGCCTTGAACGCTTCCCCGCACTGGGAAGGTCCAACACCGGCTAAGATCCCCGACCAGGCAAAGCCCAGTCGAGGCGCCCCATCCGTGGCGGGGGGTGGTGCCAACGTGAACATAGTCGCGGTGGCCGCCACGGTAGTACTAGAGCTCGTTGGTGGCGAAGTCCCACGCCACTTGTCCTGTGCTTGCCAGCCAAGGCATACCAAGGATGACGCCGACGCTATTTCCCACGCGCATGACATAGGCGCCGATGTCGAAGAAGCCGGGCGCCGATGCATAGTGGCATCGCCAAGGTGGCCGCCCGGCATGTCGAGGTAGCGCCCGCGCCGTGACAGCACACGCGACCGGCCGAAGTTCGTAGTCCCGCGCGGGTCACCACACGGGGGTCGATGTAGTTGTGCGTTGTTCCCGACCGATGACGATGCCGACGCCAACCCTGAGATGATGCCGACGAGGTATAAAGAATGCACCACGCATCGAGGAGTTGGGGTCCCCGGTGGACCCTTAGATTGGCGCCGCCAATGGCGACATCGCCTCTGTGGGCGCCTATCCTAGTCGCCGCCAGAGTCGCGAAGACCGCGGATGTCGGCGAGGTGCTTGCACTTGTGACCGTCGCGAGCGCTCATCACGCTTGAAGCAGAGGGGCCAGCCTTGCATCGATTCGGCCATCTCCTCCGGTACCATCCGCTTAAACGGGCCGAGTCGATGTCGCTGCCGCCGACGGGGTGGCGCCACCGGTGTAGTTGCCGCCGTGACAGGCGCGGGTGCCTTGCCCTCTGCTGTGCTGGCTTGTCGAGTTGTAGAGGATGGTCGCGGCGCCAGACGCGCCCGGGCGAGAGACATGGTCTGTCTCCATGTCCTTGGGGTCCCGCAGCTCGGCGTCCGCCTTGAGCGGCTCTCCCAATCCCAGCTACCGTAGATGTTCACCGCCGCTTGTCGTCGAGGTGTCCTGCACGCGCCACGTGCGCCGATAATCGCCCGTGTACTCATCAACGGTGCCTATCTTCCTCAGCGATGCCATCTCTCCCAGCGGATTGCCCTCGTAGCTGATCCGGCGTTCGTTGACATACCGGGCGAAGCTCGTCCAATCGCCAAACGTCTTCTCCTGGGGCAGCCTCATGTACCACTCTTTGTGCTCCTCCCGTGAGATGATATGAGGCGTACGGGCGTGTTACTGGTTTGTGTACCTTGTCCCCTCAAGAATTGCTCGCAGCGGTTCAGCCATGGTAGAGGATCGTCCTTGTCGCCGTACGTCGGGAAGGACAGCTTGTGCGACGGTGCGAGGCCCGGGAAGGTGTCTGTTGGGGGGGGGGGGCGCATGCGCCCCTGTGCCGGCGCCCCTCCCCGGCGCTGGCTTCAGCAGAGGTAGCCGACCAGCATCGTCTCCATCAGCCGCGGTGACGTGATCGTTGGCGTGCTGCCTGCCGTCCGTCCGTGCCTTGATGAAGGCGCGAGCGGTTTCCTCCATGCACGACTTCATGGCTGCCTCAGCCTCCTGCAGCTGTGCTTGACATCTTGCCGCCTTCGGATCGGTGCGGAGAGGATAGCAACTTGATCGGCGAGCATGTCGGTCGAGCGGTGAAGCCGAGAACTGGTTCCCCAAGTCGGTCGGCATCTTCTTCGTCTCAGCATCTTTTTATTTAGATGGAATAATATTCCCTTGCACACCAAAAAGCCTAAGATAATCCTAGTGAATTTCCTTCTTTATCCACGAATTAATTGCCGAAGAATCCTGAACGGAGCGGAGGCGGCGCTTGCAGCGCCTGCCCTAGCGGCGCCAAGGCTTGTCCCATCGGGCCTCGTGGGCCCGTGTCCTTCTAGGCCCTATCTCCCGGGTCATGACACGAGCACCCAACTATAATTGACTATTTCTATTCATATTTGATCCAATAACATGTGTGTACATATATTATCCAGCTAACTTTGATCCCTTTCAAAGATTATCATACGTACATGTGCACCTATGATCCGCGTATTTTTATATAAAACTTGTGCGTTTGGATTAAATATCACTTTAATATCATTGTTCTCAACAAGAAGGCGTCTGAGTTGATTTCAGTAAATTTGATATCTATGTTCAGTCCTTCTAATGTGCTTCAGAATATTATCTAATCATGTTATGTATGATTTAATTATCTAGAAGATATTAAAATGTATATGTGACAAGAATTTTGTTATATTCTCTATCTTAATATAAAAAAATCATGGACTTATACTAGTAAAAAATTATTTCAAAATCTTGGGGGGCATGGCCCCTGCCAGCCCACTTCACTGCGTCATGGTGCTAACCACACTTCACTACGTCATGGTGCTGCACGTATACGTAGAAAGGGGTGCTAACCAGAGAATATTGTCATAGGTTGGGAAATTGATTTTGCTCCAACAGCTTATACAAGCACGCGGAGTCGTTGTATCTTCTGGAATCAATACGTTGTATCTTGTGGAATCAATACGTCATGATGTTGTAGGTGCCTTTGCTTAGAGGTAGCTTCTAATCTACTGTTATTTTATCATGTGATCCGTATGTTACATAAAATTTTTGTTATCTCATAGCAACGTTACGGATATGATGCTAGTTTGTTAAAAAACTAGATTCCAAGATCTTTCCAGTGATATTAATTATATACTATAATTATTAGTGTTTTTTTGAAAAACACAAACAACAAGTATTTAGGGACGGAGAAAATATCCAACAATATACCAAGTACTCAATACGGCATACTCCGTATTGTTGTACTATGTACTCGACAATACAATACACAAGCAGCAACACAGAATTATACTCGATCTACGGGCCTAAACCAATATAGATTTTGTGGCTATTGTGATAGGATTGCTGTCCCCATCCAGCAAAGATTCCCGACCAACCTAATATTTGTCGATCTAGAACACCGACAAAAGGCAGAAAGTTTTTCTTGACCAGTAGTAATTAACCTAGCACGTACGCAGCTGATCAGTTGGTAGGATCCAAACTCAAAGCACTATTGTTAGCCTGGCCAGCCACAATCTCACCATCCCAGAACTCTTGGGCAGTTTTGTACGGCCCAGATTCATGGACGAAGAAATCGTAGGTTCCCCGATTCTGGGAGGGTGCTAATCTTGTGACACTCGTCTTCCGTGAGTTGCCAGTCAAAGATGTCGAGGTTCTCTCGCATCCTCTTCTCATTGAAGCTTTTAGCTACCACGCAATCGCCCTGCTCGTACACCCACCTAATGCACACCTGCACCATTCCAAATATGTCTATCTGTATTAATAAGATGTTCAGATTATGTAAAAATACATTCTACTTATTGTACAGTGAGCTAGTCATCAGTGAGCCACCTGGGCGACGGTTTTGCCCTTTGTATGGGCAATCTGCATGAGGAGAGGGTTGTTCATGACGGAGTTATTGGCCCATGGCGCTCCCTTGCCACCTAATGGAGAGTAGGCGCAGAGCTGGATCCCTTTCTCCTTGCAAAACACCCTCAGCTTGTTCTGTCGGCAGCACGGGTGCACCTCCACCTGCTCTAATTTCAGTGAGACA
This sequence comes from Hyparrhenia diplandra, assembly GCA_015847255.1. Taxonomy (NCBI): domain Eukaryota; kingdom Viridiplantae; phylum Streptophyta; class Magnoliopsida; order Poales; family Poaceae; genus Hyparrhenia; species Hyparrhenia diplandra. The sequence goes on along the minus strand of JADLZK010003385.1, from coordinate 25,195 downwards.
TATATGCAAACAAGGTGAATAAATAAACACATCCACTCTTACTACTTTTCTACACATTAAGATGTAAGCAAAACGTCTTACGGTCTGGAACGAAGAGGCAGCGCATTGCGCATTGCACCTGAAATGAAATGCGATAGGCAAGCAAAACAACCGACTGAAAGTGCAGAAATAATGACCGAAGGATCGGACAAATGAAGATTCAACGCTTATATGCGTTCCTATATATGCCATTGCCAAGGACGATTATGTCATCACTAGATAAGTGTGACTTTCACACGGGGCCTGTCATTACCGTTCTCTAGCTATAGTGTCTGCAAATAACTCATATCCCCAACATGCATGGCTGCAGGTGCCTGGTGGAACCGGTTGCTGTGGCGTGCGGATATGAGACGCTGCCAGAAAAACGTGTAGCACTCAGCTGTGTTTAGAGGCCCAACTTCTCTCCAAAATTTCCTACGTTCCATCGCATCGAAGCATTAAATATACCAAAATACATGCTCAGAGCATTAAATATAGATAGATGTACTTTGCAAGACGATTTTTTTTAGTCTAGTTACCCCCATTGTAGGATAAACGTGTTACAGTGCTTTTCAGTTATTTATAGTGCCAAATTCACCAAATTTGGCACTAAATTTTGGTCTCTAAAACAAGATGAAAACTTGGTACCCGAAGAGGACCAGAGTCACCACACGCATCCGACTGCCGCCCGCGTCCATCCTCACAGGCACGTGGGGGAAAGAAATAGCGTTCCGATGGTCCTCACCCGGTATGGTGTAGACATCCAACCAAATCCGGACACGTGGACGAGTATAGATATGACTCGATCATCGATGGTCCTCGCTGTCAGACCACGTGGACGAGTATAGATATATGGACGTTTCCGAATTGATGACTCCACGACGGGTTTGATTGTAGATGGGCAAAGCACAGAAGCGGACGAGGGAACGGGCGGGCATATGCTACTAACTCGAGACACGACGAGGCTGCGTCGTTGTCGACGAGAAGATGCAGCGCTGCGCGGAGCTTAGCGTTCGACGATCTTGGGGCGGCCAGCGCCGTCGTCAGGGGGGCTCTGACGTGGTGGCCGTTCTTAGCGCGCGACGGGGGACAAAAAGGCAGCATCGTGGAGGAGATAAAGGCCCAGCCGGCAGCAGCCATGGAAGAGAGAGCGCGACGGCTGACCAAACAACAGAGGCGCGCGCGATGGGAACCAGATGAACGCGATAGGCTGAGCCATCAGCCATATATGGCTAAAGACATGGAAGTGTTGAATGCCACTTTTGTGCCCAAGTCACGATCTATCGATCTCTTAGCTTTAGCCATAACCAGTTAGTAGAAGACTTAGTATATCTATATATCTATATATCTTTGCTAGTGACTAATCTGCATCCTGGACCTCTATATGTGTATACCTTTATGTACTATGATCATAACCGGCGGTATGTAGGGCGCGGCGGTCGATCGGAGGTGTTCCTCGGTGTTGGACGTCGTCATCATCAGATAAGATGAAGAAAAAAAAATCCAGCATGCTTTGCTCTGTCCTACTACTAGCCTCCTAGATGGATACAAGATCCAGAGGAAACAGAATCCAAATATCCCACCCATCACTGACCTGGTTCACGGCCGGGATTATCTGTGCGAATGACAGCAAGTAGTCGAGCTTCTTGCAGCTAAAGTTGCTGACGCCGATGGCCCTGGCCATCCCTCTCGTGTGGCACTCCTCCATCTCCTCCCAAACCCCCTTCATGTCCATCTCCACCAGGTTTTCCTTTGCCAGCACCGGTGCCTGGCCTCCTTCCGCCTCCGGCAGCCGCATGCTCACCGGGAAGTGGATGAGGTACAGGTCCACGTACTCCATCTGCAGATTCCTGAACGGCCGGCGGCGGCGGCCATCAATCAATATTCAATAACATGAGCATTCATGCGTCGTTGGCTACTCACTGGAGGGTCTTCCTGAGCGCCGGCAGGACGTGGCCAGGGTGGGCGTCCGCGACCCAGAGCTTGGAGGTGATGTAGACCTGGTCCCGGGAGGCGAGCCTCCTGCACCCACGGCCTCCGCCACGGCGTTGCCGATCGCGCGCTCTGTGCCGTACACCGCCGCCGTGTCGAAGTGGCGGTAGCCAGCGTCCAGGGCGCGGAGGACGGCCTCCCGTACCACTGGGCGGTCCCCGGTGTCCCCGAGCGGGAAGGATGCCGTGCCGAGGCCGATCCGTGGCATCGGCTTGCCGGAGCTCAGTGCCACAGCCGGCACGGCAGACCCTGCTTGATCATCACCGACGGCAGCCATAGCAAGCGACAACTGTAGGCGTGAGAGCCTGAGAGGACCAGCTTAGAGTCGAATGGATGAGACGCTGGCAGTCGGAGTTGGAGGACACCCATCCGAATCCGTGACATATAAGACCTGTCCTATCCATCTCCAGTCCAACGGAAGACATCAGCAGACCAACAATTCTTATGCAATGGAGTCACTGAAAGTCAAGTTCTATCCAATCATTGACTGCCTTTCATCGCGCTGCTTAAAAAAGGCAAGGCCCCTAACATTTCTGCGGCTATTTGTCGCGTTTTTCCCCCTCTATGGACGATTTTTCCACGTCGTGATCCCCCAAAGTTTGCAAAATCCGATTTGATGATTTTTTTTTTTTTAGAAGAATCCGATTTGATGATTGATGCGTCCCAGGCCGTGCCGTCCTGGACGGGCTTTTTGTAGAAAAATGCGTGGCGTGCCGGGCTTTCCGAGCACGCCCGCGGTGGCAGGTCGACCTCTGGCGGGTGACCACACACAGGCGGCTGCAGCCTCTTGTATTTCTCTTCTTTCCTTTGTTTTCTTCAAATTTTCTTTCCAAGTTTTCACAAAAAATATTCTGGTGATTCCTTATGTGTCCGTTTCATATGGTTGGTCTATGTTAGATGATAAACTCATCTTGTAACAATGTGCTTGTCACGTGTACTTAGCCGGCTCATGTCATCGTAGTGTCTAGGTTCATGGTTGTTGTATGTATCTTGTATAGGCCATACTTGTAGCACAAGATGACGTGAGTCGGTTGTAACAAACTCAATGTAATCCACGGCGGGGGAGGTTCCCGTCATCTATATAACATGAAACCCAGCGCCGGAGAGAGGTGACTGGTTAACCCTAAACATTCTCTACACTTTACATGGTATCACGAGCCTGGTTCCGATCGGACTTCCATGGCGTTCGCTACCTCCTCCTCCGCATCACCTGCTGCATCCTCTCTCGGCGTGTTCCTGCTTCCACCGAGCGAGAAGCTCACCCGCAGCAATCATGTGCTGTGGAAGGCGCAAGTCCTGTCCGCTCTCAAAGGGGCACGGCTTGCGACGTTCATCCAGCCCGGGGCAACTCCACCGGCGATGTACCTCCCACCCAAGGAGCCCTCCAAGAAACCTGATGGTGATACACAGCCGGAAGACCCCGTGGAGAACCCTGAGTATGAGACATGGATGGCCAAGGATTAGACCGTCGTGTCCTACATCCTGTCCAACTTGGGGCGTGAGATCCAATCTCAAGTCTCAACGAAGACGACGGCGGCCACCATCCTGGCGGCCATTGAGGAGATGCTTGCATCTCAGAGTCGTGCGCGCCTGATCGCCACAAGGATGGCGTTGGCGACCACCACCAAGGGCGCTTCCTCCATCGGCGACTACTTCACCAAGATGAAGGGTCCGGCGGATGACATGGCATCTGCTGGACGATTTAAAGCCGGAGGACGACGAGCTTCGGTCCTACATCCTCATCGGCCTCGACGATACGCACGCAGTCGGTGATCTCGGCGGTTTACGCCCGTGTCGAGCCCATTACGCCTGGGCGAACTCTACACGCAGCTTATCGCCTGTGAACAACGCAAGGAGATGCGTGATGGTGGCGGTGGCAATCAGTCATCTGCCAACCTCGCCGCAAAAGGAGGCGGCCGCGGGAACGGTGGCAACTCGCGTGGTGGCTTCACACCGAACACCGGGGCGGGGGGCTTCACCCGGTGGCAAAAAGGCGGTCGTGGCCCAAGTCGCGGCAAGAACTTCCACCTAGTGTCATTTGCCAAATCTGTGGCAAAGAAGGGCATCCGGCTCATCGCTGCTTCAAGCCGACTCATCGTGAGCGGTCCGCCTACCAAGTCGGCTTCATCGGCCATGACCCACTCATATGGGGTGGACTCGAATCGGTACATGGACCGCGAGCGCCACCGACCACATCAGCGGAGATGCGGGCGCCTTACCGTGCGGGACAAGTACCATGGTGGTGACCGTGTGCATCTTTTCCAACGGCACAGGTATGGAGATCTCTCATGTCGGTCACAGTACTTTGCATTCCCCCACTAGTCAGATTCATCTAACCAATGTTCTACATGTCCCATCTACACATAAAAGCCTAGTATCTGCGGAACCGCTTTAGCCAAAGATAATCAAGCCTTTATCGAGTTTCACCCCGATTACTTTGTTGTTAAGGAACGAAGACGAGGAAAACGCTCCTCGAGGTCCATGTGAAGGGGCCTCTATCCATTCATGCCGCTACGCACACCACCACTAGAATAAAGAAGCCCATGCCGTCTTCAAGCCATCTACCTCCGTCTGGCATCATCGTCTTGGCCATGCTGCTTCTCCTGTCGTAGCTTCGCGTCCTTAGTCGGCATAAACTTTCCTTTATTAGAGATTCGGATAATAAACATGTTTTGCGATGCTTGTCAATTGGGTAAATGTCATCAATTGCCCTATCCTCGGTCCTCTAGTGTGTCTACTAGACCCTTGGAACTTGTTTTTTCGGATGTTTGGGGGCCGGCACCTACATCGGTTGGTCGGCACTCGTATTATGTTTCATTCATTGATGACTTCTCCAAGTTTACTTGGATCTATCTTTTGCGCCACAAATCTGAAGTTTTTCAATGTTTCACTGACTTTCAAAAAATGGTGGAATGGCAATTTGATTGCAAGATCCTCGCGGTCCAGAGTGACTGGGGTGGGGAATATAGATCCCTCAACTCATTCTTTCAGCGTATAGGCATAGCTCACCACCTCTCTTGCCCCCATGCACACCAACAAAATGGATCAGCCGAGCGCAAGCATAGACACATCGTTGAGATGGGTCTCACACTCTTAGCTCATGCATCTATGCCGCTGAAATTTTGGGATGAGGCTTTCCTCACAGCTGTCTATATTACAAATCGTTTACCCACCAAAGTTCTAGATGGTGAAACACCCCTAATGCGCTTGTATGGCAACAATCCAGATTACACTTACCTCCGAACCTTTGGTTGTGCGTGTTGGCCCAACCTTCGCCCCTATAATGATCATAAGCTCCAATTTCGGTCCAAATGGTGTGTATTCCTGGGGTATAGCAACTCACATAAAGGGTTCAAGTGCCTGGATCCAGGGGCTGGTCAGTGTATATTTCTCGGGATGTGGTGTTTGATGAGCATGTTTATCCTTTTTCTACCCTTAATCCTAACGCAGGTGCTCGGCTATGCAAAGAACTCACACTCCTACCCGACATCCTCCTCAATCCCTCTTCCACCTTTGGGGATGCACGTATTCGTGACCTTCATGAGTCTTCTCCTGAACCTACTGATCCTTTGCTTGAGTCATCTGCAGGGCATAAACAGGTTGATGGTGAAACTCACAAGAAAAAATGATGAAGATTCAAGCCAAAATGGAGTTGGCACGGTGGCTATTGCGTATGATCGCATGTGCTCCCCGCGACGCGACAGCAGCAGTTCCGAGGGTGATCCTCCTGCAGCTCCTGACGGCGGTCAGCGCGTATCCGGCTCGGGATCAGCGCTGGATCAGGCTCCAGCACCTGAGGGCGGCGGCAGTCCGGTGTCGCCGGGGATCTTCTACACCGAGCCCGTCGCCACACGCCTCACCAAGCAGGCTTCCCACGCCCGCATTTGGATCCCGGTGCGTCTGAGTCAGGATTCGGTGCGGTGTCGGATGGATCCGGTGCCGCAGGGGACTCTGTGCATGTCTCTACCTCCACTGGTACTCCGCCCATGCAACGTCCAGCGACTCGTCTTCAACACGGCATTGTCAAGCCTAAAACCTACACTGATGGCACGGTGAGGTGGGGTATGGTGACTACGGTCCCTGATGGTGAGCCAGCTACAGTCAATGAAGCCTTGCAGCATCCGAAATGGACTCAAGCTATGCGGGATGAGTACCAAGCTTTGCTCAAAAATCACACCTGGCATCTCGTTCCCAAACCAAGAGGCCGGAACATAATAGGGTGCAAATGGGTGTATAAGATCAAGAGAAAGGCGGATGGCTCCATTGAGCGCTATAAAGCTCGGTTAGTTGCAAAGGGTTTCAAACAGCCCGGTATGGCATTGACTATGAAGAAACGTTTAGCCCAGTTGTCAAAGCGGCTACCATCCGGTTGATTCTTTCCATTGCCGTGTGTAATAACTGGTCCTTGAGGCAATTGGATGTGCAAAATGCATTCCTCCATGGTGATCTTGATGAAGAAGTTTATATGTATCAGCCATCCGGATTTGTTGATAGCAAACATCCATCCTATGTGTGCAAGCTTGATAAAGCTCTCTATGGTTTGAAACAAGCTCCCAGGGCCTGGCATGCCAAACTCTGTGCAAAGTTGACAGCATTGGGATTTGTTCCATCCAAAGCCGACACCTCCTTGTTCTACTATCGAAGAGGTAGTCTTGTCATGTTTGTTTTGGTGTATGTAGATGATATCATTGTTGCCAGCTCTGATCCGAGGGCTACAAGCATTCTACTCACTAATCTTCAGAAGGATTTTGCATTGAAAGATCTTGGACCTCTCAACTTCTTCCTTGGGCTTGAAGTAAAGAGGACTGGTGCAGGGATCCTGCTCTCCCAAACCCGGTATGCATCAGATATTCTTGCACGAACATGTATGACAAATTGCAAGGCTGTTGACACACCGCTCCCTAGCACTCAGAAACTTAGTATTGTTGATGGTGATCCTTTGGGAGCCGATGACTCCACTAAATATCGAAGTCTTGTAGGGGCATTACAGTATCTCACGTTGACACGGCCTGACATATGCTTTGCTGTAAACAAGGTGTGTCAGTTTCTTCATGCTCCCACTACAGTTCACTGGACAGCTGCCAAACGTATTCTTCGTTACATCAAAGGCACCTTGTCTACTGGGCTCAAGATTGGGCCGTCTAACTCACGGATTGTGAGTGCATTCTCTGATGCTGACTGGGCGGGTTGTGTAGATGACCGACGCTCGACAGGAGGGTTTGCTGTGTATCTTGGTGGTAACCTCATCTCGTGGACATCGCGCAAGCAGCCCACTGTCTCGCGCTCAAGTATAGAGGCGGAGTATAAGGCACTTGCTAATGCAACGGCAGAAATGATGTGGATTAAAACACTCTTGACTGAGCTTGGGATCTCTCATCCTCGGATGGCACGACTTTGGTGTGATAATCTGGGGCCAAGTATCTTTCTGCCAATCCAGTCTTTCATGCAAGGACGAAGCATATTGAAGTTGATTTTCACTTTGTGCGTGAGCAAGTTGCCAACAAGCTGTTGGATATACGGTTCATTAATACTAATGATCAAGTTGCCGATGGTTTCACGAAGGCGCTACCTGTTGCCAAGCTACAGCAATTTTGTCGCAATCTCAACCTCTCAAGTGGCTGAGATTGAGGTAGGGTGTTAGATGATAAACTCATCTTGTAACAATGTGCTTGTCACGTGTACTTAGCCGGCTCATGTCATCGTAGTGTCTAGGTTCATGGTTGTTGTATGTATCTTGTATAGGCCATACTTGTAGCACAAGATGACGTGAGTCGGTTGTAACAAACTCAATGTAATCCATGGCGGGGGAGGTTCCCGTCATCTATATAACATGAAACCCAACGCCGGAGAGAGGTGACTGGTTAACCCTAAACATTCTCTACACTTTTACCGTCTATGAATGAATACTAGTATCGCAGTTGTTCATTCTTAATAAGGCTCTGTTTGGACTTTAGAGCTCTATAAACTTTAGAGCTAAAGACTCAAAAAAAATTGGTATAAAATTACCTTTGAGTTTTAGCTCATCTCGTATTAGATCTTTAGATCTAGAAACTGAGCTAAGGTACTATAAAAAAATTTATAGCTCTAAAGTTTAGAGAAAGGGATACAAACTCATCTTGAAAAGTGAGAACAATTTAGAACAGAGTGAGTATAACCACGTTTTTTTTTAATTGTAACCTGAGTTTCGGCCTTTGTGATGTTGTAACTCGCCTCACGAGATTGCGTTGTGTGGCTTGGTGGGGAGCTCCTCTCTATTCTCGTGATTCTGTAGCACTAGTACCAGTAACTGTCGTTGTTTATGTTTTGCGCCACTCTCTTTGTAGTTGTGTAGTGTTTTACCGCCGGTTTTGGCTTTCTTCTTCTTAATGAAAAGACACATGAAGTCATTTTCGAGTAAAAAGAAGATGTCGTTGATCAGTGTTGTCCCTGGCCATGTGCAGGAGGAGCGACCACGCAGGGCCTCCAAATCCTGTGGACCTCCAAATCTATACATAATAGATACATTAGTACAACACTAATGCAGCAGCTTTGGCCCATTAGCAAGCTAATTATAGCAGTCAATGTACAAAGCCCAATAGAAAATTATTTGTTGCCGGCCGCTGGTTGGATCTCAACTCAATTCAATTGTCGATCAATGTTTGTGCCAATCCTAGACCCAATTCCTGGCAGCGGATACGAGTTAGGTCTCCCGTCTCCTGGCCCTCGCTATTGCCGCCAGCAGTCCCGCACTCGACGCCTCGCCTAGATCGGGCGCCGGCCACGTATCGCGAGCGTGATGAAGTACGAATGGACGACAACAATGAGCGAGGCGCTGAGGTACTATATGGTATGAGGTACAGTATTGAAGCTATTTTTTTTTTTGAAAAATTGAAGTTATTGAAAACTTATTTGCATTTTACAATGACACAAGAAAAACTTAATGATTTGACTATAATTGCACTTGAAGGCGAATTGTTAGAGAAGGTTGATTATGAGCACATAATTGAAGAAGACTTTATTTCAAAAAAATACTAAAAGAATGATGCTATTCAAGTAAAGATTATGCAACATAGGTATTATTGATATATCTTTTGCAATATACTATATGCTACATCATACCGTACATTTTGTCCTACTTTTCCTAAGCTAGTAGGCCTTTTTTCCGTATAGAGTCTCCAATTTCCCCGTGGCGGTCCTGACGTTGATACATGGAGATCCATTCTTGCAATTATTTATGTCCATGTTATTCTTGCTAGCATTATATTAGAAGAAGATCGGCACCGATCAAGAACGTGTAATTGGAAATCCATTTAAATCAAGACCAGTCACTGTAAGTTGGTCGGATCCAAACGGACACCGATTTGGTTAGTGGATTGGCCAGCGACAATCTCGCCATCCCAAAACTCTTCGGCAGTTTTGAAAGGCCCGGACTCATGGACGAAGAAATCGAAGGTTCCCCTCGATTCTGGGAGGCCGCTAATTTTGCGATGGTCCTCTTCCGTGAGCTCCCAGCCGAATATGTCGAGGTTCTCTCGCATCCTCTTGTTGTTGAAGCTTTTACGATGACGCAATCTCCTGCTCAAACACCCACCTAATGCACACCTGCAAGTTGCAACTCGATCGATAGGAGAAAATTAGTTTGTAAATAACTGGTTCCGAAAGTCTAATCTTTGCATTCACTTAGCTTGTACTAACATGCACCTAAGATTTGTTTATCTATAACAAAATGCACTTTAAAAGTACGGCCTTTCTCAGGTTTAACATTGCTTCAGCGGGAAGCAACATTTTACCCTAAAACAACAATACTAAGTTGTGTCTTATTCGTTAGTTCGTTGATCTAAGTGTTTAGGGCAATGGCTCTTTCTTTTCTTCTCTCTTTTTATTAGTCGTATTATAGGTCACACACCACTTGATTGGAGGCTTGTAATTGTGCTACTGCTATGAGGCCTCTCTCATAGCTGAGTCGTGTAATTCTCTCGCCTCTCAGTGAAGGCTACATTCCCGATCACAAAACAAATGAAAAGGTAATGTAATTGTATCGTGAGTATTGCCGAGTGTACTACTCTATACATTTTTATATATGACGTTTCTCAGACGTCTTTCCTAAATTGTCATGTATGTAAAAAGTAGAGGGATAATAGATATTATATTTTACGTCTTAGCAATATTTACCTGGGCTATAGTTTTGCCTTTTTCATGCGCTTATCTGCTTGAGGACAGGGCACTCCATGACGGAGTTGTTAGCCCATACCGTGCCTTTTCCACCAAGCGGTGAGAATGCGCAGAGTTGTATTCTTTTCTCCGTGCAAAATGCCCTTAGCTTGTTCTGACGGCAGTGTGGATGCACCTCCACCTGCTCCCCAAGTGAGAACACATGTACATAAGATGGAAGAAACCATCATTAGAAAGCAATAAAACTGTTTATTAGTGTTTAAGTGTTTTCTACTCCCTCTGTTAAAGCAATAAAACTATTTATTAGTGTTTAAGTATTTTCTACTCCCTCTGTTCAAAATTGTAGTTTACTTTGGCTTTTCTAAATTTATTTCTTTTACTATGTAGCTAGACATAGTGTATAACTATGCATAGCAAAATTAATGTATTTAGAAAAGTCAAAATGAACTATAATTTAGAAAAGAGGGAGTACATGTGACCTATTAATTGGCTATTCATCCTTAAACACAGGAATTGTGGTAAATGGTTAGGAATTCTATACACAATTTTTTGGTGGAACTTTATATATATGGGCGACCTTAATATGTATAAGTTACTGTCGGAATATGTGCAGTTGATCGTCTTCAACAATCGCTTCAACAATCGACAGCAGTATATGCTTGTTTTTCTGAAGATGGAGTGTGCTCCAACTAAGGACTCCATCGTTTTCTCTTGATTCAAAACGGGCCTGTTTTTATTCATGGGCTGGATTGAGTGATTCTCATTGGTTCACTAAAACATGCTCAACATATAGAAAACGGGTCTGGTTTTGTTCCAGTGGGTAGGAGGCCGAGCTTCAATCCAGGAAAATTAGACAAGAAAAACGGTAGAAAAGGCCGACTTCAATTCAGCCCAAATTAACCGAACAACCATTTCCGATTAGGTCAGGATTGATTCCGAGTCCGGCTGATCCACCTGGAACGGGCCACATTCCAGGCCATTCCCAGTCAAAATGAACGAGGCCTAAAGGAATCACCTGGTTGGCAGCCGGGGGAATGTTTGCAAAGGACAGCAAGTATTCTAGCTTCTTGCAGCTGAAGTTGCTGACACCAATTGCCCTCGCAAGCCCTCGCCTGTGGCACTCCTCCATCTCCTCCCACACCCCCTTCATGTCCATGGCCACCAGGTCCTCCTTCACCACGGTCAGGCCTCCTTCCACCACCGGCGGCCGCATGCTCACCGGAAAGTGAATGAGATAAAGATCCACGTACTCCATCTGCAGATTCCTGACGAGTTGAACCATATGCATGCGCAAATAAAGAGATCATTTCACCGAAAATAACCAAAAACCAACCAAATACTAGAGTGACTCATGATGAGCTGTACGTATGTGTTGCAAGTTATTAGAACCAACCGGAGTGACTTGTGGAGCGCCGGCAGAACACGGCCGGGGTGCGCGTCGGTGATGGCTAGCTTCGACGTGATGTAGAGGTCGTCGCGGGAGGTGACAATCCCGTCACGGACGGCGCGGACGACGGCGTCCCCGAGCGAGGCCTCCGTGTTGTACGCCGACGCCGTGTCGAAGTGGCGGTACCCAGCGTTGAGAGCGCTGAGGACGTCCTCCGTCACGCCGGCGCGGCCCTCGGCCTGGCCCAGAGTTGCCGACGCCGTGCCGAAGCCGATGCGCGGCATCGGCTTGCCCGAACTCAGAGCAACCACTGGCACGCCTCTCCTCTCATTCGAAACACAAGACGATGACGCCATAGCTAAGCTAGCGTACAATTCCGTGTAACTGTGTGAGAGGAGCCACGCAAATGTGATGTGTGAGCTCCATTGGTCAAGCCGCCATTTAATGGTTATAGCTGAATCACGTTTGTTAGATGAGCTCCATTGATCATAGAAATTGTTTCCCGGAAACGGCCACACACAGCGACAGGGACGTGTGTGGTTCTTCCCTTTTTTCATCTTGAACACATGCATCCCAATTAAATTTACTTAGAAGAAGACCTCTTGTCTCAGGTTAGCCTGTTCAGGTCCCCTTACCAATTGGACACGGCTAAGAGCAAGTACAACCCACACACGAGTGTCCGTCTCTAAACACCTCGAATTTATCATACAAACTGGTATAAAGACAAACTATACAACCCAGGGTCCAGTCTTTAACTATTTAATGCTTCACATATAATTAACATCACCTATATAAATAAATTTATGTATACCACTGTGTGGCTATTTGGCATGGGCACAGCCATCTAGTAGCCACAACCATCTAATAGCGCAAGAAAATTTCACAAGGGCATGTACCAAAACAAAACCAGTCCATAATTCAAAATTCAGATAACAGCTACCAAATACATGTTCACATTCAGATAAAGTTTAACTGGTAGGAGTTCACTGATCACCACCATCCATCCAATTCATAGTTTATAGTACACTAGGAAACTTAACTGACACTAAACAGTATTCAAACTAATAAATGGTAGAATGCCATCCAGCAAGGTAGATCATTCAGTTTGGTAGGCATTAGAAGAGACAACAGTCCTATACACCATAAGCAAACACACATGACCAATTCTATTTTCAGGGGAAAAAAATCATATGCTAATGGAAGTAACATATATGATTTGCACAAATATGAACAATCAGCTACGTACATTTTGGAAAAGGTACGTATTTGCACAGATAGCAACAGATATGATTTGCACAGACTTTACAGTCTCTAGCTTGATATGATTTGCACAGATATGAAGCAACAGATATGATTTGCAGAGATAACAACAGATATGAACAATCCTATTTCAAAATTTGAGTATGTATGAGTGTTGGACAGCTACAGAACATTTTGGACAGCTACGTACAGAAATCAGGCTGCTTTGCATATGTACGAGTATAGTAATTATCATGATCCACGAGAAGAGAGATCACCGCCGGACGGTGAAATACAGAACGGAAATCCATCCATGGATGACGAAGAGCGGCAGTTCAGGATGGCCATGAATCCAAGTGGGCGGCAGTTGCTTCCTAGTGGTCCTTCAGGTTTTTTTTTTTACATTCGTTTTTCTCTCCTGGCCCTGAGTGGCTCGTGTTGTGTTTCCTGATGTCCATAGGGAGGTGTTTATATCGTATCGTCTTCTACACTAGGGCGCTAGTTTTGTAGCAGTAGCTGTTTAGTAGTAGGAGTTGTTGTTCGGGTGTTGTATGTTCACAGTTGTAAATTTTTGTCTCTTTTTTCCTTTTATATCATCTAATAAAATATGCAGCAAAGCTCTTGCCATCCTTTTAGAAAAAAAATGATGAAGAGCAGGGAAATGCACTCCCGTTGGATCCACCTAGAGTATGGGCTAGGGTGGCCGCCACCGTCACCAAGCCACCGTGATCTAAGTGCGGGCTGGGGTGTCGCCGCTGCGGTGTGGATCCCACCTTCTACCTACCTGCGGCCGGCGTGTCGACATCTTGGAGACCAAATCAGAGGCGAGGTGGAGATGTATGAGGCAGATTGGGGAAGTGACGAACCTGGAGATATATGGCGGGTGGAGATGGATTTGGCGAGAAAACTCCTACGCTAGCGCCATCGCCCGGTACCACGTAGGATCCGAAGCGTCACGATGCCTCCTCGAGGAGACGAGCCGCATAACGGTGTCACGATCGTCCACTCCGCCTCGAAGCGCGGGACCCAATCCCGATTCTCCGTGGGGAATTCTCCCATTAGGGGGCGGGGATGGTGAAGAATTTTATCCCCACGGGGATCGAATTGGTAGGAAACTTGTCCCCATCGGAGATGGTGGGGGCGAGGATAGTTCTATTGTCCCCAACCCCGATCCCCATCTTTGCCGCCCGCGGAAAGCAGGCCTCCCAGAGCCGCACTCCAAAGCCCCATGTAAAGGCCCGATAACTAGGGAGTATATAAGGAACCATCTAACCCTAATTCCCTCCTCGATCCGAAATTTCCCACCGCTTCACTCTAGGGTGAGAAACCGGCCGCAACCGCCCAGGGGAGGGGCTCCCCACCGTCGGCCGCCCGGGGAGGGGGATTCCGCCGTCGTCCCACAAAGTCGGACCTCCACGCTCCACCCCTGGGCCGAGGTCGGGGGCAACGCAGCGTGGCGACTCTACGACTCCAGCGAGGCGGCGCAACGCATCCACACACACGGTGCGGCGACTTCGACTCCAACGGGGCAGCGCATCCACACATGGATCCCATGGCGGCAAAGTGGCATCCGAGCGGAGGATGGGGAGAAGATGCGGGGGCGGGGACTCCGATGGGAAATCCCTTGCGACGGGACGGATGGGGACAAGGATGGGGACGGGCGAATTTCTTCCCCGTGGAGACGTGGATGGGGAAGTGACCCCGACAAGGAATTCCCGTTGCCATCTTGGAACGACACGGTCTCCAAAACACAACTTTGACCTCTTGTTATCATAAAAAATATTTATCGAAATGTGATATATGTATACTTTTATGAAAGTATTTTTCAAAAAACAAATATATTCATATAATTTTCACATTTACAAACTCAACAACTTAAAAGTTATTGATGATTTATATTCCCAATGTTTGATCCAAACCTTGTCCAAAATGACTTTCTTTACCGGCACGAGTTATAAATCCGCTCCCTCCGTCTCTAAATGTTTGTCGTTCTTGCTTCCCGAGAAACTAATACCGCAATTATATATTAAAATATATAAATATTTATGCTAAGTTATTAGTATCATCGAAAGATCTTTTCGTCTAGTTTTTTAATAAATTTATTTAGAGATATAAATGTTGATGTATTTTATACAAATCGAGTCAAACTTATAGCACAAAAAACCGGCGCCGACGATCAATTAGGGGCCGGAAGGAGTATATCAATACGTTGCATCATCCACTAACATACATTTATATGTACTCATTATATGCCACATCATCCAAAGTGTACATCATCCACTAACATAAATTTATTTGTACTCATTAATATGCCACATCATCCACTTAAATTTAATTATTATAATTTACTCCTTCATGCAAGTAAACATAAAATGGTATAATCATTCATGGTACCTATAAACTCAGCACTAGACGGAAACCTGCACACTTGCGTCGTGTACCATCAGATGTGTAAACTTGCGCCGTGCACCATCGATGTGTGATCTGCAGCCTAGACAGTTCCATGCTACATTTCATTTCAGCAGCAGATGTGTACAACATTTACCCAACGTCTTCGTCAGATCAGCCGTGGCCGACAAGGCCGCCAACACTTCGATTGCCGTTGGCAGGGGTTTCTTTTCATTTCAGCACAAGACTATTTATAACTTTTTCTTTCTTTGATTTTTTTTTTTCAACGAAGCAAGAGCACTAATGAATTAAGAGAAGGAAGCAAAGTGAAAAGGCAGTATACCGCAACTGCTACGCTAGTTGATATCCTCCACAATACGAAAAGCAAATGCTCAATCACAGCATTTTGCCTACATGTCCTGGCAATACACTGACATGGCCACTTGCACCCACCTGTTACTGGCAAGCCATTCAATTATCCCACCGTCTGTATTGTATGCAACGGCAGGAAGCACAGGAAAACTGCCCAATACATGTGAAAAAATAAAACAACGATGCATCCTAATGGCTGTAGAAGCATACTATAATGCTATTCCTCGTCGCTACTGTCGACACAGACAACGTCCTTTATCTTTTTGGGCCTCCGCTTAGCGTCAGATCCATTGCCAGCTCCTGGATCGGTGATATGGGACCGCATCAGCTCAATTATCCTGCTGCCATACTTCTCGGTCTTCACCTTCCCAATGACCTTCTCTAGCTGGTTAGGATTTAGATGGAACCCAAATCATGTTATGTTAGGTCTAAAAGACTGTTCGCTTGCAATGTAAGGAGATGACAAACACCTCACCTCAGCCTCAGTGGTTGGTTTCTGGGAGCTCAGGAGAGAAATCTGCTGAGTGGAGAGAACTGCATGGGGCAATATGCTTATGCCCCCGGTACTAGAGGACGACAACTCCCTGCGCAGTTCATCAAGTTTAGCCTCCAGATAGCTCATTCGGCTACGTTTCGTGCCTTTGGGGGTATCACCACCTCCAGCTCTAGCTTGAGAACCCAAAACAGCAATCTCAAGCTTCACTGGTCTCTTCCCTGCATTGCAAAGGCCAAAGACCAAGGAGTCCATCAGCAGTTGGCAATAGTATTTTACAAGTAAGATCCAGTACTTTACCTTCTAGTGCTGGCTTCCACAATGGTCCTAATGTAACATACGCATTGGTAGAATATGCTGTATGTTGAAATTCTTCTTTCTGGAATTGCAAGAAACAATCTTACCTAGTCATATTGTATAAGGTGATCGAGCAACAAGATACACTAAAAAATTCACTTGGCACTATTTGCAGCACGCACATACCAAAACACGGTCAATTATAAGCTGTATTATCAACTGCTCAGTTTCTTCTTTTTTAAGATCAACAGCTTGATTAGAGCGACCTGTTTTAACATATGCAGTTTACATTAGGACACCGAACAGACCTCTGGATGGTAACTGATGACATAACAGTATAACACCTAATAGGCATTAAGCACAACATACTCCTGAAAGATTCTCTAGACGAGATATACCTAATGCTTTCCACTTCACCTTGAACTTATCCACCAGCTGTAACAGTGTAGCTCTTTGGTCATTAAGTTGCAAATCGTGTAGAAGTGAAACTAGAATTTTGGTATGGCCTGAACAACAGTGACATAAATTAATGTGGGAATATGATTAGAAAGAATAGAAGAAAAACATTCAAATTGTAGTCCATTAATTGTCATTTTTCAACACAAGGCAAAATTATCTTACATGTGGCATCTATATCCTTGATCTCAATACTAGAAGCACAATTATCACACATTCCTGCAAAAGGAAATTCTGTAAATATTGATAGTTAAATGTTTAACTCCTGAGAAATATAAAGTATCATGAAAATACCATTGCAGTCCTGCAGAGCCTCTCCAAAATGCTGAAAGAAAGCACCACGTCGACAGCTCTTAGACTGGGAAAACAAATACCTTGCGATCAGATTATACAGAAAACATTACTACAGAAACAACTCAAATCATTTTTTTTCTTAAATGCAAATTGCGCTAGAAGTACTTCGCTATTTGACATTATTTAGGCCATTTTCTAAGATACACATCCAAATTAGTAGAATACCAGCTCCAACAAGCTCTAAAAAATACTTGGCCGGTGGGGAAGAGCTCAATTGCCCAGCTAAGAAAGGTCACGAAAGATAGGCCCCCTCATACAAGGGAATGTCATCCCCTATGGTTTTAGGCCTTAACTCGTGCTCTGAGGCCCAACCCACTATCCGCCCCTTACATGAGGGCCCGCCTACCACAGGTCGGTTCACCCATGCTGACCAGGGGAACCAGAGGGACCTTTTTTTCCTGAGCCTGAACCCAGGGGCTGGGGTGCTACTATGGTCACTGCAACCACTAGGCTTGGGCATGGTTCGGGTCAGCGGTTCGGTTCATCGAACCGGACCATGAATACAATCCAAATGGGCCCCTTAACTAGTCCAAATAATGACATTGGGTCACTGGAGCGGATACCTAAGAACCAAAGGTTCGAGAGGTTCGATCCACCCCTCTTCGTCGAGGACGGGGCAGCGGCATCGCCGGCATCGCATGGTGCGCCGCAGTCTGTCCTGGAGCTCCCTTGACTCCACGACGTCCATGGTATGGGGGAGGAAAAGGAGAAGCAGCTGCTGCCGTGACGAACTCCGTGACGAACTGGATCTTAGTTTGCAGCACCGCAAAGTAGGCACGGAAGGACGCGAGGTGCTGCTAATCCGCCGGATCTCGTTCGATATTCTTGACCAGCACAGGCTCACCTCGCTGTAGGAGAGTGGGCGGCGTGGCGGAGGAGGCGGAGAAGCAGGGGGCAGCGACACTGCGGAGCCGCACGATTCAGCATCCGCATGCCTTCGGCTAGGGAGAGTGCCTAGCCGCTATGCAGGTCGACGGCGCCGGCTGCTGGGACCGGTGGAGCCGGCCGGGTGGCGTTCCTTGTGGGGGAGCAGGACGGGTTCTCCTGGCTGGGGGCGTGGTCGGGGTCAGCCACGGAAGAGGCAAGAGAGCGGCACCGGCGCCGCCTGGGCTGCCATGGTTTACCTCGGGGACGGGACAGTCACAGGTTTGTTGGGTTAGGGTCGACCCAAGGGGCCCACAGGGCGAGAAGGTGACATAAAATGGATTAACCACTGCACCTGTTTATGCTAAATGGATCGATGGATCGACACCGGTTCGGTCCAAGGTTGAACCATCCCCATCGTGACACTAGGCTACAGGCCCCTTCACCTCCAACAAACTTTACTGTAGTGAGGGTCTGTTGATGCTACTGAAGGCCTGCAACAGCGGTTATTCCGTCCATTATTACTTTTTTACTTGATGCTTTTCCTGTACAAACAGTATGGATATGGGACATATAATTTCTGTTGTCAAAATCCTACAGCATCAAGAGAGTATACTGTAGAAGACCTTCACAATTTTGTTTTCCACTACATGACCAACTATTGTCCTATATCTTATGTTGAGAGATTGTATTCCTGAGAGCCACTGAGCCTTCTGTTGTTGTTTACCATGGTTTCTATGCTATCTAGCAAACTTCGCAGAATTCGAATAACATCAAAACTTCATGCTGTTCAACTTAGCACGGTTTCTGCCACTTCAGTGACAGCAACCTGTAGTAGTGTTGTACAATCACTATCCAGATAGGTAGCCTCACTGGTATTATTGGTATGTGATTGAAAGAAAAGCTTGATTTGTTTGTAGCATATACAGTTGTTTGTAGCAAACAGACTGACATAAATAAATTTTATGTTCAAAGGACTTGAAAAAAAATCAAATAGAAGATGACCTTATACTAATTCAGTAGACACTCTAAGGATTTGCCATAGTATTTCTGAGAAACATGGGAGCTTACCTGACAGTATCGCACAATGTCATATAGATTTTGAAGGCCACAGTTTTCATAGAAGACCATTGAACTCTGTTCATCGAAAACATAGCACATATAGTGATGAAAACTAGACTTACAGAGAGAAAAGCAGAAAAATTTAGCCTTGCCTGCCGTGGAACATCACCAGGTCGATAATACAAAAACACACTCGAAGGTAATCCATCCCGCCCTGCCCGACCACTTTCCTGAAGTCAGACAAGCTTATTAGAAGGGATATTTTTGCTATGTAATAACTAGCAAGATGTGATATTAACAAACCTGGTAGTATGTCTCCATAGACTTGCTAAGGCTATGATGAATCACAAATCTAACTACAAGGAAAAAACATTTCTTAGCTACTTTATTGACAACAAAGCAATGACAAATACGACCATTACTCATGTGATAGCAGAAATTAGATGTTACTGACAAAATTAGGGCTTATTTGGATACATGAGCTAACTACTACTTCTTTTTGTTCCAAATATAAGTAGCTTTTGACTTTTTGTTACATAAATTTGCTATGTATCTGGGCATATGTTATATCTTAGATACATAGCAAAATGAATGTACCAAAAAAAGTCAAATTGACTTATAATTTGGAACGGAGGGAGAAAGCGCTAAAACTTAGCTCTAGTACATCCAAATAAGAGAGCTAATAGGTGGGCTAATTTTTATCCAAGTCTCCAACTAGTTGTTAGCCAACTAGCTAGCTAACCATAGCTAATTTGGGCTAATTTTAGCCCCAACTAGTAACTTCGCTATGTGTATCCAACCAGGCTCTTAATCTGGTTTAAGAATTCTGGTACTGTTTCCACTATACTATATAACTTAATTAACACATATTCAAGTGAATTCTGACAACAAGAAATCATAATGCTCAAACTCTGAGATTGAACACACCATCTGGTTTGTTGATTCCCATTCCAAACGCCACCTATATAGTCCACCACACACACAAAAAATCTTATTAGAGACAGAGTAGCACAGAACCACCACCACCCACCCACCAAAAAAAAAGAGATAAACAGAGAGAGAGAGAGAGAGAGAGGGAGCACATACTGTTCCAACGATGACCTGTGATTGTCCTTTTGCTCCAACTGTTTAAAAGATAATGTGGATTACCTCGAGTACCAACCCATGGCATTGAATTACGAAAAAAAAAACTTGTGCAATAAAGCAGCTCAATACTCCCTAAATTATTCTTTTTATGGCATTGACATTTTTTAAAGACTCCCTGAAGTGCTTCTATGACCGCGTTAGATTCCATGCAATCATACTTTCTAATATATGACCATAAATATATTATAAAGTCTAAAGGCCTAAACCAAAGAGAGCAATTGACAGAAAATCTTCATCATAAGACTATATACTATTAATCTGTAAAATACATGAGAGCAAGGATGCTTGTTATGTCGATCATACTATGGAAGACAAAAATCCAAAAGGAGTTTCAAGTAACAGGGACTCTAAAAGGCAATCCAGCAGTTTGGAGGTTGCAATGAAGGTGGTTGGCTACAGGAGGTGACTACCGTGAAACTAGTAGTATGTAAATTAGCCTTCTAGCACCTCCCTAAGCATTTTGTTTTTTTCTTCTTGAGATATTGGAAATAACAGCAGTTACGTCCTTTGGTCAAGTCTCATTCATCCCAGACGACTGTCACAAAGAGTTCTTGTTTGAATCCATGTCTTCCCTGAACTGGCATAAGATAATGACCACAAGGTCCACAAGCATGTGCTCAATCCTTTCAATATTAAGGATGCCAGTCATATTAAGGGAAGAAAGCGGGATGGGAAGAGAGAAGAGACTAGAAAAAGGAATGCTAGCACTGAAATACAAGCATGTGGCAGTGTCGAATAAATAAACTAGTGGAAGAAATGTTTACCCAAAAAAAAAAAAAACGGCTTATGTTTCCTTCACTAAGTAGGGCCTCACCTTTTGGCTCACCCAGCCTAAGTATACACCATTTAAATGGTGACAATAGGCTCTTCCATTTTACTACTGCCACCCCCTCCTTTTATACCACTGCTTCATTGCTTCCTTTTACCTAGCAGCTGCACCTCTCCAGCTCCAGCTGCAGAGGGTGACACCCCTGCCACCCACCAAGGATAGCAAAGCAGCATTGAAAATGAAAACCACCCAGCACTGCCTGGGCAGTTAGATCATCTAGCCGAATACAGCCATTGTACAGCAATTGCTGTCACCATGTTTTTAAACACTGTACACTGAGGGCATTCCCCAGAGCAACAGGACAACTGTTGTATTGGAGAAATAAAAAAAAAAAAAAAAGGGGGAATTCTGTACATACGCATGTGAATTTTCTCACGAGCAACAATATCCATATCAGCATGATAATGCTCGGCAAAAACACCCCTATCACGCAATTCTTTTGCAACCTATTTCTCAAAAAAACACATAATTTACGAAGGGTAGGTGAATATTGGTTTGAGAGGGGGAAAACTAATCAGAAAGAGTAGAATATAAAGTCATAAACTCAACATCATTTTTTAAATTATACACTGATATGACATGTGCTATTGCATACTGCAAAAACATTATTACAATATTAAAATATAAAAAAGTAATATTATTCTATCACAAAAAGAGATGGAACATCGTTTGTGAATAAAAGGAGATGGAACATACTTTCAGAAACTCATTGACATGATGCGAGAATAGTTTGTATCAGCTATTTTTTGCTTTAACTATTTAATCATAAAATTCCAAAACAATATAGTATTGAAATTTATGAACATTTATTGCTCATGATCAAAGTTCCAAAATATATATTCTTGAATCAATGATCTATGCTCAGTTTGATCACAGTGTGGAGACAGCAGTTATAGATATCAAAACTTATACAATTATTTTAGCAAATAACAGAAACATCGTGATTCATGGTTCGTTACCTGTTCGCATTCCTTCCTTGAAAAGCAATACACAATTCCAGATTCATTATTTGGGTATGATTCAATTATAAAATTTGCGATCTCATCAATGACAACCTTTCCAACTGGTGATTTTTGATACACCTACAGGGTAAAGAAATTATATAAATATAAGGAAGATAATTACTTCCTCTTTATCCCCATTGCATTCTTTCTCATAATTAAATAAAGAACAAAAAGAAAATATCAAAACTTGGAAGACATATACTACCTTATAAAAGAGGTTGGGCCTGTTTACTGTGCTGACAAACTTGACGATCTTGGTATATGAAGCATCTCTATCAAATCTGTTTGAACTTTACTTGTTGCAGTTGCCTGCAGTGTATTGGCTAGTTCACAACTTTATTGTTTCTAAACTTGAATATTATTAGGATTTCTTCATTACTCACAGTTAGAGCTATCATGGGAACACTGGGAAATTGGATCTTTAAAATACTAAGATTCTTGTAGTCTGGACGGAAATCGTGGCCCCATTGACTACAGCAATGTGCTTCCTGCATGATAACTGTCACTTGCAAATGATAACGATGATTCCAGAATACACTACAGATACAGATACATTAAATAGCACTTGAAAAGAACACAAGATATGCTCATGCAGTGACAGATTCTTTGCATCTTCTCCCAATAATGGAAACATACTGTATAATAAAGAATACAAGCGGCTTTGAAAATGTTGACAGTGAAAAAGAATAGTTGTCGGCGATTATTACTTTTATGTGGGTTAATAAAGCTTTCGCGATCAGATAAGGAATTTGTGATAGTGATAGCAAGTTTGCTGCTTTTTTTAGCTACCATTGGTTCTAGTATCGCAGGGAAACTTAGTGTTTCAATGGAATTTTATAACGATAACAAAAGTAAGCAACTACAGCTACCAACAAGTAGTCCAAACTCAAATAGCAAAAAGGTAATTTGTCATGAAGCAAACAATTTATTATTTTCATACAATTTCAAATTAAAGTTTCTAAAAATTAACTGCAAGGAATAACTTTCATCTTGCATAAGCTCGAAGATATCAAAATTTTTGGGACTTACATAAGAAACAGAAAAAAGGCATTTTTCAGAGTGGAACAATTTCAGGCAATATGGACTAAAAGAGACAAGTTCCATCATCACTCACATCTACTGCAACAAGAGAAAAGGCGTCCCTCATGATGGCATTTCTCAACCTTGGACATGAACCTTTTACTTTTTGATATCTTTTCTGGTGTTACATATAATATCTTCGAAACTCCTTCACCTTTATCAAGTGCCCTATAGATGAACTTTTTCAACTTCCTTGTTGGTAGTTGAAGTCAGCATGTATGCTGGTATACCTAAACTGCCAGTCCATGACCTAGAATGGCATAACTTTCCGAGAGAATGAGCACGAGCATGTTAGGGCAAGGCAAAAAAAGATGCTTACAGCTTAACAACCTGGTCCTGGATAAGAGAAAGTAGAGGGCTGACAACCAATGCAATTCCATCACGAAGTACAGCTGGGAGTTGGTAACACAGGCTCTTCCCTCCACCAGCAGCCATTATTACCAGAACATCTCTTCCACTCATGACTGCATTAATTATCTGTAAGCACAATATGACTTAAGAGAATGCAAATAAAAACTATCAATGTTATATAGCATATATGGATGTAAAGTAGGATCAACACTTTTTTTCTCAAACACGGGAGGGCTGCGTATCTTTTATATTAAAAAGAAGAAAAAGGGGCAAGAGCCCTTACAACACACACACACCCAGACTCCAAAGCACTTAGGCAAACACACAAGTAGGATCAACACTAAATAGAAACAATATAAGTAAACAGGGATATTGGAGGAATGGAAGTCAAAAGACCAATGTAAAGAACCAAAGAATAGGTATATTCAAGGAATCAGAGGGTAAAGATCATAGGTAAACCAAACACCTCAGGCATCTCTTTTTCAGTAATGGAAGGAACAATTTCAGGAATTACACTTGGTTCAAAAATACAACAGAAACTTGCATATTTACCTATATTATACCTAAGTTACTTTAAAATAGACGATTTATAAAACAGACCATTTCTCCAATAAACTTACTTCTCGTTGATTTGACGGTATGATGTGATGCAAATATATTGAATAAATTTATCATCAGCCTGAGAATCCCATGGGAAGTTCCCAGACCAGTCCTCTGAGTAACTGAAGATTTTGATCCGATTTATTCTGGACACTTGTGATACTTCAAGCAAAGCCTTTAACTGTGACTGGCGCTCATACAACTCCTCTTGGCGGTCAGTAATCTTTTTAATTTGTCCTGGAAAGCATGCATTTCAACAGCGAGAATAGCACAGTAGCATTCCTTGTCCACTAAAATATCAGTAGCGTCAAAAGTGTAATTAAGAAAGTACAACCAGAAAACCTGGCTGCTGTTCATTTTGATGTTAAATAAAACCTTCTGTAAGGGCACAGAGGCCATTAGCAATCGACCAAAGAAAAGGGAAGTAAAAAAACAAAGGAACATCATGTCCATTATCATCTATTCATCTATATAAACAATAATTCAGTAAGAAGCTGATGCAGATGAATAGTCACAGAAAAAAATATGAATGTATCAATAATTAATGGCTATCAACTGTTTCCAATATTTATGGATCAAAGAAATGATAATGTAGTAGATGATTCATTACTATTATTATTGTGATCATACCTTGAATGTCATCAAGTTCTGACTCCACAAGCAAGCAACAGTTCCTCCTCAACATTTTCTTTCTCGTCTCCATGTCTCACTTGCAGAAATGCCATAGAAACAAAATAGATGATGGGACTATTTTTGGTTTCACTTGGCCTAAAAGGGTTTTCCTCAGAAGCTAATTAAAATTTAGTTTGGTGTTTTCCCTAGAAACTAATTAAAAATTTAGTTAGTAAGTAATTCTCGTAGCTGATACTCTGCTATACAGTAAGCCTGTACAAAAAATATAGATATTTTCTCAAGATAACTACATTGAAGTTTGGATACCAACTTATGCAGCACAAAGACATTAGCTTAATGTTCTTATAATAGCTGTACTAATTGGACGGCTGTAACCCAAAAATACTAAACAGTTTGAGCTTTCTTTCTTTGCCCAGATTTCCTAACACCCTCACCCAAGTTTACCCCATCGCTATTGCCTCCCGGCTTTAAACATGTGC
>JADLZK010003384.1:0-10731 GCA_015847255.1 Hyparrhenia diplandra | reverse complement strand
GAGAAATCATGAAGTGTCTTCCGAGCCATGGAGTTCGGTACGGTTGATGCAAGGGTGTCTGGTTCAGCTGTCGGGGTTCTCGGCCGAGGAAGAAGTGGTACGAGACCGCTTTTCCTTAGCAGAGTCTCTAGATCTGCGATGAAGTTATCCGGCAGTTGGAAACCAGACATATAGTATCCTGTTTTCATCCACAACAGGAGATAACATAAAAGATTAGCCTATATGAACAAGTAACTAACATGCATGCATATCTTATATTCATAGCCATCTAGGATTTCTTTATACAATGCCTTCCCCGGCAACAGCGCCAGAAATGTTTGTTGGCATTTCTTAGCACAATCACTAGAAACCGGTTTAAAACATGTCTCTAATAACGGCGCCAGAAATGCGTCGTTGATTTCCCAGAGTGAAACCACCGTGTCGTGTGATCACACTAGAGACATCAACGATGATATACCTTGCCATAATAGATTTTCATCTGCAAGCGCACGGATCTATTATTGTAGCATTTCACCCAGAAGTATTCAGGGTATCATTATTTATGTTTTCCTAAAGAAATGCATGTATGTAAGAAGCTAGCATTGCATCTGAAATACAAGAATGTACTTGCATGTTGACCAACTTGACATACAAGGGTAAACATATCGGTTTTCATGATAGTTTGATACACACTCGTGGAGGTACCTCAAAAGGATAAAGAAAATTGAATAAAAGAATATCATATGGAGTATGTTAATGTTTCTAGTCTTGCCCAGAACAAATGAATATAGTTAGTGTCACAAAATGCACATGATATAAGAATGGTTATGTCTAGGTTAACAGGGAGACCACCTGACCATACGGCCTTAAGGGAGGCTTTACGAACTCCTACACGACGATACATACGTGGGGGAATTACAAGGACGGACAAGGCTGTCATGACCGAGCCGCCTACCCCCTCAACCGTGGCATGCCGTCATATTCGAAGGTTATCAGGAATCCGGGCACCACACCCACATACATAACAACTACTTATGTCCCCCCAGTATCCCCACCGTACAGATGGACGAACTTGAACATAAGCAAACCCGAAGGAACGATGAACCGTTAACCCATCGATTATCAATCTATCATTGTGATGTATGAAGAACAAATATGAACATGTCAAGATCAAGACACTCAAACTATATGCTAGTTCATGTATCGAGATTATAACATTATCATGACTATACTCTAATTCAAATGTTAGGCCAAGATAATAGAATAGAACTTGTAGTAAGAACGCGTGAAGCCTCGCCTTTCTCCTGCGCTGACCTGCTTGCGCCGCTCTTGGCGGCACAGAGATCGCCCGCGCGCGCCATTCCTGTTGCGACCATGCGCCGAGCACCGCCATCGCAGAAGCTCTCTCCCTCGCTGGCGTCGTGTGGCCTCGCGTCCCCACTCCCCACGGTGTGCTGCTTCCTCTTGGTCCAGCACCGGAGATGGGCGGCAGCGGCGGCTTCTTGGCTGAGGTGGATGACTCTGCGTTCCCCATGTCGCTCGCCCGCAACGTGTTCGATGAAATGGCAATGACAATGTGTGGGGGTAATGTTACCATGATCAGAGTCTAGGGTCATTGCATCCATTTGAACAGGCTAGACAAACATGATCTCAATCGAGCTCGGCTTTGCTGGACCATGTTGACAAACACGAACACTTACACCATTTTGACCGGGCTAAAGGTGGCCATGCCACGGCCAGCCGCCCAGACCGGTTGGGTACTCCCTCGCAAACGCACCCTTAGGAGCTGAACGTGTTTGACAAGGCCGGAGGCCGGGTGGAGCTGAAAAAACAGGAGTGGCTATAAACCAATTGCCCAGCCCACAATGCCACAATTTGGGCCGTTTGTTTCAGATCGGACGGTGGCCCTGAACAAACCGCCGCCGTTACCACTGGCCTTTGGCAGACGGCGACCCAATCTCAGAGTGGATGGTGCTGGCCGCCGCACTCGGAAGCCCGTAGTGCTCGGGGGAACGGCCATGGCGTTGCGGTCCGCTGCGCGGCAAGCCATTCTCTCCCCCGCTTGGGCCCCGCAGTCCTGGCCCCTTCCTCTGTGGTCGTTCCTTCCCCGTCGCCCTCGCGTGGAGCCGTGCCGAGCGGCGAGCTCCGCCACCGCGCCGGCTGCCGGAGCACCCTCCCTCCACTGTTCAGGTGAGGGGAAGATGTAGATGGACAGGCTGACCAGGTAATGTTCTTGGGTTCAAGCTGATTTATTTTGATGTATTTCTTTTCTATACAGCGTCGCGCCGATGATGGACTGGACGGACAACCACTATCGGACGCTCGCGCGGCTCATCTCGCGGCATGCCTGGCTCTACACGGAGATGGTAGTCGCCGAGACCATCGTCCATCAGAAGGATAACCTGGTGAGAGTGTTATGTTGCCCCTTATCTTAATTTTGTTGAGCCTGGCACCTGGCAGATAAATAGGTCCACAGAACACTTCTGAACATATAGGTCACACTGTTTCCACAGAATGACAGAAGTATACTCTCTCGTGATAAAGCTGATTGAATCAAATGCTTACTGTCAAAAATGCAGGATAGGTTTCTAGCATTTCCTGAGGAACAGCATCCTATCGTGCTGCAAATTGGTGGAAGTAATCTTGAAAATTTAGCAAAAGCAACAGAACTGGCGAATGATTATTCATATGATGAGATCAACCTAAAGTAACACTCATTTGTATCTCATCTAATCATGCAGTGCATTCTATTTTCGAATAGTTTACACGTTACTTTTGTGATAGCTGTGGCTGCCCCAGCGGCAAAGTTGCTGGTCATGGTTGCTTTGGTGCTCGCTTAATGTTTGATCCAGAGGTTTGCTCCATGAATTCAACATATCAAGATCCATGATTGTTGAGATCTGTTTTCTCTCTCCTTATTTAATGTTGATTCAGTTTTCTGAAGTTTGTAGGGGATGCCATGTCAACTATCGCAGCTAATTGTGATGTCCCAGTTAGTGTTAAATGCAGAATTGGTGTTGATGATCGTGATTCTTATGAAGAACTATGTGAGTCTTCTTCACAAAACCTCTGGCATTCTAAAATGTCCAGTAGGCTTGCCAAAGATTAGGAAGGGATTCCTGAATTGAGATTACACCTTATATTCACAAGGAAAATTAACAATGGGGACTAGTTGCAAAAGGCAGATTGTTTTTCATATGGTAGAACAGATGTAATAGAGCAGCCATGGTAACAGCATACTGTAGTTGATTAATGCTTGGTCAGAGTCTGGTTCGCGGGAAATTTGAATTCCTTTTTATTTTCAAACAATCCCGTAGCAGCTAGACACCTTGTTATTCAAGTTCGATAAAACTGTGGTGCCACATGGTTCAAGTTTCGTAGCGCGCCTGTAATTGGTCTTCACTTGGAGTTGGCTTATTAGCCTCTTGTTACATTTTCTTCTCTTAATGAAATGACACGTAGCTTTCCATTGTCGCTTTAAGAATTTCCTTATTCATTTTATGCTAGATGCCTTCAACAGCCTCATTTGTTCTGACTTTATAGTGCATGATATGTTTGACTGCTTTCCAATCTGTTGTTCGATTGCATTTTTGTAGAAATAAGCCATTTCTTTTTGAAGCAGGAACAACAATTGCTTTTCATGGTTTACTTTCTTTTAATGAATCCTTATCTTTCTTGATGGTTAGTGTTAGAATTTGGATTTCACTCACTTAGGGCTAACCCTAGAAGGGTAGCAATATAGTGCATACATGGGGCCTAGCCTCTGGGCCAACACTACCATACTCTAACATCCCCCTCGCAGCCCGAACTACCGCCGCAAATGAGTTTGCGACCGGACACCTAAAAGAAGTATAAACACAGAGCCCCCACGCACACAACTAGCCACCGGTGATGTTGAGGCCGAGCGAACTCTCGTGAAGGTCGAGGATGGGAGACCCTTAGTGAAGATGTCGGCGAACTGAGGAGAGGTGGTCGGGACGTGGAGGGACCGAACCCGCCGATGGCGACCGATCACGCACGGGTGCGAGATCGATCTCCACATGCTTGGTCCTCTCGGTGCCGCACGGGTTGGTGGAGAGGTAGACGGCGCCGACGTTGTCGCAGTAGACCGCGGGGTCCCGGCCTGAGGGCCGTGGAGCTCGGGCGAGGAGCTGCCGGAGCCAGGACGCCGCTGCCACGCCGTTAGCAACAAATACGATTACTCGCCTCGATCGAGCGGGAGACGACCGGCCGACGCTTGACGACTCAGGACACCAAGTTGCCGCCTAGGGAAGACGGCGTGAGCCGGAGGTGGAGCGCCGAGTGTCCGGGACACCCGCCCGATCGGCGTCGATTAGACGACCAGCTCGGTCGCGGGAGACCGGTGAAGTAGCAACCCGTAGTCAACGGTGCCTCGGAGGTAGCGAAGAAGGCGAGAGAGAGCCTCCGTGGGGCTCTCGAGGATCATGCATGTGGAGACAAAATCTGCTGCACGGCGTGGGTGATGTCCGGCCTGGTGAAAGTGAGAGGTACCGGTGCACCGAGACTCGGTACTCGCAGGTCTGCCACTGGACTGCCCTCCGCCTCGACGCCTGCCCCCGTGTGTCAACTGGAGTGGGGCAAGGCTTGCAGCTCGTCATCCCTGCGCGCTCCAGGATATCAAGAGTGTACTGCCGCTGGTGAAGAAGAAGTCCAGTGGGACGAGGCTCAACAGTGACCCCGAGGAAGTGGTGGAGCACACCCAGATCCTTCACAGGAAACTCCTGCTGAAGAGCGCTGATGATGCGGCGTAGTAGTGAAGGACCGAAGCCGTGGAGGACAATGTCATCAACATAGAGCGCCAGATACGCCAGCCTCGGCTCCATGGTGGTAGATAAACAAGGATGTATCCGACTTGGCCTCCACAAAACCCAGTGACACCAAGAAGGCCGCAATCCGAGAGTGCCACGCCCGAGGGGCCTGCTTGAGGCCGTAAAGAGACTTGTTGAGCCGGCAGACCATGTCAGGACGAGAAGAGTCAACGAACCCCGCCGGCTGACTGCAGTAGACTGTCTCAGTAAGGCTCCCGTGCAGGAAGGCGTTCTTGACATCCAGCTGATGCACCGCCAGGAGCGAGCAAGAGCCAGTGAGAGCACCGTGCGGACGGTGGCCGGCTTCACCACCGGGCTGAAGGTCTCATCATAGTCCACCCCCGGGCGAAAGTGAAACCGCTGAAGAACCCAGCGAGCCTTTGTACCGCTCCTGGGGAACCATCCGCCCGCCGCTTGGTGTCCCGGATCCACTTGCCGGTGACGATGTTGGCACCGGGCGGGCGGGGGCACGAGCCCAAGTCTGGTTGGCGAGGAGAGCGGCGTACGCCTCTCTTCCATTGCACGGCGCCCGGTGAGGGTCCGACAAGGCCGCCGCATTTTAAAGAGAGTACCGGAGAGCTGGCGAGTCCCCGGGCATTGCCGCAGGGCCCGGGACCGAGAGTTCCGCGCCGCGTCTTGGCGTCACCATCGAATGAACATGACGCGGGTCGCGGTGAAGGAGCGGCGGGTGGTACACCGGCGACACAACACGTCCGCCGGTGGACGCCGGGCGTGAGGTAAGCGTGGCCGGAGGGGAGGCCACCGGTGGTGTCGGTGTCGTCGGTGAAGAAGGCACCGCCGGTGGTGACCATGGAGCGCTGGCGAAGGAGAGTGCACCCCCAGTGGCGAAGGAGAGTGCACCCTCGTGGCGGAGGTGGGCGGACCACCGGAGCCGGCGGTAGACACGCGCATTGGCTCGGCGAACGCCCCGAGGTGCAACGGGCACGCGGGGAGGCATAACGGCCGGCGTCCCGGGCCCGCGGCGGGGACGCCGGAGGGGTGAGGCCACGGGACCTGCACAGGGGCCGAGTCAGGTGCGGCACCGGGTGGCGGCGAGCCGGGACCCGGTGAAGCACGACCTGCAGGAAACAATAAAGGTGGCTGGGCCACCGGGTCAGCGGGACACATCTCAAAGAGGTCGAGGTCCGGAGGGGAAGTCGGGGAGGTGGTGGCGGTGGAGAAGGGGAAGACTGACTCATCAAACACCACATGGCGAGAGATGAGGACCCGACGAGAGGTGAGGTCATAGCACCGGTAACCCTTGTGGTCCGGAGAGTACCCGAGGAAGACACACAGAGTCGAAGCGGGGAGCCAGCCTTTGTGAGGAGCAGCGGCAAAGCAGTGTTGGGGTAGCACGCACACCCAAAGACACGGAGGTGCTCAGAAGCGAGGAGGTGTGCCGAAGAGGGCATGGTGTGGCGTGGGAGCCGGGCGCAGGCGGAAGGAAGGCGGTTAAGGAGGTAGGTGGAGGTGTGCAGGCTCTCAGCCCAGAAGCGAGCAGGGAGGCACGCTCGAGCAAAAGGGTGCGCATGATGTCGTTGGTGGTGCGAATCATGCGCCAGCCTTGCCGCTCGGGAGGAGGTATACGGACAAGACATGCGCAGGCGACACCGGGGAGAGGAAGAAGGCGCGGAGGTAGAGTTGTCGAACTCCCACCACCATTGTCACACCGGACGGCCTTGATGGTGAGGCCGAACCGAGTAGACACCCCCCCGAAAAAGTGGTGAAGAGTGGGAAAGCATCGACTTGGCACGGAGGGAAAAGTCCACGAGTAATGAGAAAAAATCATCGACCACCACGAGATAGTATTTGTAGCCAGAAATGCTGAGGATAGGGGAAGTCCATACATCGCCATGAACAAGATCGAACACGCCGAGAGGCATGGGAAGAAGAGGACCGAAAAGGAAGACGAAACATGACGGCCCAACCGCACGCATGACACAAGGGCTCATCGGGAGGCCGAGGGCACCGAATGCCGGAGTCTCGACCGAAGCCGCATCGAGCATTACGACCAGATGGCCGAGACGACGGTGCCAAGTAGTGGAGGAAGGTGTGGTGGCGAAAGCAAATGACAAAAAAAAAGAAGGCGAGGTGGAGGGAGGAAAACGAAGGGTGTAAAGGGGCCCCGAAGCTATCGCTAGCGGAGAAGAGGACGCCGGGTAGCCAAATCCTTCACGGTAAGACCGTAAGAGTCAAACTCGACGGAACAGAGTTGTCACCGTAAAACGACGAATAGAAAGAAGGTTGTGAACCATAGAGGGGGCAACCGGAACGCCGGAAGACGAAAGGAGCCATGAGCGCCACCGCACCCTACGGACGTGACAGAATACACGAGCCATTGGCAACCATGATAGACGGAAGGATGAGAAGAAGAAGGAGGGTGAACAGAGGAGAGTATACTCGGGCCGGAAGTGGTGTGGTAAGTGGCCCCCGAGTCGGCGATCCAAGCCGGGCCGACGAGGAGTCGTCGGTCGCCAAGGCCGCGGGTCCCAACCGACATGCCCGAGCCGGCGCCGGGGAGGGTGTAGCCCACGGAGGCGTGGTGGGCGAGCCGGGTGGAGCACCAGCGAGCATGGCTGCTGCAGGGCGAGGCGCACGCCGAGAGCCCGGAAGGGCCACACGGCCCTGACCACGGGTGGTGGAAGGGGGCCTAAGGCGCCGGAGCCTAACCGACCTGCCCGGGCGACGCGCCGGAAGGTGTAGCCCACGGAGACGACGGAGGAGCACAGGCGAGCATGGCCGCCGGGTCCCAACCGACATGCCCGTGCGGCGCCGCGGAAGGTCGTAGCCCACGGAGACGACGGAGGAGCGGGCGAGGGGCGAGAGCATGCTCGCCCGGCGAGGCGGCGTCGGTGCCTAGGTCGCGCCCGCTGAGGCCTCGCCGCCCCACATGGTCGACCACGGGTGGTGGAAGAATGCCAGGCCGCCGGGTCCCAATGGGAGGCCCGGGCGAGACGCTGGGAGGCGCTGAGTGACCCCCAACCGCGTCCACCGCGGGCGGCGACGGCAACCGCCATGGCCCCCCGACCCCGCCAGCCGGAGGGGACTAGGAGGAAACGACGGCGGCGGAGGGGTAGGGCCGGAAGAGGGCTGAGAGTCGCGCCCGGGCGGCAGGCGGCGGGCGGCGACGACCTCGCCTGCGCCGCCCCACCGCGCTGCGTGGTGCACCGGCATGGGGAACCGGGTCGGAGGAGTGGGCCGGCGGTGGGCGCCTGCAAAGATAGCGCGCAGGCCAGGCCGGAGCGCCCAGGCCCGGGGGGGTGAGGGCCGGGAACGCCAAAGGCCAGTAGCAGCACGCCCGGCACCCCCGCGCGTCCCCCTGGGCGCCCACCGCCGCAGCCCCCGCGCGGCCACCGGAGTAGAGGAGGTCGGGCGCCTTGCGGCCGTGGAGGTCAAGAACCCAGCGGCTCCTCTGCGTGGCCATGCAGCAGCCCGACGTCGCCCAGGGAGGATGGGAAGCAGGTCCGCGGCGGCGCCGACCGATGCCCGACGGGGTGGGTACGGGCGACACGGAGGCGGAGGCCTCTCCACGGCGGCGGATTGGGCCACCGGGCCCGCGCGTGGAGACCGCGCGGACGAGCGCGGCGGCGCGGGGAACCGGGTTGGCGAGATGGAGGCCGGGTCCGCGGCGCGCCACCGGAAAGGGGATCTGCGGGCGCCGCGCGGCGTCGGCGGTCGCCCGCGGCAGCAGCGGCGCGGGGCGAGAAGGAGAGGCACGCCCGCGCCCCTGAGGGAAGGCGTCGGCGGCGCCGCTCGGCTCGGCCCGCGGCGGCGGCGTTGGGAGGCCGCAGCGCCGCGCGCGCTAAGCGGCTCCGGGGACAGCGTCGCTAGCGTTCGATGGACAGCGACGCGTGCGCCCCTGGCTGCGTCGTAGGGACGTAGAAGGGAAGAAGAAAGGGAAGGGAAGAAGCTCGGTTGCTCGCCGGCGGCGGCGCCGGGCGGCCGGCCGCGCCATGGTGCGGCGGCGGGCCTGCCATGGTGGGGCGGCGGCGGGGAAGGTGTCGGGACAGGAGGACCGGTCCTAGCGTGATACCATGTTAGAATTTGATTTCACTCACTTAGGGCTAACCCTAGAAGGGTAGCAATATAGTGCATACATGGGCCTCTTGGGCCTAGCCTCTTGGGCCAACACTACTCATACTCTAACAGTTAGTTCTCCCTTACTGTGCTAGCATAGTGACATGTTCTAATATATGTTATTTTTGTTTTGGTTTTCACCAGGTGAATTTGTAGATAAAGTTGTCTCGAAATCTCCAACTAGGCATTTCATCATTCATGCTCGGAAGGCATTGCTTAGCGGTCTCAGTCCTGCAGAGAATCGGAAGGTTCCTCCACTGAAGTATGTTTTCCCATCTTTGTGCATAAGGAAACATTTACGAAGGGCAACAATAATATCTCTAGAGAGGAATGGTCATGTCCATAATTGTGCTGCTCTATCTTCTGCCATAGTTATTGAAACATCTGTAACTATGAGGTGTTGTACAGCTGAATTTTTAATCCTCATATCCAATCTGGGACAATCAGGAAGTGGATACCAATAGGAAATGTTGAATTGTGTATTTCTAATCCTAGCCATTGCACCCAGATAGTGAAGAAAAATGCTATTATTGAATTGGATCTGACATGCCTGTGCTGAATGCTTCAATTTGTGTCAGTTTGGTTGCTTGGAACAGTTTTAAGATTTGTTTATCAACATGGTTGCAGGTATGAGTACTATTTTGCTTTGTTGCGGGACTTCCCAGAAATAAAATTTACTCTAAATGGAGGCATAACCAATGTTGGTCAAGTAAGTATGTTGGTCAAGTATGTGTTTGTCTTACCATTGAATGCTCCTTACCTGCACAAGAGTGTCACTGAAATTCAGAGCCTGTTTGCTTCCTGACCTGGAAAACACGCCTGGGCCAGGCATCCGTCCCAGGCGTTCATCTTTTAGCACCTAGGGTTGGATCGACCTGCCTGGGTGCCTCAGGCCAGTATGCGAACCAAATGGCCTCTCACTGCATTGCTTCAGTTCTTTTAGTTACTAGTTTCATGACCTCATTGAATAAAGTAGTCAACAAGGCCAGATTAGGCCCCATTTTGATGTGAATGGTAATTACATTTCATGCGACCTCTAAAAGCAGAGCGATCTTATCATGGCTAGAAAATGTAGCTGCTTTCTTGAGTTCCATAAAGTCATGTTACAAGGTTTTTTTTTTTTCTCGAGCATGCAGGAAATCTGTGCATCATTAATATTAAAAAAAAAAAAAAGGGGAAGAACTCTTACAACCCACCCCCCCACCCCCACACACACACACACACACCCACACCCAAAGACGTTATTGCAGTCACATTTGCGCCAGGAAAATACAGGGATATGACTATAACCTAAACACACACTACTCCAATGACTGGGTGAAAAGGTAAGAAATGCCATTAGTCCTGGCCAAAACCCACTACTTTAATTCCTCGCTAGCGAGCAATAAGGCTCTAGCCAAATGAGGAGGAACTCCATCAAATACTCATCTATTGCGGTCAAATGGTCCAAGCCCCACGATTTATAAGGGAGTTGAGGCCTTTCTGCAGTTGTCCTCCAACAGCAAGGATAATCTTCTCCCACTTTATCAAAGAACTTTTCAATCTGAGGGGCAAGGATCTGTAGGCCTACCCTTCGGAATAACATGAACCAGAAATCCCATGCAAAGAAGAAATTGCTAAACATATTTTCTCTAACAATGGTTGACTTGAATTTTGTATATCCTTCTGTAGATGGCTTTCTTCTGTTTATGCATCAATTATCAACTGTTTTAGGCTGCAAATTTATGCAGGGAACTAGAACCTGTACTCTAGATAAAGATATTTCATTTGGTGCATTTGAGACATCTACTACTATACACATTTCCCTCCTATTCAGGACTGCACAATGTTGATTGAACCTTCCATG
>JADLZK010003381.1:0-140410 GCA_015847255.1 Hyparrhenia diplandra | reverse complement strand
CCTTCCACCCTCTCGACCAAGACTCCTCCCCAGTCCCTTCTAGCCTTGCATCTCTCGACTCTCGCCGGGCCGGGCGCCGAGTAGCGAGGGTTTCCGCTGATGCTGCGCGACGGTGGTGAACGACGCCAGAGGAGCGAGGGCGTGTGCCGCCATGTTTCCCGCGGCTTCACGCAGTCGCCGAGCCGGCCCGATGGTTTAACAAAAGCCGCGTTCGGGCCGAGGGCCGCATCTAAGCCCGCCGCAAGATGGCCCGACAGGCACTAATTTGCTCGAGATCTACACGACGCCTTTGCTAGCCCTAAGACAGCCCGACAGTACATCGGCGGCTCGAGACAGCATGACGCTTGCCGGCCCGCATGGTCCAACGTGTCAAGAAGCCGGGCCGCACAGCCCATAGCCATATATAGTGGTAAAATCCTACTTTCTACTTAAAATACATTGAAAGGTTTGATGATAACGATGCAAGAATGTGCAAGAACGGCAAAAGGCTGGTGGTAACGCTACTAGTACATATTTCTCCTACTAATCTTGTATTAACTCTTACAATTAGCGTTTATTAGTTCATTTACGAAGGTGCCCCCTATATATCTTCTCTTTGTGGCACAAAAGTCGCACAAAGCATATTGAGATAGCAGTTGTTCGTGAAAAAGATGGCTTGACGACAAGTTTGCGTGCTACATGGCATTCTTCGGCATGTGGACCGCAAGTGGTGAGTACTCTTCGAATCTGCTTATCAAGCCTTCTTCCTCGGTCGTCGACCAAGCTCTTGGGTGCCAAGGAGCTGTGGGGACTGGCGCCTCCCCAAGGTGAAGTTCTTCTTCCGACCGGTCCGCATGGTCGGCTATGGATCTATTATGATCGACGATGCGCCATGGGCTGCAACCAAGAGCCGGATTACGTGCTTTGTTCGCAGCTGTAGGGAAACCTCCACGCGACCACCTCCCTCGCTTTGCTTTTGTGTTTGTACTAGGGAGGTGTGGCATCGCATCCTTCAGTTTGCTAATCTAGGCCGCCTTTCTCCCGCTCGAAAGTGACACCATTGTGCTTTGGTGGCTGACGCCAAGAAGTCAAGTAGCTTGAGGGTATTTAGGAAGGGATTTGACTCATTGGTGTTGTAGGTTTGGAAGGAGCCGGAACCGGAGGACCTTCGACAAATCACACATACGCCGGCTGAGCTGGTGACCTGCATCGAGCCGAGGCCGATGAGTGTGGGTGGCAGCCCCGGTACAGCAGCCTCGGCGGCGGTGGTCGCCCAGGGTGCAGGGTCACTAGCCCGTGACGCGTTCTCCGTTCTATTGTCTTTTAGAGCAAAATTGTTTTTCTTTTTCGCCATTCGAGTGCCATTCGACAATTTGTGTAAGTGTTTGTCATGTACCGCGACAGCCAAGGCTTCTTGGCTACGCGCGCATCGTGTTGAACTGTTATTTCTTTAATGCAATACGCGGCAATATGTACGGTTTCAAAAAAAAAAAGTGCCATTCTTCTTACCGGTTCGCAGATATTATAACTAAAGGTGCTTGTACATTGTGCAATGAGATTCGATCCAGCTTTTGCATCAATGATCCTCCCACTTACTCTACAGGAGTATTAGACATATATTTGTGTTTGATTCACATCGGTAATGTAACACAAGTCATTCCTGGTCTATATATATGAAATGTGACCACACTAAAGAGGTACGGGGTGTTTTCCAGCTGATTCATTATTTTGCCTGCTTTTACAGTAACAAGCTCTTAGGCCAAATGTATGACTGATGAAACAAAGGAAGAACTACTAAGGTATGTTCAGTGACAGGTCATCTGCGTGGTTTTTTGCGTCCCTACTGGGATTTTATTAAAACTTAAAAGTCTCAAATTTACGTGACGGATGTATTAGTATTGCTGTCACAGTCAATGCGGCAATGCATGCTTTTCTTTTTCATGATCTTGACTCACTTTGCTTCTTCTAGACTAATGCACTGTGTGACAATGACAAATAAGGGTCTAGGTATAGCCGTAAAGGCCAGGTTATATACGGGGATAAGACTGGAAAAGAAATAAAACTACATGTCTGCCCTGTCCATGAGGCCGTAGAAATTGACTCGAAAAAAAAAAAAAAAAAAAAAAAAAACTGTGTGTAGCTGATTCTGTATTTTTCAGAAAAATAACTGAAGTTGTTAATTTTAGAACAACAGATTTGCACCAACACATATTTGATAGAAATATTTTCATACTCTCTCTCCATTCCGGAAAAGAATACAGTTCTAGTTTAATACCAAATCAAATTATTTTCAATGACAAGTTTATATATAAACTAGAGACGTAACTACGCCCTGGAACTAGAAAAATTACTTTGTAGCATGCATGTTTACACAATATAATTAATGAGCGAGGCAGGTGAGGTGGTTATACTAATTTGATTTCCTTTTTTCTGTCAACCAAACATGGTTGGTGTCTTCAACTGCCCAGAGGTATTGGAACTGTTCAGAAGAATAACAAATTGGAAGACAAAACCGAATCCAACAATAATGTAACTATGGGAATATACAGCGTGATGAGCAAATGGTGTTCCTCTGGTTTGAATTGTTCTTCTTGATGACTGGCTGAGTGCAGAATGGGTTCAATGAATCAGCTTTAAGAAAACCTTACGGAATATGCAACTCGCAGTATAATTGTTTACCTAATCTATCAGTTTTGGTGCTTAATTAATCAAAACTTTCTGAAAAGCTTAGTTGCTTCTTCACTTGATTAATGACCATAGCTTATCTGTCAATCAAAATTCGGAAAAAGGGTAGCCTCAGCGGTAGTGGAGTGGAATGGTTGGGAAGTTTTGATAAAGAATAACAACTTGACAAGAATAGGACAAAAGGATCTAGTTTAATTGGCATGCACAGCACACAAGGAACAATAAGTGGATGTTGATGTGATGACGCGACCATTGACTGGATTATTAGCTAGTGGACTATTCCACCAAGCCAATTTGTTTGAACGTAGAACGGGACGTCCGTCGTTATGTTCCACGTACTTGAATGTCCATGTCGTACCCTAAACGGTCTCCTGAAAACACTGTTTAATAGGCAGTCTGGTAGTGATGACTGGAACAACTGAACTCTCCGCTTACTGAGGTTGGACTGGACAAAAAAAACCACATGCATCCATGAATAATAGTATCTTATATACATCTTCCTGTCGCATAAATGAAAAGAAAAATGTACTTGCCTGTATTTCTTGAAATCTTTGATGACAAACTCACAGTATGTCAATACCTACGATTTACCAAAAAATGCAAGGATGACAAAGGGGTGTCTATGTCGTGTTTTTTTGTTTTATTTCTAATTTAATATTCATATATGTCAATTCTCATGCCGTCCAAGTCCATTACAAAACTACAGAAGCTCCTGTAGTCAGGACAAACATCTGAACTGTGCCAACAATCGTGCAAATGCTTGTCCATTTTGTGCACAAATCTTCAGAGGATATTCAATTATATTTTTTCATATGTTTTTCCTAGGTTAAACAAGAAGTTTTGGATGTCTCAAGTCTTCTATGGGGAGGACTATTGACTTGATATTGTCTCACTTACATCATATACAGAGTATACATAGTCTTCAATTTTAACAGGTTAAAGAACATTTGGTAGCTATTATTATATACAAAATTTATGTACAACTTTTTTGTTAAAATATTTATGTACAACTTCCTTCTTTTTTTGTGACAATATATATCATATAGGATAGGACATGTTTCTATATAATGTGCCTAATATAAACCTGTTTTTTTTATCTGGCACACATATATTATTCACAGAAAACAAACTATCCTGTCAAAATTGCATTGTCTCTCTTGAGCCCTCTCAAATCCATGGCGTCCACGCACTCCGCTCTGCCCTGATACCTGACCATCAGCCTCAGCAGCTCAGTAGCATTCTCCTTGGTTTCCTCTCTGCACCCAGCCTGCAGAAGCAAAAGCACCTTCTGGAGGGCGCCCAGCTGCAGCGCCTCGACGACGGCGTGCCGCCTAGCCGCCCCTGCCGCCGCGTCTTCGTCTTCCGGGCATTTCTTGCAGATGCGCAGCAACGCCGACACGACGAGCGCGGTGGCCGCGTCGGACACGCAGAACATTTTCTTGACCAGCACGGGCATGGCGAGCGCGTCGGCACGGCACGCGCTCTGCCGTCGCGACACGGCAGTACGGCGTCGAGCGCGGCGAGAGCCTTCTCGGCCGTGCTCCTGTCAGCGTCGACGAGGAGCTCCACGAGCACCGTCACGATCCCCGCCTCCACGAGGAGCGCCGCGGCGCTCTCGCCGGTGCACGCGAGGTGGTACGCGGCGACCAGGCTCGCTCTGGTCGCCGGCAGGCAGATGCCGTCTCTGATCGTCCTCACCAGCACTTGGGCGACGGCCTCGGCGTTCGTGCTCAGATCGATCCTACTACCCGCGGCGGCACACTCGGTAAGCTGAGAGTGAGACGATCTCTCTGATTACCACCACGGCTTGCAGCCTCCTGTGCAGGTCGCCGTTCGCGGCGACGGCGACCCAGGCGCGCCACGGACGCGCTCGACGAGCCCACGGTCAGGATGGCCTCGTCGTTCATCGGCATCACGAGCACCAGCGCTGCCAGCACGACGTCGAGGACGTCGGTAGCGGCCGCAGCAGCATCGACGGTGCCCGCAAAGAATGCGAACGCCGCGGCGAGAGCGCGCGCCGCGCCGGCGGACTCGAGGCGGCGCCGGTTCTGCTCCGCCGCCCGCCAGGCGAGTCGCCGGACCCCGCGCGCTGCGGCCGCGCACCGTTCGGCGTCCCCTGCGCGCGTGGCGCCATCGAGCTCGGCGACGGCGGCCTCCTCGGGCGTGGCGGGGACCGGGTCGACGCTGCAGCACCAACGGTTGGTGGCGCACCAGTCCTGGATGAGGCGGCGGAGAGTGTGGTTGGGGACGAGATCTCCCGCGCTGAGCTCGCCGTGTGTCACAGGACATGTGCGCTGGCCGCCGGCGAGCAGCCAGGACTCGATGGCAGGGCGGTCGTAGGTGATGCCAGTGGGCGCCGCGACAGGGTCCTGCATCAGGTCTAGCGTGATCGGGCACAGGAACTCCGGTGGCGGTGGAGGTGGGCACGGCACCTCCACCTTGGCGGGAGGCGTCCGCAGCCGCTGGAACGACATTGACGACGAAGATGGAGAGTGAATAGTAGGTGAGCGTGCTGGGGAATGGATCAGTGAATGAAGAAGTTTATTTATGGAGGCCATTGCTTCCTTACCTACATACCTACATAGGGCAGTCACAATAGGAAATTAACTATTGCATATAAGCAAAGTTCTAATATTATGGTCTAATTAGGCCAGTCTCAATGCATGTATCATAAAAAGTGTCATACACATTAAATAAGATGTTACATCAGCAAAATTGCTGACTTAGCGCGGTTATTAAAGCTCATCTGACGCGTTACCTAGTTTGCAGTCTTGGTATCTATGCTACTAAACTATAGACTGAGATCGGCGTTATTGACTAATGAGGGAGAGTAGAGGAAAACCCGTTTCTTTTCAGGGAAACAAAACGTCTCCGCTTGACCGAGGCACGAAGAAACGATGACCAAACATCTCCGCTTTGAACCGCCGTTTCTATCGCGCGTGCTCGCCCGCGCCACCGCTGCGCTCTGCTAGTCGTACGTTTAGCAACTGCCATGAGTGCTCTCCCGACGGTTCTACGTGTGCTCGCAGGCCGCCAACGCGATCAGCTGCGCCGACAATGAAACGTCGGCAATCGCCACAAGTGCTCGTCGTTTGCCGCAATGTGCCTCGTAGGGTTGCCAACGCGCTTCGCCTGTGCCGCCGTGAGTGCTCTCGCCCGACTCCGTAGTGCTCACCCACGCCACGGCATGCATTTTGAATCTTGTGAGATCGGGAGATAAGCAGAGCACGAGGAGAGAGAGAGAACGGAGAGAGGCAAGAATAAGGGACAAAAAAATTAATGTTTATTACGGGACGGGGCGATAAGTGCATTGTGTGAGATAGTTTCTATAAATTGGATATTTTTTTTATGTGAATCTCTTTGACATCATGCATAGTTTTGACTATTGGGAGTACCCTTATGTTGTACTAAAAAATCAATTGTAGATTTCATATCTATCAATAAAAGTTGTCGCCATATATTAAATCACTACTGTAACTTTTTATGACCTTCTCATGGCCTCATGTGCCACTTGCGTTAATATGTCATCTGATAACTGCTAGGTGGTGGTAGAAAAGACAATGATTTTATGCTCACCCACCCCTATGTCCTGCGGACTCAAATTTCGTCACTTAGAGTACCAATGTAAAGTCGCATTATAGATTTCTACTCATATCTGCCCTCCAAAAAAGAGATTCAAAGGTTGTCCTTAGGTCTCAGCTTAGAATACACGTGTTGCACCTTGGTATGGACTATGGAGTCAACAAACACTGCCTTAGACCTTTTTTGGACTAGGGAGATTCATTCGATCAAAGCATGATTACGGTTTGCAGTCAACAGGTTCTGCTAGCATATCGCCTGTCACGTAGTTCGCTTGCTAGCATACAAGCTACATTATTGTAAGAAAATTCAAAAACTTGAACATCATGCTGTGCTCTCCTGATCTCCTGTGACTGTTTTCACAAGCTCGGAACCAGTGAGTGCGTGAGGCAGGAAGGACTGGGAAGGAATCTGATGTCTGTGGAGAAATAAAAATATTTTCAGATAAGAAGCAGGTGACTTTGATTTCTAAGGACATGGGCGGAGATGTTAGGGAGGGGAACAAACCACAGATAACCAGCAGGAAAAAATCTAGTATCTGTGGAGGATGTGGAAACGAAAATGGATGTCGAATCAAAGGAAAAGGAAAATTTGGAGGCAACAAGTTCAAAGAGTTATACAGTAGGAGTAAAAGTATTAAATTTTGGGCTTCAACCAGGTGTTGTGTTGTCCCAACAAGTGGTGATTTCTGAAAATAAAGAACATAAGGAAGCAGACAAACAAGAGAAGAAGGGCACGTACAGAAGAAGGGCTGACGGGAAGAAAACCAAACATAGTGATGACCTTCAACTTGCTGTTATTGGTGATAGGAAGCGTCAAATCCCGGAGGAAATTGATGTTGATAGTTTGAGTCCAAAAAAGTTGAGAGTTGGGGATTCGATTAACCAGCTTAGATGCATTTTGGGGATTGATTTGGAGTCCGAAAATGGTTATGAGAAGGCGGGATCGTCGGACTGTCCCGCCAGCCCAATCGGGATCAATGCTTGGGGTTTGGGGAATTCCTCGGCAGTTCGGGGCTTTTGGATGCCCGGCGGGAGTCCGAGATATTCTCTTTCTTTCGAAAACAAAATGGATAGAAAGAGAATAGAAAGGTTTAGGTGGATCCTTAATATGCCGGACTTAATGGTGAAAGATTGCAAAGGTTTAAGTGGAGGTCTAGCTCTTTTTTCGAGTAAAGATGTTGATCTCACGGGTTAAAAGCTTTTCCCGGTACCATATTGATGCGGTTGTAAAGGAATATGGTGGTAGAGAATGGAGGTTCACGGGATATACGGGGAGCCAAAAGCTGAAGAAAAAGAGAACACGTGGAAGCTAATGCGTATCCCGAAAAATAAATACAAGAAACCGTGGCTTGTTCTTTGGGATTTTAATGAAGTCTTGTTCGCCATGAAAAGGAGGGAGGACAACCAAAATTGCAAAGTGCCATGGAAAATTTTAGGCAAACCTTACCGGATTTGTGGACTTGGAGGATCTTGGTTTTGTAGGAGATGCTTTCACATGGAGAAATCACCATCACAATGCTAACAAATACATAAGGGAAAGGCTTTGGACCGAAAGGTGGCATGTGTGTCGACCGGAGGAGAAGCAATCCCCTATCCGTGGGCTAGGCACACCTTAATTCAAGGGTATTCAGATGAATACCCAAATTT
Organism: Hyparrhenia diplandra; assembly: GCA_015847255.1. Lineage (NCBI taxonomy): Eukaryota > Viridiplantae > Streptophyta > Magnoliopsida > Poales > Poaceae > Hyparrhenia > Hyparrhenia diplandra. Next base: position 132,518 of record JADLZK010003381.1, on the reverse strand, counting down.
TTTGACAATACATATATAGCCTATATATAATGTGTACTTGAAAAGAAAAGAATGGAGGGAGTTCAGGTTATCAAAAGGATTTTGACACCCTTTTTCATACTTTGAATACCCAGGGTGAAAATCCTGGGCCCGCCACTGCCCCTATCAAGAGTGATTAACGGAGATCCACGTCACTCAGACCATAGACCTTAATTATTGATACTGGGGAGAGAGAAGAAGAGTGGATGAGAAGAAACATTCATGTGTCCCCAAAAATTTGAAGCGAAATGGTTGGAGGAGGAGGATTGTGCAGAAAGAGTGAAGAAGGTGTGGTCAGATGCGTTAGAAGCTGGAGCCCACAACACTACAGAAATACATAGCCTTATCCTGAGGGACTTGCATGACTGGACAAAAAATGTCGGGAATTGGAGAGAAGGATTAGTAAAGTTAGAAAGGAGTTGGAGAGGTGCGGGAGGCAAATTATTTCACAAGATTGTGTATCGCGAGAAAATTTGTTGAGGTATAAGTTGGAGCGCTTTGCGAGAGCAACCGAGCACCTACTAGAAGCAGCGATCTCATGCCACGTGGGCTTACAAAGGGGGACCGAAATACTCAATTTTTTCACGTTGTTGCCTCCCGAGAGGAGGAAGAATAGAATTAGGAGGTTGAAGAAGGAAAATGGAGAAGTTGTAGAGGGGAGTAGGTCAAGGAGTTTATTTCTAACCATTACCAAAAATTTATTTCTGTCTTATGCGGTACTTGAACACAAGAAGTTTTATGTTGTGTCTCACCTCGCATCACTAGTGAGATGAACGCAGAGCTTACAAAAGAATTTAATGAAAAAGAAATATGGGATGCCCTCTAGTCCATCGGGGACCTTAAAGCACCGTGGACCAAATGGAGTCCCTTCAATTTTTTACAAACATTTATGGCACCGGTGGGTGATCAGGTGAAGAGGGAGGTGCTCGCAGTCCCTAAATGGGAACCCAATGCCCACAAACCGGAATGAAACAATAATTGTGTTAATTCCTAAGGTTAAAAACCCGAAAGAATAAATGATCTCAGCCTATAAGCCTCGCAGAATGTTTTATACAAGCCGGTAGCAAAAGTGTTAGCCAACCGCCTCAAACTCATCACCCTGTCGAAATCATTTCACCTTCACAAAGTGCTTTTGTGCCGGAGCCGCTTAATTACGCACAATGTTCTCGTTGCTTATGAGATGACACACTACATGCGAAATAAGAAAAAGGGAAAGCAAGGGCTAATCGCTCTAAAGTTGGACATGAGTAAAGCTTATGATAGAGTGGAGTGGTCGTTCTTGAAAGTATCATGAAAAAGGATGGGTTTCGGAATGAATGGATCAAATTAGTGATGAAATGTTTTAAAACAGTTTCATATAAAATCAAGGTGAATGATGAATATACCGAAACTATTCTGCCAAGGAGAGGACTTCGTCAAAGGTGACCCTCTCTCTCTCCATATCTTTTTATTATTTGTGCTGAGGGCTTGTCAGCACTTATGGATGATGCGGAGAGAAGAGGTCTCATAGAAGGAATCAGAGTATGTCGTGGAGCACCACACATGAGCCACCTTTTTTTTTGCTGACGATTCACTAATGTTTATAAAAGCATCAGTTTTGGAGGCCGACATTTACAACATATCCTATCCTTGTATGAAGAAACATCGGGTCAGATGATAAATAAGGATAAAACTATTGTGATGTTCAGTAGTAACACCCCACCCAATGTTAAAATGCAAATAATGGCTGAATTGAGCATTACACATAGTACACAGAGTGAGAAGTATTTGGGACTGCCTGTTCATATTGGACAATCAAGGAAATCAGCCTTTGAATATATCAAGCAAAGGATTTGGGCTCGAATTCAAGGATGGCAGAAAAAATTATTATCCAAGGCAGGGAAAGAAATCCTCATTAAGGCGGTTGCTCAAGCAATACCAACTTATGCCATGTCATGCTTTGATCTGACAAAGGGCCTATGTGATGAACTGAGTTCAATAATTGCCCGGTACTGGTGGAGCCAGCAGGATAAAGAGAACAAAATACATTGGGTTGGATGGCAAAGAATGACGAGATCAAAGGCAATGGGTGGATTGGGGTTTAGGGATCTACATGCTTTTAACTTAGCTATGTTAGCAAGGCAAGGATGGCGCCTTCTCACCCAACCCGATACATTGTGTGCTAGAGTTATGCAGGCCAAGTACTACCCTGATGGTAGACTTCTCAACTCGAAAGCCAAAAATGGCATTTCATATACTTGGCGTAGCATATTAAAGGGAGTGGAGCTCTTGAAAGAAGGACTAATCTGGAGAATCGGAGATGGGAATTCGGTTGATATCTGGGAAAACCCATGGATTCCAAGAGGTGAAACCAGAAGAGTGATCACACAAAAGAATGGCTCGATTCTCACCAAAGTTGCTGATCTACTCGATCCAGGTACACGACAGTGGGATTCTCAGTTGATTCGGGACATTTTTGTGAAAGAGGATGCATAAATTATTTTGTCAATTCCTATTGTTGATGATATGGAAGATATGGTTGCCTGGCATGCTGACGCGAAAGGATGTTTCTCTGTAAAATCATCATATATGCTAGAAATCAAGAGGCGGGATCATTTAAGAAATGCGAGATACTTCATCCTCGTCTTCCGAGCAAGGCAATAATAAGTGGAAGAATATCTGGAAGTTGTGAGTAACAAATAAAATTAAAATGTTCTTATGGAGATTAGCCCTGAATAGTCTCCCCTGTCAAAATGAGCTTAGCTAGACTAGGGATAAAAGTGGATACTATTTGTCCAATGTGTTGGCGTCTTGATGAAGACTGTGGGCATCTTTTTTTCAAATGCAAAAGTGCAAAACAGGTCTGGAGAAGTATGAATCTAGAAGATGTGAGATTAACTTTGGCAGGTATTGGGTCAGCTATAGAAGTAATGGATGCCATCCTAGCTCTCAAAGAAGAACTGAAGTTGAAAGTTGTCGTACTACTATGGTGCTGGTGGGATGCTCGTAATAAATCAGATCAAGGGGGCAGTCGAAGATCCGCTGAAGAAATTTGCAGCTCTATTATATATCATTGTGTCAATATGGAGAAGCTGAAGCTATCCTCGCCTCCTCCACCTCCCAGGCCTTTATTCCAAAAACAAAAATGGCAGCCACCACCAGAAAACATGTACAAGATAAACTGTGATGGCACATTCATGCAGGATACCACTAAAGGAGGCTCAGGGATGTATCATCCGAGACCATAAAGGTGAATTTATGGCTGCCAAGGCTGGATCTTTGCACAAGTTTCAAATGCACTTCACACTGAAAGTTTAGCTTGTTTAAATGGGCTACCAACTCGCTTCCTCTGTTGGCATGCAGAGTGTGATTCTGGAAACTGATGCTCAAATTTTGGCTTCAGCTTTAACGTCTACTAGCTATGATCGTTCTGAATTGAGGATGATTTTCAGGGAGATAAAGACTAGAATGAAATTTGATTTCTTTTGTTGTAAATATCTAAATGCTCCAGGGATTGTAATTCAATCGCTGATGTATTAGCTTCCTATGGGTGTCTGGCTACACCAAGCACCGAACTTTGTATTATCAATGGTTTCTGGCGAGTTGCCAGAGCTGTCTAATCAATGGAAACTTGTTTTCCTTTCAAAAAAAAAAAAAAAAAAAAAAAATCGGTAACCGGTCGATGTTGCACAAGCGCTGAGACAGTCACCTCGTTGCTGCCTCGCTGTCCTCTGAGCCTTGGCATGCGTGAGTGGGCTATTGATTGCTAGGTGGCTTCTTGGCCTGTTTTCTAGTTCTACTGAACTTGAGGCCTCGGTAATAATTGGGCCGTCGAAATTTCTATCCGGGCAAAGGGACAGGAGCCTTTAGTTCAGTAGAAAGATAATTGGGCCGTGGAATTAACCGGCCTGCTTTAGCTCTCCTTCATCCATACAGCATAAGATAATTTTTTCATCATTTGTTCTAGGTATTTGTTCTAGGGCGGACTTATGGAAAATCCCGATGTAAACAGTTTTCCCAAGATTCGCAAGTTGTGCTAATTAGAATCTCCGCATCTGCCCGTTTGCCCCGCCCTTCCTTTCGTGGGGGTAGGGTTTTGCGTGCGTGTGTTCACGCTGGGGTGAGTGTGCGTGCGTGTTGTGAGTGAGTGTCTGTTGTACTGTGTCATTCTCAAAAAAAAAAGTATTTGTTCTAGACTTATGGAAAGATGTAAACAGTTATGCCTAATTAAACAAACACACAATCATAGTTGTATTGTTCTCTTGAATTTAGGAGACAACTTACCAACTATGGTACAATATTTTTCTCTCACAACATATCAACGTCAGTTGGCTTATTAGCCGCAGAAACAACCAACGATTATTGCATAGTATTGTATTAATCCCTGGGAAAGCAATGCATAATCAATATCAATAACTAACAAGGATATATCTACTAATTAATATATCAACTAAATTAAAGTGGGGTTAAGTGAACTGATAGTTATGATACGTACATGGAGTACAAAAAGCATAAATCTTATTAAAACTCAACATACACGTGGAGAAAAGAAGAAACCCAAATCTTATTGAGAGGTAAGGACCAGCTGAAAATAATACTAGAAAAAATCCAACCAAATGTTAGTTTATAGGGTGTTTTTAGACGTACTTGAGGGAGTATTCAGACATATATTACTAAAAAATTAGATTTATGGTATCATCCTAGTAAATAAATAAATGAAATATTCTAGAACCGAAATCAATATATTCAATGCTCAATCCGTGCGCACTAATTCTACATTCTTCTTGCTGTCATGCGCCAACATTTTATCTTGTGCAGGAACCATATCATGTGTTGTCTCCATCAGTGGCAAGTTCTCCTTCTTTCCTCCCCACTCCGCCATTCTCACTTCTGCCTGCACCGCCTGCAATAATCACCCAGTTTCATATAGTCGAGAACTTATTCACCACAGCTATGAATCTTTTGAGCAAGGTTTCCTAAAAATTAATTTTTAACAGGGAGTAAATTAGATGTGGTACCTGTTTATCCCACTTTGTTGTGAAGATAATGGCAAGAAGTATAGACATTTGGAGAAACGTGCCTGTCAACATGCCCATCCATATGCCCTGCAAATTCGAATTTCCCACAGATAAATGAATACAGACATTGTTTCAGCAGATCAAACAGCTAGCATTGTGGTCAATACTGATGAGTAAATAGACAGTGATTTTTAACTGGATTTTAGTTTACCATTGTGCCATGTTTTAGCTTGAAGCCAAACAGGATACCCATTGGAATACCCACTAGGTAGTAGCAACCGACGTTTATGAATGCCACAGGCACTTGCCACCCAGCTCCTACTGCCACGCCTGAAACAAAACACACAGGAATTTTCTTTCATTCATATATATGTTTTCACATACACACATAAGTTAGAAAGGAGCCGTACCTAATTTAGACGAAAAACTAACTCATTTGACACCATGTAATGTATGCAAGTGAAGCGGCACTTACCTGAGAGTATAGGCCAGATGCTGCTCATGCAAACGGTGAGAGCGAGGAGATACCCCAACTTGGAAGCTCCATGGATCACCTCCTTGCTGTCGCTGAAGAGCCTGGGCAGGCTTCTCCTCCAAATGAGGACGACGGCCATGAAGATTGCTCCCATGAAGATAGATGTTGATACTGCCACAAGCACTGCAAACTTTGTCTCCTTGGGCTTGTTTGCTCCCAGCTCGTTGGACACCCTAATGCTGGAGGAGAAAAACCACAGTATTTTTATTTAATTTGTCAATCAAATAACTAATGTAGCATGCCAACAACAATATATGTGAAATTAATAATAATCTCAAATGTTGCATATATTAATTAATCGGATCTGTTTCTTACATACCCGACTGCTGTGCTGAAGCCCAGTGCAACCATTATAGTCATGAACTCGAAGTTGAGGCTGCAGTAGTTTTTTTCTTTTGGTCAGAAGAAAGAAGGCGAAGAAACCACTTCAAAGTTACACTATATATCTATAGGAGTATATATGAGGAATTATTGGTATCTCATATAGATACATATATATAATATACTCCGGGTGATTGTATAATTACAAATAAATACAGAACTCACCAGACAGACATGATGTCGATTTGGAGATTGGCCCGTGGGAGGAGACCCACGAGAATGAGAAGTGTGGTGTAGTACCAAAACTCCAAGCTGTGTATATATATAACTCTTTTATATCATCATCATAAGAAGGAAGAGTATGTAGACCATATAACTGCATAACATGACAAAGGAACCATGTCCAACAGAGCACAACAGAAAAAAAAAAAAAACAAGGAAGAGATACATATTGAGGTCACTATATATTATAGTTGGCCATTTGGCCCTGACCACGGTCGAGCCGAAGAAAGAATGTGGCACCCATGGGCGGCCCGGCCCGTGGCACGGTGCCGCATAACATGACAAATGTATCTCCATGGATTACCATGATGTGGCAGAGCCTGTTAACTTACATCCCCCAATTTCCTTCTCCACTAAAAAAAAAAGCCTCATAGGCATCCTGGACCAACCCTATTCAGCCGCATCCATGGAAGAGATAATGCCTCATGTGCAGTGGAAGCCCTATTGCGGCTTGGCCCGCTGGCAGGGACATCCCCCCCCCTCCACTAAAAGGAGCCTCAGGCATCCGGACCAGGCGGCTCGAAAGAAGAATAGAAAAAAAAAACAAAAGAAGACAGCTACTTGTTATGGGCGGCCCGATACCCATATTGAGGTCACTATATATATACATATGGACCATCAGGCATGGGTCACGTCTGTTAATTGAACTGGGATTTAGAAAGACATGATCAGTGGAGATATATTTGGAACTCTTCAGTGTTCTCATAAAAAAAGGCTTACAAAATTCTGTCGGGAGAACAAGCAGCCTCCCCTTTGTTTGAATGGATGTGGAAAGGATCTAATTTGGGAAAACACAAATTTTTCTTCTGGCTCTTTAAAGAGCAGATTGAATACTAGAAGCATGTTGAAAAGGAAAAATATGTATCTGCCCAGATATTCTTGTGCAATATGTAATTCCAACACTGAAGAAACTATTTGGCATTTATTTTTTGAGTGCCTTTTCAGTGAAGCCTGTTGGATAGTGCTTGGGGTTAATTGGGATCGATCTCTCCCACCATTGGACATGATGATTCAAGCCAGAATTGATTTTGGAGCACCCTTTTTCAGAGAGATTATTATTACAGCTTGCTGGTCCATTTGAAATATGAGAGATGATCTCATTTTTGACAACAGGCAATGCACATATGCAAATTGGAGAAGTCATTTCAAAGATCAGATGGATCTGATTTGTATCAAAGCCAAGACTAGCCTTGTTGGCCCTTTGAAATTGTGGTTAGAGAATATCCCCTAGCCTGTTATTTTTTATTTTGAGCTTTGAAAGCTCCAAAATTTTTGTAGCACACCTCATCCATTGTACTCTAAACTTTCTTTATTTAATGAAAAAATTTAGGTGGGGTTTCCCCCCCACACTGAATCCTTAAAAAAAAAAAAAGGCATGCGTCACGAAAAAGGTAGAATCAGCTTTTACCGAGGTATTTTTTTTTGTGTGACTTTGATATTTCATTCATCGATCAATCAAGATTTGTTTAGCTAAAGTATGGGCCCACTTGATTACAAGAACGGTTTGTAAACGCCGCAACAAATTTACTAAAGCGCGAACTAATCACCCAAATTTTCTTGATGGTTGGCGCAATCCGAGAGCGGAGGTTGACGTCGGATCCTCTTTCCACAATTTCACAAAGAGTCTTGAGAATGTGACACCTTTTACCGAGATATAGACACATCACGTGGTGCTTGCCCACCCGCGTACCTGAGTACCCCGTGTTATGTCTGTCCAAAGCATGAAGTTGGATCATGCCAGCTCATCATCGTCCACGCGTCGGATGATGATTGGCGGATCTAAGAGAAGGTTCCTATCATGCACCGACGCTATTCGGTTTGGTCCCATATCGGTTCACATGTCTCAATGCATTCCATTAATAATAAAAAAAAAATTTCTTATCATTTTCACTATATAGTACTGTATGAGCGTAATTTCCGTTGATGAACTAATAAAAATTCTAAAGCATTACTATTAAAACTTGACGGAGGGAGTAGTACTAGTACATAAATAAAAGTAGAATAAATTCTGGAAATCAAGCTAATAAGTCGGCCGGTAATGAATGTAGAAAAGGACGGAAAGTACTAGTAACAAACCAGATCATGACAGCGGAGCCGAGCGACAGCTTGACGAAGGCGCCGAGGTTGCTGAACGCGCTTACGGTGAACCCCTTCCACGCGTCGGCGAAGCGTCCGCCGCGCGTCATGTAGGCGAACTGCGCGGCGACGACGAGCCAGTGCGAGACGTCCCCGGCGACGGCGGCTCCGGGGAGGCCGTATCCGAGCCTGGTGACGGCGACGTAGGTGAGCGCGGCGTGCACGGCGAGGACCGAGCCGGAGATGGCGGCGACGGCCCAGATCCTGCTCTGCGCCTGGAAGAACATGAGCAGCGGGATGTTGGCGGCGTGCGCCAGCAGCCTCGGGATCGCCCACCGCGCGTACGGCGCCGCGGCGCGGGACACGGCGTGGGGTTGGTGGAGGAGACGGTGCAGCAGCGGCGCGGCGAAGACGTACGCAGGGGATAGTGCCACCGCGGTGGCGGAGCAGATGATCCACGACTGCTGTGTGTACACGCCCAGCCTGTCGAGCTGACCGGCGCCCACGGCTTGCCCGCTCAGCGTGTCCAGCGCGCTGCCCATGCCGAACTGCACCGTGGATTGGATGGCCGGAGCAAGATGAGGACGGACAGGAAAGGAAATCAGAGGAACCCCATTGCATTGCATCGCTAGCTAGGTAGGCAGAGGAGTCGGACGCACCAGGACTCCGTAGGCGGAGGAATCCAAGATGTTCTCGACGACGCTGACGGCGGCGAGCTCCACCTCTCCGAGGTGGCCGACGAAGGCGGTGGTGACGAATCCGATGGAGAACTGGAACACCTCGGTGAGGAGCGCCGGGAAGGCGAGGCGCCATAGCAGCCTCGACTCCTCCCAGCTCCGCCTCACAAGGTTCTTGATGAGATGGGCATCCAGCCCATCTGGATGTGGGGGTTTCTCCACCTCAACATGCTCGAGCCTGCTGCTGCCTGGACTCGATGTCATTGGGGCTTTGCAGTTTGTTGCTGGCACCAGGCATATGTATCCTTTTAATTTCGATGACGGGAAGAAGTTGGGTACGGTAACGCCGGTGATTGATTTACTCATGTCGCTAAGCTAATCTCTAGCTGGGGAAACATCGATCAGAATCCCTAAAAGAGGTAGGCTAGTTATGAAACTTTGAAGTTTACCACTTTTTGATTTGGATCCGTTTAGGATCGTAAATAGTCAACTTTCACTCGGATTTGTATAATATATAGGGATGCGGAATGAGATATGGACACAAATACATGTGTAGCATAGTGGTGGGAGGGATTCACATTAGGGGCCGGGTACGACCGCCTCCTGATATGGCCTTATTAGAGGCGGTTGAGGAAGCCGCCACTAAAGTGGAAGCACATTAGAGGCGGATAGTTAGGGGCGGCTCTAAAACCCGCCCCTAATGAGCATCTAGAGCCGCCCTAAAGAAGACGTTTGTAGTAGTGCATGACCATCAACAAGAACGGAACAATAAAGATGTATGCTCTAGCTTAAGATGTATGCTCTAGCTTGGTACACAGTTGACGACCCTCAATTGTGAATTGTCCCATTAATTTCTTCTTTGAATCAACAACCATAGTCACGATGCATATACTAAGCTTTATGCAATGCAAGACTCGAGATCAATGGATCATCTATCATGTGGATCATCAATAAAGGGTCAACTAGGCATTCATGAAGTAGGTACCGTTCTCGTATTACGAACTTTCTCCATAGTTGATTTTTTTTTTTTGAATTTTGAAAATGCGAAATCTAGAATTCTCATTAGGGGCGGCTAAGGGAACCGCCCCTAAAGTGGAAGCACATTAGGGGCGGATAGTTAGGGGCGGCTCCAAAACCGTCCCTAATGAGCATCCGAGCCACCCCTAAAGAAGGCGTTTGTAGTAGTGCATGACCATCAACAAGAACGGAACAATAAAGATCCACGTTTTAAATAGCGCGCTAGCCGCTATAGCGGCCCAGAGCAACTCATGCGGCTATCACACTTTTTCGCGCTATTTGAGCTATGGCACGCTATAGCGCCGCTATTCACGCTATAACGGCGGCGGCAGCCCGGGCGCTATTGCGGCGTAGCTGCCGCTATAGCGCGGCTATAGCGGCGCTTATAGCGCTCAATAGCGCCCGTAAAGGTCGACGTTATTTTTCATAGCCCGCTATTTAAAACATGGATAAAGATGTATGCTCTAGCTTGGTACACAGTGGACGACGCTCAATTGTGAATTGTCCCCTTAATTTCTTCTTCGAATCAACAACCATAGTCACGATGAATATACTAAGCTTCATGCAATGCAAGACTCGAGATTAATGGATCATCTATCATGTGGATCATCAATAAAGGGTCAACTAGGCATTCATGAAGTAGGTACCGCTCTCGTATTACGTACTTTTCTCCATAGTTGAAAAAAATATTTTGGAAAAGGTTTAGGTCAAACATTGAGAAAATTAATCATGAATAACTTTTAAGTTGTTGAGTTTAGAAATGTGAAAATCATATCAATAGATTTGTCTTGAAAAATACTTTCATAAAAGTATACATATATGAATTTTTAATAAATATTTTTATAGAAAAGAGAAGTCAAAGTTGCGCTTTGAAGACCGTGTCGCTGTCCTAAACGTCTTTCCTTTTCACTGTGGAGGGAGTACATATATTGCTGCTTATAACCTGGCATGGTGCTACCTAGTGCAGCTGTATATAGCCGAAACCTATCTGGCGTCTTGAGTAGCTTTGTACACGCATCAATGGTCAACAAGGCTATATACATTTTCTGTGATGTGGAATTCTTTTAATTATCTCACATGCATGACAAGTACGTACAAAAGAATACGTGGGGGTTTTTTTAGTTCAACGCCGGAGGGGAAAGCAGATGCCATATGGAACCTGGGGATGGAACAAAGGTTTGCGGCCGATCACATTACAGAAGAGTTCAGAGGTTTTTGGGAGGGCGAGTGTGTGTGTGTGTGTGTGTGTGTGTGTGTGTGTGTATATATCTCTCTCTCTCTCTCTCTCTCTCTCTCTCTCTCTCTCTCTCTCTCTCTCCAACAGTTGCTTGCAAGAGCAGCGTTATGCTTTGGGAAGGCGGCAACTCCAGAGTCTTTGACTCCGTGCACGCCATCCACAACCTGTTCTCATCTGGCGCCATCCCAGCTCGGAAATGTAGAACGCAAGTCAGATAGCTATTCGACATGTTACACACAGATGGAATACTGTGTGATTGTTCGTGTTTATAGATTAAGCATGTGGGAGGACACACAAAAGACTTTCTGGGCGCTTTATTTCTAATAAAAAAAATCCATTGGAGGAAACTACCTAAACGTATATAGCATGTCTATTTTTTTGTTGCGAGTACACTCGCCTCTAATATATAATCGCACGCACGCAATATTTAATTGAACTTGGCTTTCGTTGAAGTTGATTGATGAAATGTCTTGGAAAAGACTTACATACCTAGCATGCTTCTTTCAGACTGCAAATTTCCAGTTTAAATTGTCAACTGGAATTTCTTGATTTTACTTGTGCACATATATATGCTCGGGGATACACATTTAATGCCCGATGTGTGAGAAATGACCGACGAGCTAGGGTTATGGTTGAATGGACTAAAGAAATATATTAGGACAACTAAAAGCCCATTGACGACTTTCAATTTTCGATAACTATATATGTCATGGTAATCCGACGAAATGTGATCCTTAGGTTAGTTTGCTGCTCTAATAGGAGACAACGTTTTGCATAAGTGCCTTTGTCACCTCAATTTGAAGGCCTTGAATGAGGCTAATGGTGTTCTTGGAATTGTTGAAGTTGCAAGGTGATGGTCCTAGAGGTGGGACTTGGGGTCGCGTCATATTGGCACGGCACGGCCCTCCCATGCTTCGTGCCGCCGTGACGTTCCCTTTAGGCACGGGGAGGCACGCCGGGCCGTGCCGACATGACACGGTAAATATTTTCTCTCCGCCCAAGCACGGCCCGTGGCACGCCGGCACATTCGGTCATGCCAGCCCAAGCACGGCCCTCTGTTGATGCAAAAAGAGGTCCGCACTAACACACTAGCGGGTCTTGGGCGCCCACGGAGGTTGCTAACAACCTGCAAAAGATGTATCGTGTCGATCAATCCGATCTAGAGATCGAAAAAGATAGATGTAGAGCTCGGCTGCCGACCGGATAAGCTCCGAACCACCTCCAGAAAGATCCGCCGGGAGGAAGCACGCGGAGGTTCTCTTAAGGTCGGCAAGGCCACCTAAGATTGCCAACGAATCTCGCCGAGACACTACGTGGTTTCCTGGTCAATAGCCATCAGATACTTAGGCAACACCACTCATTTGGATGCAATAGGGGTACTATGGCAGCCAACCAGGTGAACTGGGTAGTAATATGTGTCCATATTGCCACACAAAAATTGTGTTGCGATATATATTTTTTGGTTGCAAAATGATGACGATGTTGCACCCATTTTATGGATTTGTGTGGCAATAAGTGGGTATTGCAACAACAATTTGATGGTGCATTAATATGTCGCCTGTTGCAATAAAAATGAACTATGGCAACCATATTAGTGTTCGTTTGCTTATGAAGGGCAGATATCACAACCATTTATTTGGGTTGCAATTTTGTTTGGTACCTGGTGGCAACAGATAGCTATCTATTGCACCCTTTGTTGCCACAAGATGTAATAATATGTATGTATTGCCACCATTTCGTTTGGTTGTAATATGGTCCACCTAGACGTTGCAAACTTAACACACCTATTGCAACGAACTTTATTTGGTTGCACTTAAATCAGATATCGCCACGCTTTACTCCAACAGGTGGGCTTCCAATTTGTCGTTGCCGACCCTTTCCATTTATTTATGTTGTTTTAAATTATATTCGAAGCTAACCTTTATTATTGTATTTTCGGTTTTTAATAAAAAAAAAAGAAAATTGCTAAAAACATTCTTTATTATTGTATTTTTGGTTTTTTAATAAAAATAAAGAAATTTGCTAAAAACCTTTTTTATTATTGCCTATCTGTTGTTGATGACTCTTTTAGTTGAAGTCATTTAGTATTCCAAAATTCTGTTCGAAATTCTCAAACTTTGAAATTGAAATTTCAAATTATTCAAACTTCGCAAGATCCCGTGAACAACGATCGATTGCATATACTCAAATACCAAAAGTACTATATGAGTATTGAACTGCGATGGCAACCTGTCGCCCGACCAAGTTCTAGGCACCAAAGTTCTCTAAAGTTTCTAAGTTTCAAAATAGAGATTTGTTTATACCTTTGAAGGAGTAAAAGTAGAATTAGTTTTAGCCACCAAATATACACCTATCCACCATACACATGATATTCCCTGTTTTTGACCGGTTGAACTCTCTATAGATCCATTGTTTGAACTGTAAATATATCCTTTGCGGATATGCAATATTATTTTAAGAGTACCACTCCTATGAACTCCACATAAACCATACTTAGAGAAAGAGTGAGTAAGAGAGATACGAGAAAAGGCTTAATATACTCAGCCTTGTTCCACAAATACCACATATTCAAGAGAAAAGGCATGCCACTATTAATGCCTAGTGAGGATCTATAAATACCACATATTGAGAGATTGAGAGTGCCATTCAGCTCTGAAGTTTTATTTACAAAATTTATGAAAACTCTAGAATATTAGTGATCGAAGACTTGAGACATAGTGCTTGACTTGATTGTTCTGTCTTTCAATTGCTCAAGTACCCAAGTGATAGTAAAAGCACAATAGTTTGGTAATAAGGGTGAGTTTGAAGTCGAAATAAGTTTATCCAAATCCGAGTAGAGTTTTTTTTTTGAAAGCATGTGTACTCTATAAGAATGAAAGTATCATAGCAACTCCCGATCCAAGTTTGTCTTATTATATAAGTGTTTTGCTAAGAGACTAGCAAAAGGTAAGTTTGGGGGAGCTTGTTGAAAGTAGTTATCGTCAAAAATTAAGTATTTATTTTTCTACTAAATCATGGATAAATAATATAAAAGATTATTATTACTAATGAATTCCATGAGTTTTGGTGCACACTTAGTTTTACAGAGAACTCGGAATATTCTAGAATATCGAAAAAAAGGAGAAATAGAGAAACGGGAGAAAAGAACTGAACCAGGACGATTAGTATAAATTCAAGGGGTCTAAAAGACATGAGAAGACAAATCGAGAAGGCCGGGCCCCATATGTCAAGATGTGGGGCCGGGGCGGCACCTAACTGTGGACCCACATGTCCTCGCTTCGAAGCTTCCCACCACCGACCTTGAGGTTCAATCTAAGTCGCCCATTCAAGTCGGTTCGATCCAAGGGCTAAGATTCATCCCACCGCCTATATAAGCTAGGGCGGGGGTACCCCCCACTTGAAACCCTAATTCATTATCTCTCAAATATAGAGGAGTCCCAATGTAAGGATTACCTCTCTCGGGGATTAGAGAATTAGAATTAGATTAGAAATAGATTAGACATGTAATTATAAGTAGATTAGATCTAGATCTAATTAAGAGTTAGAGAGTGTGGAGTCAAGGCCCAGCTTAAAAGAGTCTTCAGATTATGGTATGTCTTTGTATCTTCTGTACAAGACTTATGCTTTCATATATTTATTTATCTTCTCTAGCTATTTACTTTTATGCCTTTCATATATTTATGGTTAGTGTAGTATTTATGCTTTAGCATAAGATCTCCGCTCGCATCGAGTGCTTTAGTTAATCATATGTGACTAGAGTAGTAATTAATAGTGTAGACATGGTGTCTAGACTAGAGGTTACCCGAGATTGCACCCAATCCCACGGATAGTTTGTGGTAGCCACAGGGTGGTGACAAACGATGGTCGACGTATTCCACCACGTTCGGGTTGGTGTTTGTAGGATTTTAGTTAGAGCTTACTAGCCCCCTTCTCACCCCCTTTCGTGCCTAGTGTTCTCGATGCCCCGAAGTATTATTGTGTGATTGCTATATTTATCTATACTTTAGTTTACCTTAGAACCAAAGTAATAGAGAAGTGTTTAGGAACCTTGATCTCTCCTCTTAATTAGCTGATCTATTATCATTCTTTATTATGTGTTACTAGTTTTAGTCTTTGTTATCATTTATAGTTTATTCTTATCTATATCATTTACACTTACCCTTACTTTAGTTTAGTTGATATATTAAGTTAGTAGATACATGATTATGAGTTATTAGAATCTTTAGCCAAAGCTTCCCCAGGGATACGATACCCTATAATACTCTCTTAGGGAAAAGCTACAATGATGTTACGGCGCTTGCGTAATCTTTTTGTTCTTATAGCACTTAACAAACATCAACAGTAGGCCCAGAGACGGGATTCGCGGGCTTGTCAGTGCGCCATGTTGCCTTTGACCATTGACTTAGGCTACCTTGATCAGGAAGCCACGTCCCGTGCCGAGGATTTACACCTCCATTCATTCTAGGCGAAGGAATGGAACGGGGCTCGCAGCCCTTGCATCGGACCGCATCTGCTCAAGCTCGGGCGAAGTCGGAGCATCCCCGAGCCTGAACAGGGTTCGTCATGGATGCCTTCGTGGGTCTTCGTCGTGGTCTGCTGGGTGGGCCAGCTCCCTAGGCCCTAGCACCCATGGGTCCGCCTCGTGAGGGGCCCGTTTTAGTGGCCCCTAACAAAAAACGAGATAGAAATGGTCTCTAGCCTGGTGGTTAGAGCACCACTCAGCAGATCTGGGTTCGACTCCTCGTTGGAGCGAATTTAAACAGATCGCATTATTAAAAAAAAAATTTAAAAATAAGCTAGTGTTTCTCTTGCTGACTTCAGTCAAAAAAAAAAAAAAAAAAAAATAAAGATAGAACTTGCGATGAGCAAGAGAGCGGAAATTCTCTTTATTGGAGCAGGTTCATCACTACTCAATGACGATGGTCGTATCGGCGGTTGATGTAGCAGCATAAGTAGAAACCTCATCAGTGTCTGTGGGCGGCTCCCTCTGCAGCCTCTCGGTGAGAGTCTCCATTCCCATGTGCGACATAAGGAGCCACACATAGGACAGTAATTCCCCGCCTGTGCCCAATGCCTTGGCGTGCATGAATCCTCTGCATCTGCCAGCGGAGAAGCAGAGCATCTCCACCCACACGCCCTGGATCACATCCCACATCTTCTCTTGAGCTTTCAACCGAGAAGCGAGCGCCCAAGCATCGCGGATGAAAACTTCCTTTTTGGAATCTTCCGTGATACGACTGCTGCTGTTGCCTACAGCACGAAGCTTATTGATTATTCCCTGTATTTCCTCTTCCCGTGGCTCAGACTTGAAGATGCCTATAACTTCTGAGTGAACAGTCTCGAGCAGTTTCCGTACAAAAGCTCGGCTTGCCATCGAGGATAAACTTAAGCTCATGACAGTCGGTTTCGAACAGATTCTTTCTGGCCCCAGGCAATAGCATATCTGGTTTCTCGACCAATAGGTACATCATGTAGTTGGATATTTTTCTGCTCTTGACGGCTTTACAGTCAGATGAGTCTTTACATGGATGCCTTGGATAGTTTCCAAAATGTTTCATCCAAAATTTTGGTTCCTCAGCAAAGGTGCACATATGCCCTGCAGACGACTGGCTTGAGTAGAAGCAGATATCTGTGGCAATGTGCCACAGAAGAACACTCTCATCGAATGGCCTTTTTATGCCCCAGCCATCGTCTTCAGGATTGCATTGATGGAGCTTGAGCGTCCCCTGGCCTCTCTGGTCGTTGAACTTCCAATAACTCACGACGTTTTTGATGTCTCTCGTCCATCCATCTTCCAGATGTTGAAGAACCAACGAGGAAATCTTGCGGCACGAGAGACACGACTTGTTGCAATGTATCTTGTTGCCAGCGAAAAATCCGATGATGCTGTATTGGGAAACCATCCCTGGCCACTGTTTCTCAATATAGCAGTACAGCAGAATCATGAAATCAAGTTCTTGGACAGCGGCAGAAATGAACAAGGCATACGTAACCTTAACATCATAGTCATTATAAGATTCTCTGTGGCTTGTGTGGAAGAGGAAGATTGCAGCGAATGGTAGTATCCTGCGCCCCAAAAGTAACGACAATAGGAAATTGCTGGTGAATTTCCTCCACCCGATCTTTTCTGCCAGTACTGATATGCTTTTTTCTTTGGTGTAAAGGTCAGTGAACATGGTACAGAACCCTTTTTGCAGCAACTCATATTGGTCGTCTTCATTCAGCCCCCAAAAATATTTGAGCACAAAAAGCCGGTCAGGGCATGCTAGGTCAACGAATAGCATCGACACAAGAGAAGTGGTGATCCTTTTAGGTATTGGGGAACCACCGCCTTCCTGCCTAGCATCACTGACTTCCTTCTCTGGTGCTTGCACATGCTCCCCCGCTTGCCGCACAAATTCTTGAAGGAAATCCATCCTGCCTGCTCCTCTGTTTTCCCTCCGCTCATGACGATCAGCATTGCTAACCATGCTATTGAAGCTAGCAGCCTTGAGCGCCCAAGGCTTCTCCACGCATTTGAGGATCCCCACGAAAAACAACAGGATTGCTGCCACCCACAACTTGGTGTCACCGCCTCCGCCTGGCCAAGATTTGATGAACACGTAGATGGCAACGGTGGACTGGGACACTGCTGTAGCGGCATGCCTTGTCCACAGCTCGTTGTCTTCCAGGTTGTATGCAGTCATGCCCTCGTTTCCGCCAAGGTGCATCAGGAGGACAGGCGCCCATACCACCTCTAGTATGCTGCTGTGGCTGCTTCCAGGATCCCGATGATTCTTGTGGCGGTTGAAGAGTGTAGCAATGCCGTATATGGCTACGGCATCACCACCAATGTATGCCAGCCAGATTATTTTTCTTGACCACCCAGGAATGGCATGCCTACGGGCCACTGAAGCGATCAAGAGGATCCATTGGACGATGAGGCTGCTGATGACGAGGAAGCGAAGCTGCGACACCTCCCACCAATCCACAGCACTTGAGAGGCCCATTTTCTTGATCTCTCTCTCTCTCTCTCTCTCTCTCTCTCTCTCAAATGATCTCTTCTCTTTCGATCTCTCGCACACAGAAGCAAACACAAATTAAGCAACAGTTGGGTTTGCTCGTGAACTCTGTGGGTCGAGTATGAACAGGATGAGATTGCTAGCTAGATGTAAGATGTGGTGGTGCTTAGCCATCTGCCTCCTCAACCTGTTATACATATGTCGCGTCCAATTGGAGGAATTTTTTATTTCACTTGTATTAACGATGCTCGTTCGATCATGTTGCCAAAGCTGCTGGCCTTCCATTTGTTTAATTTCTTTTTCATGCTATTGAAGCTAGTCTCTCACATGGATCGGCATCTTGGCGTGCTGGGAACGCCAATCATATGGTACTGACTGACAACATTGGGAATGACAATCATCTTAATTACTGCTAGATAGACATTGTTCAGTGAGCACTAGCTCGTTTGGTCGAGCGCTCCAGGTGAGAGCGTCGCCACCTGGGCTCGAACCCGGCGCCCCCTCCTTTCTTAAGAGTACCAGGGAGACTCCCCTTAGTTTTCAAAAAAAAAAAAAAAAAAAAAAAGTCTTTGGACTCCCTCAAGTAACGCCGGTCCAGCTGAGTGTGAAACTCGTTATTCGAGCGTTGTCATCGTTACAACTACGTACTAAACACCTCCCCTGCTACGTCCTGTTGCAGCAGCCACGGCGGATCGCGCCTATCGAAGGACCCTACGGGCTACGACCGTCCGTCACCCCTTCTGCGCACACACAACCAACGAGCTCCAGCCGTTCAATCCCCCGCTCCTGCTCACCCATCGGTCTCCCACCACTAAAGTCCACTACTACAGCTAGCGGCCTGCTGTAGCTAGCGCAGCGCGAAATCGTGCAGTAGCGCCCACCAGGGCGTCCCGCACTCCTATACCGGTGCTACTGTGACGCCACAGTCGCGCATTCAATTTTGGCCGAAATTTTCTGAAATTCCCGAAATTTCGGGTTTCTCGATGGGCACGGAAAAAAATCCTTTACTGGTCAAAAAAATTTCGTGCGAATTCGCCTCCCACCCTCAAATAGGGCCAAGATGGCTCAAAATTGACTTCCCCGTCAACCCACCATATATATAGCCCTACAAAACCCTAAAATCACACCCAAAATCCACATTCTATGCTCTGTCTCCGACTTTCCTCTTAAATAGCGGCGGCTCCCAAGGCGCATCAGCGCTGCCGTGACCCGTGAGCCCCCTGTAGCCCCATAGAAATGCAGAATCATGTCAAATTTTTTCATGTATTTGTGGTGTATGATCAACCATAGATAGTTTCTAGCGAAATCATGCCAATTTTTTTTAAAAAAAAACTTGAATTTAATTTAAATTTGAACCGAAATTTCGGAATTTTCCTATTCTCAGTGGGTTCTGGAACTTCTTTTATTTCCGAAATTGAAAACACAGGCGCCGACCGCCTGTGACCGGCGTTACTGAAACACCGTAGTAACGCCGACCTCAAGTGATGTCAGCAGAGTCTGGCATAACTGCTGTGTTTTCAGTAAGGCTACCATCTGGTGATGGGTCTAGCGATAATGCAATGTTCACATTAACGCCGCCCCTCGCTGACATCATTATTGTGCGGCGTTTCAGTAACATCGCCCATGTGATGACGTCAGTGAGGGCCGGCGTTACTTAAATAGATCCCAGGCAGCAACAGTTGTTTCTTCATTTTCACCTCACAAATACATACAAACCGATAGAAATAATAGATCATATACACTAGTAACTTGCGTGTAGCCCATGTGCACGAGTGTCACACCCTGGTTTCCAAAGAAAACCAAGTGTCGCCCTATGGGTGTCTAAGAAGTCTACACATACAACACAGAATACATAAATATTAGGATAACAATGCTTTAAGCGAAAAACATAGCATAACTAGAGCACTCAATGCGAGCGGAGATCCCATGTAGTGGCATAACAACTATACTAACCAAATATATGAAAGACATGAAACTAAATAGAAAAGATAAATATATAAGACATAAGTCTTACAAAGAAAAGATACAAAGACATACCAAACTCTGAAGACTTCTCCCTGACCGGAGCGCAGCTCCGCTCTCCCCTAACTCTCTAGTTACTAATCAACTACATTGGATACTCTAGCCTTAATTCTCTAGTATGGAAGAGAAGTTGTCCTCACACTGAGACGCCTCTTAGATCAAATAAATAATGAATTGAATATGTGCCTAGAGGTCGGGGGGTCCTAGTTATATAGTCCACTTCGATCAAACCGACCTTGATCAACGGTTGACATGCAGTCTTTAAGGTGGTGGTGAACCGACCTACAAAACGGGTTGGGTTTGGACTCTAGGCTAGGTCGGCCAACCTTGGGCCCAAGTCGGTCGACCTCTCACCATGGGCTTTCACCCCCAATCTTTGGTGGGTGTGTATATCTCATCGTTATCTTTCTAGAAAGGTATGGCACCCTAAAATCGGAGTCTGGATGGGGAAGTTATGACCATTTTTATTGGATTCTGCTCCTACAGCCTGATATCTTTTGATTATGGACTCCGAATATAGCAAACATGTCTGTCTCGATCATCTTGATGAGCTCTTCGCAATGGTGCTCCCCAAATAATGGTTTGAAATAGTTTTATTCGATGAAAAATTAACAAACTTGCAAAACAAGTGAGAACACCAAAACTCGTGGAACTTGTTAGAATCAAACCCTACAACTATAGTTTGTGATTCTTGTTATAATGACCCTTAACACCACCCAAGGTCAAGTTTAGGTCGCTTAGGGGCTTGGTCTCGTAGGACTGTAAATACATGGGGCTATGTAACTGTTTAATCTTAAAAAAAGAAATAACCGAAATGCCCTTATCCCTCCCACTTTATTCTCCGGTGCTCTGCCTCCTCTCCTCTCTCGAGACACCACGGCCCCCTACCCAAGCCATAGCCTCACGGCCCTGCCCTGGCGCCACTGCCCATTGTGCCCTAGACGCCGCCCCTGCTAACCTGCTACGCCGCCGGTGAGCCCCAGCAAACCCTCTTATAGTGGTTCAAATACATTTATTGTTCATGGAGCAGGATATTTTCTTTCAAGTGGATGAAGATGATACTGTGTCATTCGGATAGCGGCGGATAAAGTTAGACAAGTAATATTAAGTCTCTTCTATGATTATCTTTTACGAATTACATACAGATGGCAAACACTCAACATGGACGCACATTTACTCGTATGAATACACGGATGCAAACTCTATTCCTGTAAGACCACCAAAACCTGTGAATGTCATCGCCGTCACCACCTACACGTGTGACGGTGCTGATGAGCATGATAAAGAAGAGGAAACAATCCGCGTCACGGCAATGGGCCCTAAAGATTCTATAGCAGCCACAGCTGATTGGTATGCGAGTGAGTGGTCCGGCGGCCGAAGCCACGACAGCGCCATTTAGGGCGTGTTTGGCAGAGCTCCGGTTCTAAAAAAACAGCTCTAGAGTTGTAAATCTGCGTAGCTCCACCGCGGATCTTGGATCCCGAAAAACGTTTGGTACAACTCTAGATTCCCCACCATCTCTATCACTACTACAGGATTGATTTTGCGGGGTGTTCGGATTTTATTTTCCGTGGCGGGCATTTGAAAAACCGCCATGGAAAATAGGTGGCCTGGCACCCCCCCTCCGGCTAGGGGAAAAACCGCCACGGTTAATCCCTATTAACCATGGCGGTTTTTGTAACAATGCCCGCCACGGAAAAGTCTGGGCTATGAAAACAGCCCCATCCTTCTTCTTCCCCACGGGATTTCTCCATTTTTTAGGGTTTTGAGCTTGAAAACCCTAAAAATCACCATTTTTGGGGGGAGGGGGAGGTTTTGCCCTTGATTTGTTGAAGTTTGGTAGTGCAAGGGGGTATTTCTCCTCTTCCTCTCCCTCTCTCTCCCTCTCTTTGCATGCATGCATGGTCCTCCCTCTCTCTTTGAGATCTAATTGAATGTGGTGTGCTCTCTCTCTCTCTCTCCCCTCTCTCCCTCTCTTTTGAGATCTAGCCAGTTGGTCCTCTCTCTCCCTCTCTCCTCTCCCCTTCTCTCCTCCCCTCTCTCTCTCTCCCGTCTCTCCCTCCCCCCCCTCTCCCCTCTCTCCTCCCCTTTCTCTCTCTCTCCATCTCTCTCCCCCTGCTCTCTTTCCCTCTCTCTCTCTCCCCCCTCTCTCTCTCCAATTCCTCTCTTTTGCACTTAATTAACTCTCTCTCTATATATATCCCTCAATTCGATCCCTCGATCTCTAATCATCGATCGCTCTCTCTTTGCTCTGGTTTAATTAATTTGTGCAGGCCGTATGTTATGGCGCCCGAACGAGGGGATTGGATGTACGTGGCCGAGGATAAGTGTGTATTTCGTTGATAATGTGCGAAAAGAAGTTTATGCCCGTCGCGTAGAAGCATCGAATCAGTCGTGGTTCGGAAGAAATGGTGTGCTCGTGCTATCACTGCAAGCATATGTTCATACACAAGGATGATGTCATGATGGAGCACTTGGTACGGTTTGGTTTCATCAGGGAGCCGAGGTACACCGTGTGGAAGTATCATGGCAAAAAAAGAACCGACTGTCGCGGGCTTCATCCGGAGGACCCTCGACGACGGCAACGACGGAAACAACGGTGGTGGACGAAGGACGAGAACAACCCCCACCATCGATGGAGAAGCGGTTGATAATCGTGATTACATCACCGTAAATGAACTGCTTTAAGACTTGCCGAAGACAATGCGGGTGGAGATGATGGTGAGCGAAGAGTTGATGACATGTCGCCTCGAGGATGCTTGAACTTTTCGAGGATATTGCTAACCTCAAAGATGAAGATGACGTGTTGTTTAGCAATCCAAGATGGCTCGAGAATTTTAGACAGATGAAACAGGCGGCAATTGACCCTCTCTACAAAGATGACGCCAAATGTCCGAAGCATTGCACGGTGCTACGTTTTAACCTAACGATGTTGATGCTGAAGGCTCACCACGGGTGGTCGGACACGAGCTTCAATGACCTTATTACGGGTCCTCGGTGACACTATTTTACCGTTGGTAAAAGTTATCCTATAGAATTATTTATAATTTGTATAGTCTCGGCAAGCCAACGTAAAACGATGAGCACTTCACCCGGGAGAGGGTTTTAAATATCGAATCTATAGGGAGAATGGTGTGATGGTAATGAGACAAAACTAATCCCTGAGATAATAGGAAGGAACTGGAGTTCAGATAAAAGGTGAGAAGATTTCTATGGTTGTCTAGTTTATATCCTTGTAAGGCTTAAAGATATTTCTTAATGGGGACGTACTCAAAGGAAAGTAAGGGCAAAACTTACTATTCCCCCAGCAACTATGTCGTACGTGTCCTATCCTACGGGAAGTGGAATCCAAAGGAATCAATGGTACTAGTCACTACCACGATCTACCATGCTCCGGCAGTAGGGTGTATTTATGAGTTATCTAGTCCAAACACCACGCTTTGCACTAGGGGTAACAACTTCAATTCAAGAGCGACAAGAATCAAAGTACTCTAATGAGTCATAAACCTAAAGAAATATAAATAAGTGAACTTACTCAAATATAAGGTTGATCCACCAAAGAAGTCTCAAGATCAAGTGCAATGAAGCCTTTGATCCCGAGAGGTACAAGCGTAGAGAGTCACCGACATGCATCCGGCACTTCTCCTTTCTTCTCCTCAACTCTACTTTCTATCTCTCAAGAACAGATCTAGAACTCTAATTAAGTTCTTTGATCTATCTCTCAACTTTCTACTAATCTCTCTCAACTTGATCTTAGCTCTTCTAATTAGAGAGGTATGGCTCTAGCTATGATCGAGTCAAGTATGATGAATAATGATTTTCATGCCTAAGGCCGAGGTAGGATCATCCTTATATAGTCGTGGGCCGATGAATGTTGACCCTTGGATCAAACCGACCTTCGATAACGGTGTAGATACAACCTCAAAGTAGGTTTAAAACCTACCTAAGAAGATGAGGTCGACCTATGGGTCCCACCGGCGGCCGGCCTATTCTTCACCGGGCGGCCGCCAGCCACAAGGGGGCCCAGGTGTCGATCTTCTCCCCGGTGTCTTCTCGTGTCTTCTAGAATGTTTTAGTTCACTTTTCGGTCGAAATTCTTCAATGGTAAATCTTCTTATTATTCGGGGTTTTCTCTCGAGTTTTCCGGCATTTTCCCCGTTAAGTCCCCTCGAAAAGATATAAATCACCAAAACTCGTGGAACTCGTGTTAGTAAAACACCTATTCTATGTTTTTATTTATTTTATATCCTTATTATATGTTTAGTTGACACATAAAAATAGAGCTTAAGAGGTGTCAACAAGCTCCCCACACTTAG
Organism: Hyparrhenia diplandra; assembly: GCA_015847255.1. Taxonomy (NCBI): domain Eukaryota; kingdom Viridiplantae; phylum Streptophyta; class Magnoliopsida; order Poales; family Poaceae; genus Hyparrhenia; species Hyparrhenia diplandra. The sequence continues at coordinate 108,019 of JADLZK010003381.1, read as the reverse complement.
GCTTTTACTCGCCTCGATAAAAGGATGGTTATAACAAAGCTGCAAGACAAGTATAGCAAGCGTAAAACAATCTTATGGTCAAACTTATATTTCATTAATCTTACCAAGAACTTTAAGTAGTTGAGAAACAAGATAGTTGAAATAGAGCACCTTATTCTTTCAACCAATTCAGCTGGAGTTTTTTTTTTTTTTTTTTTTTTTGCAATAATTTTTTTGAAGAAACATAGCTTACTTCTTTCTTTTGTGGTACTCTCAAATTCACTCAATGATTATATATATATATATATATATATATATAGGGCTGCGCTAAGTAGTACCCAGGGGACTGATTATTAATCAGCACCCCCCCCCCAAGGCCAGCGAAGCGAGCGTCCCTCCGTGCACTCGCCCGCACCCTGCTCCTGGCTGCCCACGCTGCCCCACCACGCCTGCAGCGCCACGAGCAGAGCGGCAAGTCCGATCCCCTCCCACCAATTTTAATAGTCCGTGCGTTGATTCCTTGTTCCGTCACGTGACCAGGTTTTGCAATTAGTTTATTTTCGTCTAAGTTTTTTTTTTTTTTCTTCATGTTTTCTTGTTTTATTTTCTAACGCAAATAGTTAGGCGCCTTTTTCTTTTTCTTTTTTGCTGGATTATCCGTCGGTGAACAATAGTATCATGTTTTTAAAGTCTTCTTGTTTTGCGATTAATATTACATTATTACTTATTCACTTCTGTTCCCAAGGATTAGTGAAACTATAAAGTTCCTATAATCGCTGCAACTGATCCATGATAATTAAAATAGACTTTCCTTTTGCTTGACACAAATTACTGTACACTTTTCTAAAAACAAATTACTGTGAACTTTCTAAAGTGACGGCGCTGGTCATGAACAGCACCATCGTCAGATGCTGATCACAGCTTTCTAAAGTCACCTTGCTGATCACTACTTTCTAAAATGAGACTACTTCTAGGCAGAATTAAAGAAATTTGTTTGAATCTTGTGAGCCTGAGTTCTCTGATGGAAAGGTAGGTAATGCAGCAGCGCAACCTTCATATCTTGCAACAAAAGTATTACTGATATAAACTGTGTATCTTCCATAATGAATGGAACCTTTTTCCCGTCATCAAGTACCAAATTCTGCTACATCCTGATGCCTGCAACAAGAAATGTGTAAGGAATCTCATGAATTCATTGTACAAAAAAGAGGAAATTTCATGAACCCCGCTTGGTTGCCTTTGATGGTGCCACACCACCAACCAGGGAAGCGAATATTGGAACCTTGAGTATTAAAATGCAGTATCGTCCATCTTTTGTAGGGTTATAATTACTTCGATAATGACATCTCCAAATTGAGCAAGACATTATACTAGTTTTAGGACTTCCATTCTTTTTTCTATAATTATTTGAGATAAATTAGGCCTGCAATAGCTGCATATCACAATGCTCAGTGTTCATTAAAGTTAATTTCATAAGCACTAGGCAGTTCAACATGGCTTGTATTGTTAAACAGAGAACTGAGATACATCACTACACCTCATTTGGATCCTACCTAAGTGCTAGGCTGTGAGGATACATGCCGGTAATTCGCTTATGAAAAAGTGGCAAAGAAAAGGAAAAGAAGATTAGAGAACTGGACAAGTGAACAGGTCTCACAAATGTTGACTGAAAATAAAAAAAAACGAGTAAGATGCATAAGTGACAGGTAAGAAAAATATCAGGCAAAAGGTCCCTTTGCAGTACTCGCATTTCATGCAACAAGTAAAAAGATAGAAAATTACCCAGAAGAACTGATCATAGATTGATTTTAATGGCAGATGAGATCATGCAATGTTGCTGCAGCACTGCTAATGTAAGGAACAAAATTAAATACAAAAGTTGCTATGTGCATATATACTTTAAAAACACATGACCTGAAAATACCTCAACTTGCACCTTCGTGCAAATAGATTCCAGATTCTTGAGCAAAAAGATCAGAATCAGACAATCCTCTTTAGGGTCTTGGATCTACACACGATTGGGAAAGTGACATTGCAAATCAATCATTAATCCCCATTCCCAATAGTAAAAGGGACCAAAATTGGGGCATCCAATGTTCAGAATCTGGGTTGATCGAAGAAGACAAACAAGCTATGCCAGTTTTTGTAAATATCATTTTGTTATAAACACTGGTACTTTTAGCTTTCGAACCTTTTTATTTGAAAAAAATGAAATGGACCAATTTTAGTTATGCGAGTTAAAACAAACAAATACAAGATCCAAGCCGGATAAAGAACTAAAACTCCTTGGCAAATTCAGTAGTACTGGGCTCGTACAACAATTCTCCAGTAAGAGAAAATTGGACCAAACACCACCATAGGCCAACCATGCCAAAGAGGCAATCATGCTTCCCGAACAAAAACAAAAACATCAATGCTTTGCGTAAGAAGCGGTCTTGTTGCTGAGCTTCAAACGATTTCAAGATAGCTAAAATAAAAAAATATGTCATTTAAATAACATTGCTGCACCTCGTCAAGCAGGGACACAGCAGTAGATCCATGGTCTACAATCTAGAAAGCTAAGCTTGGGAATGAACATCCATCGCAAAATCAAAGTAGTAGGATGGGTTTCTCTATTATACCTGGATTGGACACTTTACTACTGTATTCTCCTGCTTATGCTAGTAAAGATGCAAATAGAGTGCTAGCTTAAAATGGAATAGTTACACTTGATCAAACTTTTACGGTGTGACTGAACTCTGAAGTGCCACTCAAAAGCAACATGAAATGCTTTGCCACCCATCGGTTAAACAAAATATCATGCTGAAAAGGAAATGGTAAGCAGAGGAAGTTTACCATTAGGAAACTCCTAGCCTCCAGATCCTAACAAGAAAGTTAAAAAAATCAGATGAAGAATAATATATAATATTTATTGCAATATAGCTTTCTATCTGGCATTACATCTAGACAAACATTATTTATAAGCTGAGAGTTTACGTGAAAGCAAATTGTCATATAAAAGTTCTCATGATATGACATTGTAATATTCCATTGTGTGCCTAATTAGGTCTTAGCAACAAACATTTTAGCTCTTCTGAGATTAAAAAAATAGATATATTCCTTAAGCTAAAGATTCAGTTCAATTGCAGGGAATTGTGGTTAAGAAAATTTATTTATGTTTGTTCACCAGAAACTTGATCTAGCAAGCACAAGAGGCAATACCATTCAGCTATTGCTCATAATGACACACCACTGATTAAGTAATTTTTCAAAAGTGAAAATATGGGTTCTACAAGAAATAATTAATACTAATAGAAATCAAATGCACGATAGTTTCTTAGGTGAGTGTCTCCTTATGCATAATATATGTATGTGCATGCTAGAGGTATGGAGGGTACTGAGATGCATCTGCACACACTAGAATGGCTAAAGGTCTAGAGATTCAGAAAGGCTACAAAAGTACAGCTGTGATTACATTAATAAAACTGAATCTAGGTTTTGCAAAAAAAAAAAAAAAAAAAAAAAAACAAAGAAGGAAAGAACTGAATCCAGTATCCATTTTTCACAGATCACAACTAAAGGCCTTGCTATTGACAAAAAAAGGGCAACGCACATGGGGACTGACCTGCAGAATATTCACAGCATCGGCGAGGTAGTAGAAGGGATTACTGCCATGCTTGTCCACCTCGGCAAGGCATATGTATTCACAATTGGCATGTGATCTATAAGAAGGCCAAAAAAAAAAAAAACGAATTGTTACGTGCAAGGGAGGGGCGGATGCTGCCCCAACCAGATATACGTGCAGTAGGGGATAAAAAAAAAAATCCATGGATCACAAATTCATAACCTTCAAGCTTCTAGTATATGAAACAGACAGCACAACATCATGCCACAACTCCCTTTGGAAGGTCCAACTAGTAAGACAATTTGTGGTTTCGGAAATAAATATGGTTCATCTCTGGGGACAATTATTGTTAGAAAAAAAAGATATTTGAAATCATGTTTCGTTGAAGGACTAAGCAATGTCAACAAAATTTGTGAGAAGAGAAAGCTAAGATCAAACAAGAACATCCATGACCACATAATGTAAAATTTTTATCAGGTGGCCAAATTTGTAGCAACAATCTTTTAGCACTACCCTTGCTAGAAAAAAAAATATTTCTGAATATTTTTGCAGCAGGTTCAATATATAAAATGAAGGCCATGTTTCCATTTATATGCAATAATCCTAATTGAAATGCATATATATTGTACAGGAACAATCATCTAAAGCTAGATGAACGTTTCAATGAACTTTGGTTTGATTCTAGAAACATATAGTATTCTGATTAACGCTACTGGTTGGGAATTATAGCACCATATCCTTCCCCACGAGTATCTGAAACCTGCATTGAACCAGCATTGGCAGCCTGAACCAATCTGCTTGTAAGAGGATATAATAAGGTGCATGCAAGATTGAGCACAAACTCTTTTAAAACAACAGCTCAACCACACAATATTAGTGGCTAGTCGAGTAGCAATAGGGTACCACAAATTGTGCAAATAAGGACAAAAAGCACATGAACTGCTCTGCCAAAAACCTGCTCAGGTTGAACACCTTTGTCTCTTTTGGAGTTATACTGACTTGAGATACGTAAAAGAAGGTATTGAGCCAAATTGATGAAGATTTGGAATTTAACTAGCAACGAGGCTATATTCTAATTACGGATGCCTTCAATCCTTCAAGCATTTTTTATTTGTCACAACAAAGGAAAATAAGTGTTTTTCGTTGCATATTGTACCGAGCTGCATGGCCAACTCGGTGGATGAAATTATCAATGCTTTATGGGCAAGTGACATGCGAATGAGATGAAAAGGATACATCAAGAGAAAAACATACAAGAAAAATAGTAGTGCTTAACATAATGGCATACCTGTACCACCCAATCCACATTTTTTATATCGAAATCTCAAGTGGATATACCAATTCAGAGCTGAGCTGAAGTAGCTTCATTGAATTCTGAAACTATGGCTTGCAGATGACGCCCAATCACTAGAATGGTGCTCCATGGGACTGCAGGAAGGGATCAGAAAGGAAAAGTGGAACACGCAAAGTGTCAAGCTACGAATATAAAGTATAAGATATAAATAAGATGTGCATTGGATATACGACTAGCCTGAGCAACTGAATTCACAAAGAAACAAGTAAGATAACGAGGTAATCAACATTTGCAAAATTTAATTTGAAGAACAATTTCTGAACTGAAATATATGAACATATGAAATCTGTCATTTCATATATATTATTTTAACATCTTTGAAATGGACTGTATATCCGCTAATAACTTTAATGGCAAATATACCACAGACCTCAGATTATATTCGTTTGACTGTTTCTTCTGCATCATTTTAATGATATCTAAGCACCACAAATAACTAAATTAGAACAACAGCAGCAAATACACAACCTGCTCCATGGAAAGCAGCACATGCACAAGCGGCAGCCGGGTGGCACCCAGAGAAGGGAAGCAGGGGTGGATTGAACAGCTCGACGCTAGCTGCACCCATTTTCTGCCGCCGCCGCCACGGTGAGCCCCAGCCTCATAATCCTCGTCCCTCGATCAATCAAAAAAAGAAAACATGATAAACAAGGCAGTAGATGGAGAGAGAAAGAATGGAAATCGAGAGAGGCAGGAGATAATCTGATCGAATCGGCCAAGAGGACGGGTATCGAGGCTGTTGTCAAATGCGTCCCACACGGATCCATGCGCCATTCCCTTGTAGTCGGCAGATCCAGCGCCCCCCGCCGTGCAGGCTGTCCCCGACGGCAGCTTTTCACCACCAGCGCGGGCGGGCGATAGAGACCTCGTCGGCGCCGCCACGCCGGGAGCCTGGGGCGCAACCGGGCGCTCGCTCCAGGTCCTTCCCGGAGGGGGTGACAATGCCAAGGCCAGAGAGTCCCTCTTGCCTGCACAACCAGCAATCCGGCCGATTAATCCGACATCTCAGCCTCGGCCGAGGCGGCGGCAACCTGATGAGGTGAGGATAGAGGGGTGAGAATAGTACTGGGGACCCAGGTTCGGGCGAGCTGACCGGTGCCGATCCAGGGATCTCGTGGCGGGGCGTCGAGGCTAGGCTTGTGAAGCGACGACGACGGGCGATCTGTGCTTGACATGGCAGCGGATAAAAGAAAAACGGTGACCCGCAGGGGGGACCCACGAGGCCGCGCCGGGCTGCAAAGGCAGCGGTCCAAGGCTTCAAAGACGCCGGAGGGCGGAGGCCGCGGTAACCGCCGGCGGAGGCTGTGGAGGCGAGGGAGAGGAGGGGGTGGCGAGCTCGAGAAATCGGGCGGAAGGGGCGGCGAGCCGGAAGAAACCGGCGTCTCCTCCCACGATCTCGAAATTAAAACGAAAAAAAAAAAAAAATCGCGACACGATAAAGTGGAGGTGGGACCGTGGGGAGCGGGGTAGAGAGCCCGTGCCTTGGTTCGGGTCCGAGGTGGATGACGGGGAACCGGTGCGCCCGTGGTTGGGTCGGTCCGTGAGTTGGGCTCGGGAAACGATTATTAATCACTACCCAGGCTAATATATAGAATACCTATATATATATATATATATATATATATATATATATATATATATTTGTAGTATTTTTAGATCCTCACAGAGCATATGTAATCAATATCCTTCTTCTAATAAAGCTATATCTCGAGTTTTAGGTTTGTCAAGGATGAAACATACTTACTTTGCATGTATTTGCAATGTCAAAGATGGATGCAAGGAAAGACATCCTCTTAGATCAAGATGTGCATGTGTGTGCTAATTCTACTATGCTCTTATTTACTTCTCTCTTTGAAATAAATATTTTTGCAAACAAGATCATGGGCTATCTTTCTTTTTCTTTTAGAGAGGTGGGCTCTCACCCTAGACTTTTGTCTTTTATTTCCTCTCTTTAAAGATGTGGGTTCTACTCACCCTCGGACACTTGTCCATTTTTCATCTTTATTATTTTTTTTTTTTCTTAGGGAGGTAGGCTCTACTCACTGTAGGACTTTTGTCCATTTTTCATCTCCCTTTCTTTTTTTATATATATTATTTTTTTGCATAGCCCATGCCTTGTTTGTACAAAAATTATTTATTGAATTTAGAGAAATCAACAAATGGAGCATATAAATATTTTATAAAATAAAAACAAGTGTACGTGATCTTGATCTTTAGAGCATGATAAGTCTCTCAACTTGGGTTACAAAATTTGACAAAGCTCAACACAAAGTAAATAGCTTATTGTTTGGTTTTAAAATATTCATAATAAACATGGCTCTAATAGGATAATATAATTACCACAAAGATGAAGTAAAGCTATCAATTTAATATTTTCGAAATAAATTCTCCAAATAGAAAAGATATCAAGAATTAAGTTCTCACTATTCTTCTATCTCAAATTTCACAACACTTTAAGCAACTTGGGATCTTTATTTTCTCAACAAAGAATTAATCTAACCATGAAAAGTATTATGTAAATTTATCTTTAGAACAAATCATATCAATTCATTTTATTCTTTTTATTATTTAGCATATCAGCAAAAGGTTCAAAACTGAACGAAGTCAAAATATAAACTAAAGCAAAGTTCGGAGATCAAACCGAGGGTCAAAGAAATGAGGACGAGGGGAGAAGGCAGCCTGGCGACCGGCCGTGATTCTCTGGCGGCCGCCAGAGCCCCTGCTGCTCCTTGGCCTGAATTTTGTCGTGTTGGATCTTCGTTCTGTATTTATTGTTTTGCTTCGCTTTTCAGGTTCAGTTTTGTTGTTCTTGACGTTTGTACTGTCTCCCCCACACTATCCTTTATTATCCTTTATTCAAAAACATGGTGGAGACAAGAAAACATATACAAAAATATAGAAAGTAATAACTGAGAATAAAGATCAACAATTTATTGAAGCAAGAGCATTCTTTATTTATTCAACCAAACTTATTATTGACTCACAAAAACTTGACTCGACGATCGACTCGAAACTTTAATTTAACTCAAAACAAAATTGTCTCGATAACTTGACTCGATATAATGAATGCTCTTATAATCTTGAGCGTTTTACATATCCTTAGTAAGCCTATTCGTAATACGCCGAGAACTCCCACCTTCAGAGCTAACGCTGCATTTGATTTTTCTAAAGCATCTACACGCCTAGCAGTGTAGCTCAATTCTCATGCTCGGTGTTCATAAAATTCTTCATGTGAAAGTGTTCGCATGGAGCTCCGCCATAGTCATTCTTCCCGGCTTGGGCATCGGTTCAAATGGCTTCTCTAGGCCGGACAAAGCGAACCCGGTTTGGAGTAGTACGAACTCCATCAAGAACAAGACGGGCATCGGTGTAAGTGCTCTTTCTAATATTCCCCGAACTTGTCAAACCGGGCGTTAGTAAGCTTCTCATTATGTCCCGAGCGCTTAACTTAGTGCCTTCGGGGATCGGAACCTTCTTCTTCATGGCAATGTCACGACGTGCACGGCCGAAACTCGAAAGCATACAATTGCCCACGTGTAGGCTTTGGATTTGAAGGTGGTGGATTGACAACAGCTAAAGGCTTTGGCTCATAAGGGACTATAGCCATGGAAGTAGATGAATTGATTGCTGCTTTGGCTGGGTCATAGACCACCATACGGTCTCGGTGTTCTTCATGATGAAAATAAGTGGTGCTGGTCGTCGGTCTTAATGGAGGATGAATAAGATGAGATTAAATGATCGATGGGGCTTGTTTATATAGGCAGAGGTGCATGGAATAGGATGGAAAGGCTCGTAGTACTTTCCTACGTAAATGACTCTGCATGTTCGTCATTACAATGGGCAAGTTCTAGAGTATTCCTGGAGCAAAAATAGAAAAGAGGGGAGGTGCCAGGGCGGCCGCCAGCCCATTCAAAGCCGTCACCGCCAGTGCCCCTGTTGCACTTGTGCTTAGATCCTTTTCCTACGGTCTAATATCCCTATTCTCATTGTAATGCTTTTACTTTTGGCCCACAAAAACAAGTTCTACGAAAATTAATTCCCTTTGGGTTGGATAAATCATAAAGCCTATTTCATCTAATTCATTTAATTTATTTAATTCATCGTGCTTATCGGGCTCATAGAAAATCTTAAGACGTTGGCCATTTACCTTGAATAACTTACCTTCGGAGTCTTGAAGAGTGATTGCTCCATGTGATGATGAATTTACTACCTTGAAAGGTCCTTCCCACTTGCTCAAGTTTTCCATGCCCGAATAATTTTACCACGGAATTAAAGAGTAATACCTGATCTCCTGGAGTGAAAGTCTTTATCTTTATCTTCTTGTCATGCCATCTCTTAGTTCTTTCTTTATAAATCTTGGCATTATGATAAGCTTTCTCTCTCCATTCCTCCAATTCGACAATTGCATCTTTCTCTCGAACTCCCGGCAAAGATCAAGATTCATATTCTATCTCTTGATTGCCCAAAGAGCCTTGAACTCAAGCTCTACAGGCAAATGACAAGTCTTTCCGTAAACAAGTTGATAAGGTGTCATTCTAATTGGTGTCTTATATGTCTTTCCCTGTATGCCTATAGTGCTTCGGAAGTCTATCCTTCCATTTAGTTCCTATTTCTTCAACCTGTTTTTACGTAAGATGTTCTTGATTTGTTTATTTGAAGTCTCCTCGCTTGCCCACTTGTTTGAGGGTGGTAAGTCTGTAGCAATGTTGTGACAAACTCCATGTTTCAATAAATACTTTGTCGAAATCTTCTATCAATGAAGTGGCTTCCTCCGTCACTAATTACCATTCGAGGTACTCCAAATCTTGGGAATATAGTTTCTTCAAACATCTTGATTGAACTTCTACCATCTCCGGCGTTTTGCATGGCAAAGCTTCTACCCATTTTGAAACATAATCCACTTTGCTACCAGGATATGTTCATAGTTTCCATTTTGGGAATGGTCCCATGTAATCAATTCCCCGGACATCAAAGAGCTCTATCCGGAGATTGGTTGTTAGTGGCATAGCATCTCTTGCATTTATATTTCCGTGCCTCCGACAAGCTCCACATCTTCGGATGAAATCTTTTGTGTCTTGATACATGGTTGGCCGTAAAAATCTCGCTTGCCAAATCTTTGCATGTGTTCTGAATGCCCCATAATGACCTCCATATGGTGATGAGTGACATCTTTCAATAATCTGCAATCCTTCTTCCTCGTCGGCACACATCTTACGAGTAGCCCATCGAGCATACTCAAGAGATAGGGCTCATCCCATAAGTGGTGATGACTCTCATACATAAGCTTCTTCTTATCTGCCCTTGGTGCTACATATCCTGCAACCATAAAATTAACAAGATCTGCATACCAGGGATCGGTATGGGTTATCCGATAAAAACATATCGTCCCCGAAAGTGAGTCATTAATAGGCAATTCATTTGGTTTTTCAAAATGCATTCTAGATAAATGATCGACAAAACAGAATTTTCTACTCCTTTCTTATCTTTAATTTCTAAATCAAACTTTTGGAGTAACAAAATCCATCTTATCAAACGAGGTTTAGCATCTTTCTTAGTGAGCAAATATTTCAAAGCGGCATGATCGGTGTAAACAATTACTTTAGCTCCTACCAAGTAAGATCTGAACTTATCTATAGCATAAACAACTGCTAGCAACTCTTTTTCGGTGGTAGCATAATTAAGTTGTGGTCCAGTCAAAGTTTTACTAGCATAAGCAATAGCATGATGTTTCTTGTCATTAGTTTGCCCTAACACTACCCTCACAAAGATAATCACGGCATCACACATAATTTCAAAAGGCAAAGACCAATCGGGGGTTGAATAATTGGTGCGAGAAATAAGAGCCTTTTTCAAAGTTTCAAAAGCCTTAAGACAAGCATCATCAAAAAACAAAGGGAGCATCCTTGGCTAATAAACTGGTAAGTGGTCTAGCAATATGTGAAAAATCTTTTATAAATCTACGATAAAAACTAGCATGGCCTAGAAAAACTTCGTATCCCTTTAATATTCACGAGGGAGATAACTGTTCTATAACTTCTATTTTTGCCTTATCAACCTCTATTCCCTTTCCGAAATAAGATGACCAAGCACTATTCCTTCTCTAACCATAAAATGACATTTTTCCCAATTAAGGACTAAGTGCTTTTCCTCACATCTTTGCAAAACTCTATCTAAGTTTTCTAGACAACCATCAAAAGTTTTTCCATAAACAGAAAAAATCATCCATGAAAACTTCCATAATCTCTTCAATCATTTCAGAAAATACAGACATCATACATCTTTGAAAAGAAGCGGGTGCATCATAACCCAAAGGACATTCTTCTATAAGCATAAGTTCCATATGAGCATGTAAAAGTGGTTTTGCTTTGATCATTAGGATGGATTGGGATTTGGTGATGTTGGGTGAATGCTCAACACAACATGTTATTGATGATGATATGGTTTACAAAGTGGCCATTCAACATGGCGATTACAAAGAATATCAGGGGGGTATTTATAGGCCCCCCTGACTTCGTAGTTGTACAAAAATGTTAAGAATTCCAAAATGAACTTCTACAATGTATCTATCTCAAATAAGATGTATTTTTTGTCTCTGCAGTACTTCATACATGATCTTCATCTTCGCGACGCTCTTTATTCCTTTGGAGATGACTTTATGACTCAGGCGAAGCCGATATGACCATCTTCGCCGGAATCTTGGTTTTAATCTTCTCAATCTCATATTTGTTGTTTTCTTGCGAAGCCACTTCCCTTCTTGAAGTTACCTTTGGTCCTTAAATTCTGTTTCTCTCTTGTGACTTTCTTGCATCCCGAGATTATCAAAGTCTGGGGCGAAAGTTAAAAATAGAAATCAAAGTTAGATCCCAACAAAGAGCCCCTCGTGGGCGAAGGCCGACTTCAAAGGCATGAAACCCACGAATCATAAGTTTTCTCAAAACTTTGTTTCGATCAAAACGTCGTCCCGGACTTTGAAGTTGGACTTCAATTTTGATTGTAACTTCGCGAATGTCTTTGCTAGATTTTGTGTTTGTTGTTTTGTTCTGTTTTTTTAACGGCTAGTTTGACCGTTTGACCGAAGAGGTCTATAAATAGCGAAGGCCCCCCTCGTTTTCTTCATCTTTTTCGAAGAGGGGCCACCTTTTGAAAATTTTTAAGGTGACGTGAAGCCAAATTTGCGAAGCTAGCTTTCTACGCGAAGTTTGGGGCGGAGTTTTGCGGTTCCTCTAAGTCGGGTATATTTTCTTCGCGAAGTCTATTGTTTTCCTATCTCTCAATCTTTTCTCGTGAAGTTTATTATGATTCTAGTGTTATTTTTCCTTTAGTTCAGAATGGCGCTTGTTGATGACGTCCCCAACTAATTCTCATGAACAAGAGGTTGATGAAGAATTGAATTCTCGGCCAAAAATTCAGATGAAGGTCTTTCGGAAGTTTCGGCTTACGAATCTGAATTGCTACCGGATGACCGGATTTCGCGACATTTGGTCGTAGTAAATTGACCGAAGAAGATCTTAAGAAAATGGTCAAAGATGGGTTTCTTAGGGAAGGACAAGATCTGAGCCAGCGGAGCGGATGAGAGAACTCCTAAGCCGAAGCCCCGATGAGTGCATCGTTTTTCAAAGACTTGTTTATTGCGGGGCTTCGTATGCCTCCTCAAAATTTTCTTGAAGAAATTTTCCAAAAGTTCAACATTGAGATGCATCACTTGACTCCCAATGCAATAGTCAAGTTGTCTGTTTTCCTCTAGGCTGTGCGAAGTCAGAATGGGAGACCAGACATAGATGCCTTCTGCTCTTTATATAAGCTTCATACTCAATTTTGATCAAAGAAAATTGAGCGGCGCCGATGAAGCTATACTTTGGATCTTTGTAGTTTCAAGACTTGCCGAGGTCAAAAGCGATTTCTCCGCTATGAAGAATAAATGGGCGCATCGGGTGGACTAACTATTGGTTTTACCACAAAGTTCCTTTGGTTGAAGAAAATAAGGGTAAAAAAGGAATTGTTAAAACTTATCCCTTGGCTTCGTGCATGCATCGGGAGCGTTTTGTGTGCAAGCCTGAGCCTTCTAAGTCTAAATCTTGTTACGAATGTTTGAAGGCTTTTAGGAGAGTTATTTCTCGGCAGGTCGACTCGGGACCTTGTTGAGGAATATTTGGTCGGCCGATGTTTGGCCACTTAGACAAGGGCTGGGATTTTCTTCGCTTTCATACGAAGAAGATCGAGAGAAAGATTATATCTTTCCGGGCAGGGGACACCGTGATGCCTTCGTGGTTTTACTTACAAGAGGAGTTTGTTCTTTGATGTAGAAACTTCGGCCGTAGATTTGCTTGGAAAATATCTTTATACCGAAAGGAAGTTAATGGATGAGATCATTGGTAAGGATTATGTTAGGCTAAATCGCATTTTTGACTTAGCCAACATAACTTACAAAGTTCGTCCACCCCCGCCTACGCCCGTGGAAAGAAAGATCAAGATGTTGATAAGGGGGCCGAGAAAAAGTTAAAGCGGAAGAGGAATGATGCCTCGAAGACTTCTTCTTACGCTAAAGCTGCGACGAAGGCTCCCTCGCTACTCAAAAGAAAAGTCTTTGCTACTCGAAGCCCCAAAAGAAGAAAGCTAAGAAGACAAGTGGCATCTTTACTTGACAACTTAGATTTGACTGATAGCGAAGTTGACGCTTCGTAGCTTGAGGCTCCGCTTTTGGATCTTCTCTTCAAGATTTGGAGGTGAGAGAGATTATCAAAGCTTTTGCTCCTACCGGACCGACTCGGATTTGCTCACTTCGCTAGCCGGATACTTACAAAATTTTGGGTCTTCACGAGAAATTGGGTGCCTCGAGCACCTTTGGGTGAAGATGATGCACCGATGCTTCTTTGATGGAAGCTTCGCCCACAGTACCGCATCTCCCTCTTCTCCTAGACTTAGGGACCCAACTCCAGATTTTTCTACGAAGTTGGCTAATTCCACTTCGCTTTAAGTGATGAGCGTGATTGTCTTAATTTAGCTAAGTTAGCCAAAAATATTCATATGAGTCACTTGCTAGTGAATCCGAGAAATTCCTTCTTCTGGTTCCTAATGCCAAAGTTTACTCGAGAAAAGAAGGTGTCGATGCTTTGCTGCTTGAAGTCATTCATGGAGTCCTGTTCAGAGCCCATTAAGGTTTCAAACTATTGTTGATAGAACAATTGGTATGTATGGTGAAGATATTCATGTTGTTTCATTCGCCCTAATATGTTTACTTTGTTATTATTTTAAATTTTGTCATATTTTGCATTTACTTCTCCTTTTTGTAGAACAATCTTTGAAAGAAAAGGCTAAAAATGCTTTGTGAAAGTCATTAAAGAAAAACTTAAGAAGAAAGGGACGAGAACGCCCGATTTTCTCTTGATGACTTTGATGATGTGGTGGATGATGAGGCTAAAAGCGGATCAGTAGTCGCTTTGTCGGAAATCTCGGTAAATGTTGAAGCTCAACAAAAGATTCCTTGCCCTTTGAAGGAGGGTGAGAAAGTTTGTAAGTATTTTTTTGACTTGACTTGTTTCTTATAACCGAAATCCTACTTTCCTGATTATTTTTATTTTATTTGTTCTAGCTCAATTTTTTCCCGATGCTTGCCACTTTGTCAAAGTAAAAAACTATCGATGTTGGATCAATGAAGGATGTTCTTTTAGATTACCCTACTCCTCAAGTGGTCGTTGATGAGCGAGAACTTACTTAGGAAAGCTATTTCAAAATCCATTGACAACACTTTGAAGTTTTGCTTTGATAGCGGAGTCAATTTGGATTCTTACAAGTTTGTTGGTGTTGGGATAGACAAGCTTCGGGTACTTCCCAAGAAACCGAGAAAGCAATTGACTAAATGCATTGATGATGCATTCTCGGTTCCCGATCGATGCCGAAGGTGAATTGGCAAAGATGAATCCCTTGGAACTTGCCGATCTTTGGTATTAACTTGATGTACAAGGTACATTTCTTTAACTTTTATCACGAAGTTGGTTTTTGTACTTTTGTCTTGACTAATTTCTTGTTTTGTTTACGAGGGTGCGCTTGTTCAAAGAGGTCTTGGAAATCTCTTGAAGATAGTGCAAATTTGCTTTTGTTTAGAGAAAAGTCTCTTTTGAATGAGATTGAATCATCAAGGCTCGACTTTGCGAGAAAGAGTTGGAGAGAGGTAAAGCCGTTGATGACCTGCATAATCTTGACAGATTGTATCATGGGGCTTCGGACAAGATTAAGGAAAAAAAGAAGATGAACTTGCCGTTGTGAAGTCTACCATTGATACCCTTAGAAAAGAAAAGGCATCTTTGGAGAAGAAGAAGGGGCGAAACCCGATGAGCTTTTGAAACGAAGGTTTGACAGGGACTTGGGAGTTATGCGGAAGGCTTATGAAAGGTGGGGGCTATGCACGAAGATCCTTGTTGGGATCTTGGAGAATACGACCCATTCTTCGGTAACTTTGTAGGCGATATGAAGATCTAGGTGTTGTTGTACAGACATTCTTTGATACCGGTGTTATGTATTCAAGCTGGTGCCCTTTTGCATCTAATGAAGGAAGCCAATGACCCATTATATGATGTCTTCCGATCCATCCTTCAAGTTTCCGGTGATGCTATCAACCAAATTTTCCAAACTCATCTTCTTTGCAAGAAATTCTTCAATGAGTACTTGGTGCAAGCGTGGTCGTGAGCATTGCCTTGAGAAGGTCAAAGAAAAGTTCAAGAAGGTATGTTACTAACTTTATTTTTTTGAGTTTGATTGTTTTTTATTTTGTTTTGCATCTTGACTTGTGCTTCTTACCGGCTTGAATTCGATATCTTATAGGAAGAGGAGGCCCTTAGGAAGCGGCGGATGGAAGAAGAAAGGAGGATTCATGAGGAGGAAAAAGAAGAGTCGTAATGATGTTAGTGAGCGAAGAGCTTGAGTGCATGAATTATTTTCATTTTATATGTTTTGTGAGGAGAGAGAAAAAACATGATGGCAAGAAATGTTGTAAAATTTGTTTAAGTTTACAACTTTATGTGATATGTGTTTTTACGATTTTGTGAAGTTGTTATTCTTTGTATGCGTGATGATTGTGTCAAATTTTAACTTTGGAATATCCTCGCGGGTTCCTCAAGCGAAGCCTTTGTGCGGGATATTGCCCCCGTTTTGCCTCTTATGATCGAAAAGGGTAACTTTGTTTTCGAGGCTTCTGATTTTTTGGCATGTTGTGAAGGTAGCGGTAGTGCTTTGATGTTGATGTTTTTGTGGATAAGTGTCTTGGGAAATCCAAAACAAGTGATACTTATAGGATGCCTAGAGTTGTTGATTTTAGCAACGTTGGACCCGGGTAAAGTTTGTGTTATTTGAGTTCTTTCTTTTTTTTTATTCTTGCTCCTTCTTGATGCTTTTAAGGTTTTTTGTTTGATCTTCTTGCTCAAGTGCATCCCCGAAGTTTTATGTTTGGGGATGGTTTGCAAGATACGGTGGACAAAATAATCAACGGTTGTCGAAGACATTTTGAGCGAAGCAAACAACTAGTGTTGCTTCGAGAAGAATTTTGAGTGTTTAAGCTTTGTATGTGTTGTATGTAAACTTGAATAAGTGCCTTGCACGATGTTGTAACTTCGGATACATGTTTTGTATAATAAATTATCATTTTTTATTAATTTAGAAAACGTTGTTCCCCCTTTTTTGCGAAGTGAGAGCGAAGACTTCGATTCACAAGTCAAAATTCTCCTTAGAGAAATTTTGAAAACGTCGTCCCCTTCTTTTTGTGAAGTGAGAGCGAAGACTTCGATTTTGAAGTCAAAATTCTCCTTAGAGAAATTTTGAAAACGCCGTCCCCCTTCTTTTTGCGAAGTGAGAGCGAAGACTTCGATTTTGAAGTCAAAATTCTCCTTGGAGAAATTTTAAAAACGTTGTCCCCTTCTTTTTGCGAAGTGAGAGCGAAGACTTCGATTTTGAAGTCAAAATTCTCCTTAGAGAAATTTTGAAAACGTCGTCCCCTTCTTTTTTTTTGAGGCGGGGAGCGAAGACTTCGATTTTGAAGTCAAAATTCTCCTTAGAGAAATTTTGAAAACGTCGTCCCCTTCTTTTTTTGTGAAGTGAGGGCGAAGACTTCGATTTTGAAGTCAAAATTCTCCTTAGAGAAATTTTGAAAACGCCGTCCCCTTCTTTTTTGAGAAGTGAGAGCGAAGAATTCGATTTTGAAGTCAAAATTCTTCTTAGAGAAATTTTGAAAATGTCGCCCCTTCTTTTTTGCGAAAGTGAGAGCGAAGACTTCGATTTCAAGTAAAATTCTCCTTAGAGAAATTTTGAAAACGTCGTCCCCTTCTTTTTTCGAAGTGAGAGCGAAGACTTCGTTTTGAAGTCAAAATTCTCCTTAGAGAAATTCGTTGGTAATAATTTTAGTTTTATACTCAAATTATACCTACTTGCTAATCGTTTTTGTGAAAACTTTTAGCGATGTTAAAGCATTTTGCTTTTTTTCGGCTTTGTGTTAAATGAAAGAATGATAAAAAATGCACAAATTGGGGAAACTACTTTCTCATTTATATTTGATATGAGAATTTACAATTGAGTTCCGCCTTTCGTTAAAAACCACTCACCTACGAAGGGCTTCCCACGAGTGGAAAAAGAGTGCAGCTCTTGATTAAAATGATAAAATGCTTCTAAGAAATTGAATCTAAGTTGCTTATTTACAAAAAGTTGAGTAAGGTAAAATCTAGGGATAGTACTTGGAGAAGGTCCTTGATGTTCCAAGTGTGACTTAACTCTTCTCCCTTGAGGTTCTCCAAGTGATAAGATCCTTGCCTGTTTGATTTTGTTATGATGAAGGGTCCCTCCCATTTTTGCTTTGGAACTTTCCCACGTTGTCTTCGTTTCTTTTCTCTTGAGCACGAAGTCTCCCCGGTTGTAGTTCTCTTTTCACTACTTTCTTGTTGTACCATCTACTTGTTTCTTCTTGGTACTTTCCGAGATTCATCACAGACTTGTTTTCTTTTTTCTTCGAGCGAGATCTTTGCTTGTCTTTTGATCTTCTTAAGCTTGTTGTTTCAATGGTTGTTCTTGGACCTTCAATTATATTTCTTTTCCGAGTCATTGCTTCATCCCCATATAGTAGCTTGAAAGGTGTAAACTTTGTTGATCTTGTTGTGGTTGTGTTGTGACTCCAAACAATCCTTGGTAGTTCTTCAACCCATTTACCTTTTGGTAGTCCCACTAGATTCTTTGAAATTCCCACACATATGATGCCATTTGCTCTTTTCGACAAAGACACCATTGGATTGAGAATATCGACCGACGCGAAGCAAAGTTGAATTCCCATGCTTTCACAATAGCTTCAAGTCTTCGCTTATCGAATTGAGTTCCATTATCCAATGTTATGTGTCTTGGGACTCGAATCTGCAAATTATATTTTGCCAAAGAAACTTTTTCATTGTTGTAGATGACATGTTTGTAATTGGCTTCGCTTCTATCCATTTTGTGAAATATTCAACTGCAACAACTGCGTATTGATGATTGCCTTGGGCGGAGGTAATTTTTCCAATTATGTCTATACCCCATCTTGCAAGTGGCCAAGTTGGTTCAATGTCTTTGAATTGGGTTAGCCGGAGCGTTTGACTTATTTGCTGAAATTTGACAATTGTGACAAGTTTTCACTATTTCCTTGCTATCTTTTAAGTCAAGTTGGCCAATAGAATCCTTTGTCTAAATGCTTTTCCTGTTATGGCTCTTGGGCTGCATGATTTCCACATACTCCGCCGTGTATTTCTTGCAATAATTCCTTGCCTTCTTAAGCTTGAAATGCACTTGAGTAACGGTTCACAAATGCCATGTTTGAATAGTTGGTTGTTGATGAGTTTGTAATTCCTTGTTTTGTGCTTCATTCTTATTTCTTCGACTTCATTTTCCGGTTCATAGAATCCCCTTTAGAAATGCTATTATTTACGATCTCCGTCTTAAAACTCTCAATGATATGGATGTGCTTTGGTTCTTCAATCTTTGCTTTTATCGAGGATTCTCGATAGTACTTGATAAAATACATCCGTGGCGCTTTTACTTTTTGTCTTTGCCGCTTTTGCAATTTCATCTGCCTCTTCATTGTTTGTTCTTGAAATACTTCGTCATCGTGAACCCTTGAAGTGTTTTTCTTGATCCCCGACATTTTGCGTATACTTCGCTAGCTCGGGATCTTTTGCCTTGTAATTTTTCTCAACATGGCCCGCTACAACTGGGAATCTGTCTTGATTAGGATTTTTGTATTCCCATTACTCTTGCCTTGCGAAGCCCGAATATCTTGCTTCATATTCATAATGTTGTTTGTACATCAAAACTCAAGTCTTGCCGCATATTTCATTTTGACACCGATGGCGAGGTGATTATTGCCACACCACACCGACCCTGAGGAGCCCCATGCTCCATCACAATTCATGGTCCATTCTTGGCAAGACAAAGTCCATTCTTGGTGATCTTGTTGATCCTCTTGGCTTGTTGCTGGTGTCCAATCACAAATAAAATCTGCCAATACTTGTGACTTTATTGCTGTTCTCCACTATGTAAAAAGGCTAATAACCGCCCGGTCGCCCGAGGCGTAAACATAACGTCGCGTGCATCTTGTCATAATCTTGGCGCGGTTTGGGCGAGTCGATGCAGGTGTGTCGGCGGTCCCCACACGGACAAAAAAAACGCACGAAATAAGGGTAATTATGACGCAGCGCATCCTAGCCGGCGTCTGCATTTTTCCGTTCGAGGCCCAGCGTTTAAGTTCTCCGAATACGACGCCGCAAATTGGTGGAGGCGCCTTTTTCAAAACCAAGTGTGCGCAAGATTCACCATATCTTAGACACGCGTTTGAAAACGCACGCATTCTTGGAGCCCGATGCGTGCACGTGAATCACGAACACTAATTGACATCACGTGTTTGTATCTGAACACTCTTTTGGTGCCACCGTGCATGCGATTCGCGAGTGTTACGAACCGCGCGTCTCTTCCGCGAGGCGCTTGGAATGTGCGAAGAGTGCGTAACGGTCACGTGTATTCGATCCACGCTTTTAGATTCCAGGCGTTTTACGGAAGGCGTCCTGGCATTATCCGTTACGTTTCTGACGCACGCGGCGAATTCTGACGGCGTTTAGTCAAGCGACCCGTCTATCTTCGCTTTGAAACTATTGCGGACATTGACCGGTAAACGGCGCGGCGTGGCGGGTGCACGTGTCGTAACTCGCACGCCGCGATCACGATAGCGTTTTTGTTAGAGACGATTTGTATCACTAGATGTGCGTGCGGATACACCGAACCGCTTTACGACGGCGTGATAATGTAGAGAGGCGTGCGACCACGGCGCCGTGTCAGAACGCGTTGTAAATATTGCGCGCACGGCGTGTCAATATACGAGACGCTTAGCGTACAGCGCTGTAACTATCACGCCCATTACAATCGCCACGTTTGTCGAGACGGTTTATAGCAACAAAAATCCGTACATATCACGGATTGTTCTGCTGACGATTGGACCGTATGCCCGCCGTCGATCACGTTTGTATGAGTGCGGGCGATTGGTAGTGGTATGTGTCGGTAACTAGAGTATCTCACCTACGCATTATTGGATAAAGACAAAAGTTCTATATAATACATTACCCAAAGCCGAATGTTCTTTTACGAAAGACACGCATTACTTACGATTTATGGTACATTAGCATTCGTATGGAAGTCATAACCATGCTTGATCCAACCTCGATTAGCAATCTCAAAGGACGGAAGGCATCTATGCCGGGCGTAGTTAATCGATTCGGCCGACAACCGAAAAGTCCCCCATCGGTGGTGATCGATAAAAGTCGCCTTCTTCCTCCTGCCGCTTCTTCTTCTTCTTCTTATGACGAGGAATCTATAGAACCGCCGACACTAGAGTATCCAAATGAGGGAGACACTGCGGTTACGCGATTCTTGTACTCGTTAACATCAAGAGCGTGCACAATAAGTTGTAAGTCGCGTGGATTGGAGAGCGGGACCCGCGATCAACTTCAAGGCGTTCCACGTCCTTGCCTATGGCCGCCCTGCAAGGAACACATGGCCCTCATCTTGAAGAAAGTGGTTCAAAACCTGGGGTAACCGGCCCCACCGTGCACTTGATACACAAGGCATCGATGGCCAACACACAAACAGCGCAATCTGAAACCAATTTTTGCCAAACTCGTTGGGAGGAAGAATCCTCTACTCCGAAGTCGGGGCCAACGAGCATACATACCTTTGTTTGGACTTTGGACGCGGTTACCTCGATTTCGTTGGTGAAGTCCTCCACGACCGTGGCATCGCGACGTGGATCAGTCGTGTCGATGTGCCGGGTATCCGTGCGCCGGCGATGACCACATCTCGGCGGCAAGTCGCGCGGTCTCCGGGCATCGTCTTTGCCGATTGCTATGAGATGACTCCATTTCTGCGTGTTTTTGCCGAGGGAAGAAACGATGCGCTTCTTAAGTAGATGGGGGTCTCGAGCGGCGCCCCCGATCCCGCGAATGGTTGCGTTGGTTGAGTTGCATCCGTTGGAACTTGTGAACAATCCATTAATCGTTGTGGAAGTTCAAATGACGGATTGATGCAATGGTGCATCCGTTTTTCGAGTTCGGACATGGTTTTGGTGTGGATGCGTCGGGTACGAGAGTTGGCCAATGCGCCGGGAGGCGAGTGTAATAAGCCTAGAAGTAAGCCCTCCTCTGCGGCCTCCACCGGCGGAGTTTGGCTCTGGTGCCCGACGACGATTGGAAAAGCGGCCGGCGGCGGTAACGAACGGATCTCTGAAGGTCGCGAGGAAGATGAACAGGAGCTTTCTACTTCTCTGTAATTTTTTTTTTGTGGATCCTGTTTGTAAATGGGCGGTGTAATGCGTTGAGATAAATACATTTTCCTTCTCAAAAAAATCGCGTTGTGCAACCAGTTTTATTAGCTGGCTACATATGCAGGGCATATATGCGCATGTGTGGTTAACAAGTTATGCGTATGCTTCTAGTCATCATATATTTTCTCAAACTGAACAACCAAATATCGAGTTTGCGTCATCACATTGTTTTAATACTACCCTAGCTAGTACATGATCAGCAAAAAGTAAGTCAAAGCTTCTAGTCATCATATATTTTCTCAAACCGAACAACCGGTCATCGAGTTTGCATCATCACATTGTTTTAATACTACCCTAGCTAGTACATGATCACCAAAAAGTAAGTCAAGACAACATAACATCAATCACATTATATTTAGTGTGTTGTCGGCATCGTAGGCATGCCACCCCCTTCAGTACTCAACACCAGCCTCAACACACGGCAAGCGAGCCTATGCATCATGAGCCTCTCGTCTTCGCTCTCGGCCTTCCTCTTGATGAGATCCTCAACAGCCCAAACAACTTTAGAGAGCTTACGCATGAACATATATATGAGGGATCCGGATGAGATCGTTCGACAAAAAACAAGTCACGATCGTCAAATCACAAGCATCGTTCATATATTTGGTCATTGAGAAACCTGGCCAGAGTGAAATAAAGCATGCATGCATGCAAAGTGAACTATGCCAAAACCGGTGGCCGAGAGAACTACCATTATATTCACGGATCTATGCCAAAACAGGTGGCCAAAATTGGTTTTCTCAATTTAAACAAGGCATGCATGTAAGTGAACTATGCCAAAACTGGCAAAAGCTCTGGCCCGAACTACCATTATTCTCGGAAGTATGCCAAAACAGTTGGCCTTGGCCAAGCCAAAATGGGTTTTCTCAATTGCAAGCTCTCTTTGCTGAAACTAGTAGTATAACTGAAGCTACGGGTATTGGTCTTCATATGGCATTAATACCTGCGCCAGCGGCGATCTTGCTTCCATCTCCTTCGCGCCGTCGCTCCGGCTTCACGGCTCCTTGCCCACACCGGCGCGCGTCGAGGACTTCTCCTTAGTCCCCCGCCTCCGCCTCCCGCTTCACGGCTCCCTTTCCTCGGCGCCCATGCCAAGGACTTTTCCTTACCGCCCTCGCGTCGCCCGGCTTCGGGCGAGGCCGCCTAAGCGGCGCCTCTTCGGCGCGAGGAAGCGAGACTCAACGGCGCCCGCTTTCGAGGGCAAGAAAGGAGGACTTCGGCGACGGCGCCGTTGAAGGCGGGAATGCGGGCATGTCCTCTTTCCTCCATCGGCAAGCTCCCGGCGATACTCCTCTGCGCCACCGTCGCTAGGGTTTCCAAGTTACTAGTGAGCGAGGCAATTCCCAGTCTTCCTCCCCACCGAGGCGCGCCCGGATGCCTTGCTTCTTGTACCCCGTGGAGGCGGCCGGATGCCTTGCTTGTACCCCGTGGAGGCGGGGACGCCCCTTGAACCTTGGCGGTCCTCACCACCGCTTTCCACCACTGACGAGGAACCGGGGGCGAACCTCCCCGTATTCATCTTCGGTCGACGGGGAGGGGAGAGAGGGCGAGGAGGAATGGAGGTGGACGGCGGCGTGGGCGGGAAGAGGCTAGGAGCCTTGGCGGCTCCACGGCACGGGGAAGGCTCCCGCGGAAGAAGAGTGGTGAGGCGGAGT
This sequence comes from Hyparrhenia diplandra, assembly GCA_015847255.1. Lineage (NCBI taxonomy): Eukaryota > Viridiplantae > Streptophyta > Magnoliopsida > Poales > Poaceae > Hyparrhenia > Hyparrhenia diplandra. The sequence continues at coordinate 84,557 of JADLZK010003381.1, read as the reverse complement.
GAAGGAGTCGGAAGCGGATAGGCGACGACGACGCGTATATATATATATATATATATATATATATATATATATATATATATATATATATATATATATATATATATATATATATATATATATACGCGAGCCTAAATAATGCACTGTGCATTTGCTACAAAGAAATGCACCCAACCCGGCCCCCAAATACCACCACCTCCAAGCATGCTTCTCTCACAAATTAACTTATGGGCCCGCCTCTCCACCTAACCACCTCATTCCTCGTAAGCCGGCTTCCCGCCTCCACAACCTCCTTCCCGCGCACCGGTGTCACGGGCACCAATTACAAACTAGTAGTGTATTCGGTTTGCAACTCACCATCTTCTAGTTACAACCTCTAACGCACTGCTAGCTATTCTCTCTCCACGTGTCCATCCCGCATGCGAGAATCTTTTTTGTTTTGGATCAAAAAATGCAATATCTCCTAAACCATAGCTCCAATTTTAGATCCGCTTTGCACCGGGTTGTTGAAAAAATGTGCATAACAAAATGAGATCCAACATGACTATATTTGGCGAACTTTTTTTTTAAAGTATGTAATTGCAACTTCACTTTGCACTATGAGTTGCCATCGCGACTACAACACAATTGCAACTTGGTCAGAGCATAGTTAGCTTTGTTGTAACCACTTAGAACATAACTTTTAGAACCTAGTTGCAATCCCAAACTAGTTGCAACCTAGTTACATGCAACTAGTTACAACTTAGTTACAAGATAAGCTAGTGAACAATGTATATTTTATACACCCTATATGTGTACTCTACCAATTGCAACCGCTAGACTAGACCAATCACAACTATAACACCATACTAATTGCAACTTGACGGAACTAATTCCAACAAATCTATTCTAGTGGAACTGAACTAATTCCAATCACAACAAATCTATTACCATTTTGCGACAAAGGAGTGTCTCCGTTGTAACACCGCAAGTCGACGATTGCAACCGTTAACAACCATTTGCAACAAGGGTGATAACACAATTGTGACTACAACACCGGTAAAAACTCCATTTGCAACATTGGAGTATCCGGCAATTGCAACAACGGAAATAACACGATTGCAACATGCTCTATTTCTATTTTTACAAATCTTTGCTTGTTGCGTAGTCTCAATCAAGTAATTGCAAAAAACCCTTGCAACAAAAATGCAAATTGCAACCTAGTTGATAGCCAATTGCTATAGGTTGATGACCACAATTGCAACAATCCGCGGCCGGTAAGTTACCATTTGCAACAATGGATCTGTCTCCATTTGCAACACTACAAGTGACACAATCACAATATGTTGATGACCATCAAGTTGCAAACACACAAAAAGGGCCATAATGTACCATTTGCAATAATGAAGCATTCACAATCTAGTTTCGCCAATTTGGAAGGATCCCCGTCCTAGCACAAGAAACAACGACAATAGACAATTCTTTTCTATGAAAAAAACAGAGACAAGATAGGAGGCTGTCCCGGAACAACAAACAAAGGAATAAAAGACAATTTTTTTTTTTCTATGGAAAGACAATAGACAAGACAGGGTCCTGTCCCTAGCACAAGAAACAACTCACAATAGGCAATTCTTTTCTATAAAAAAAAACAGAGATAAGATAGGGGCTGTCCGGAACAGCAAACAAAGGAATAATAGACAATTTTTTTTTTCTATGGAATAACAATAGACAAGACAGGTCCCGTCCTAGCACAAGAAACAACTCACAATAGACAATTCTTTTACGGGAAAAATAGAGACAAGATAGGAGCCGTCCCGAACAAAAAACAAAGGAATAAAAGATAATTTTTTTTTCTATGGAAAAACAATAGACAAGACAGGTCCTGTCCCTAGCACAAGAAACAACTCACAATAGGCAATTCTTTTCTATGGAAAACAGAGACAAGATAGGGAGCTGTCCCGAACAAAGAAACAAGGAAAAATAGACAAATTTTTTTTATGGAATAACAATAGACAAGAGAGGGTCCTGTCCTAGCACAACAAACAACTCACAATAGACAATTCTTTCTATGGAAAACATAGACAAGATAGGGAGCTGTCCCGAATGACAAACAAGGAAAAATAGACAATTTTTTTTATGGAATAACAATAGACAAAGAGAGGGTGTTGTCCTAACACAACAAACAACTCACAATAGACAATTCTTTTCTATGAAAAAACATAGACAAGATAGGGAGCTATCTCAAAACAACAAAAAAAAGGAAAAAATAGACAACTTTTTTTATGGAATAACAATAGACAAGAGAGGGTCCTGTCCTAGCACAACAAACAACTCACAATAGACAACTCATAGCACAACAAACAACTCACAACAAAAAAAGTATGCTACTGATCAAGTTGCAATTGTGTTGTAGTCACGATGGCAACTCATAGTACGGTGAAGTTGCAATTACGCACTCGAAAAAAAGTTTATGAAATATAGTCATGTTGGATCTCATTTTGTTAAGCACATTTTTTCCAACAACCCGGTGCAAACGGATCTGAAATTGAGCTACGGTTTAGGAGATATTGCATTTTTTCGATCCGAAACAAAAAGATTCCCCGCATGCGGATTCCTGTGAAGGTCTCATGCGCTGGTTCCCGCATGCGGGATTCCCCGGGCGCGTCGGTTGGCCTCGCATGCGGGATTCCCGGCGCGCGTCCCGGTCGGCTTTGGTGCATCATCGCGGCGGGATGCACCGTGTACAGCTTCGTGACCTCCAACGACAAGAAAAACAAGAATAAGAATATGCAATTGTACAACGCGAAGCGACAATCGTATAATCCAAAATACATCGGATCGGGATACCGACCAATCCTAATCCAAAATAAATTGGATGGGGATAGGATACCTACCTGAATATCGATCTTTGTGAAGAGGAAAATGATCGAATTGAGAAAACAACCAGAGAAGCCATCGAAGACTTCATCCGACATCGCTTGGCATCAACCAAATGGAACGCGGCACGCTGAGGGCGACCGAGTTGGGGCCTGTGGGCGCAAGGCGAGCTCGACGGCTCGGTCCGGGGGTCCGCTTCGACTTCGGCTTCGGGGTGGCTTGGCGGCCCGAGCAGCGGCGGGCGGCCTCGCCCGCGGTGGTCCCGAGTGAGAGGATGCGGAGGTAGACCTTGGGCGGGAGGCCGGAGAAGGAGGGTGGTTTGGGTCCGGGCGGCGTGAGCGGGGCCGGGGAGGCCCGGCGGGGTGGGGTGGGTTCCGCGATGGTGGGAGGTGGAGGCGGGGAGGTGCCGATGGGGGAAGGGATGTGGAGCGGCTGGCGAGGGCGCCGCCGGCGGGAGTTGGTACGGCCCGGTGGTAGGAAGGTCGGGCGGGGTGAGCGAATCGCACGGGTGAGAAATTGGAACCGCAAAAGGAATCGTGGGTGGGTTGGGGAGCCGCGGAGCTGGTACGCCTCGACCTCAAGGTTGGGTGGGATGGGCCGACGGGGTGGCTCGTTTCTCACCGCCCAATATGGCGCTGGGATCAATTCATTCTACCGGGGTCCCAATATAAATACTATATATATATATATATATATATATATATATATATATATATATATATATATATATATATATATATATATATATATATATATATATATATATATATATGTGGAAACAATGGACCGACAGTGTGTAATGGCACCGAGAGTCTCGAGACAGTCATAGTAGTTCTTATTCTTGCATAACATGAACTTACCGGTTTGTGATAGAGCCGGGTGCCACCAAAAGCATTGATATTACGCATACATAAAAAAATACAAACCGTGGATCGCTAAGGTCCCAAACGCCGTAACACAACTATCATACGTATGGGTAAGTCGTTTCACCTCAACACAACAATGTTTAGGGCACACCCCGCGGCGCATGATGATGCAACATTTTGTTCTTGCATAACCTAAATCTAGCGAACCACAACAAGTTGATGAAGTCATGCGGGCATGAAATCATTGCAACTCCAATTGGTAATGCCGGGATGGATACGACCAACTTGATACAAAATATAATACATTACAGGATGCATTGATCTCAATAAGCAAACAATATACCATTGTTCATATTCATGGGGCATCCCTCACATGACAACTTCGATGCAAAAACGAGAATCTTCGCTTTAGGGAGCGTGTTAGGTAGTAGTCGTGAAGATGAAGCAAGTGTCGCTAGGCGAAAGTACGTAATCAAGTCCTTGAAAAACAAATCTAGGGCCTAATTTTCTTTCTCATTGCATACAAAAAGTAGACCATGAAGCATCCCACACCCACATAACCCGATTTGCGCAAGTTCACAAATGGAGACGAAACACTTCCGGGGATTTTTTTTTAGCTATCTCTTTACCATACCGCATTGCACCGAGCCATTTTCTCAAGTACCAAGCAACGGATCTACCCCGCATAGAACCAAATTAAAAGTATGTTATAAATGGTAGAGAATGTAGGCCGTCATAGCACATTACAATTCTCGAGTTAGTATGTAAATAATTTTCATCTTAACATGCATGATGCATCACCGGGCGATGTAAAACAAGAAAGGCATGTATGCAACAATAGAATTAAATATAGCTATTTGTGTCCCGTGTGCCGTGAAACACAAGATTCTATTTTTGCAACCGCACGCATAACACAAACACAAGCAAATGTGGATCGGCCACCAAAATTATCGATTCGGCTTGGAAATAAATGGAATAAAAATGGTTTGACTACCTCTAGAGAAGACATGTAACTAACGCATGGATACGATATATATGTGAAAAGCTAATTACGCAAATATACACTGGCAAAAGAGGGTTCAACCATATGGCTTTTGCACATTCTTTGTGAATCTAATGCTCACAAATTGTTTGTAAAGGAAAGCCACACGTAAAACAGATGTCTTAAAATTGAGGACCTAGTGTCCATGCAAAGCATCAAAGACATAGTTTATCTATGCAACATTGAATATTGTCGGTTCGACAAATTTCCATGTATGTAAATCATTATGTATGAAGTATAGCAAAATAAACTTATAATAGTCATTGTGCTATTAAACCCACTTCTTCTTTGCTATAGTTAACCTACCTTGCTACTATTCCATCTCAATAAACAATGCGGATGACGAATTGCTTTGCTAGACCAGTCCCAAACACCTCCTTGCCGCTATTGCTAACCCTGCCTTTGCTAATACTTACCGTCCAACAAAAAAAAAAAGCAAGCAAAAGCCAAAACCGCCCATGTGAAAGGACTATAATTTTGTCACCGCTTGCAACTCTCGAAATTAAGCCATTTTCATAAGCTTAGTGGTAAATTTACCAAAGTAGGTCGAATAAAACTAATTGGCATAAACATAACCAAATCCATCCAATGTAACTATTCCCCACCGCAACAAACAAAACTAACTTGAACCCAAATTTACAATACCTAACCAGCGAGAAGCAACCGAAAAATAACTCAACTAAAACCAGAAATGCGACAACAGAAATGCAATCTAATAACTAAAAGCTTTAGTTATATGTAGAACTCCACCGTAGAGGAACCATACCGGGCGGGAAGCACGGTGTAGGCCTAGCACGGCTCCCTCCACACCATAGATGTAGCACCCCCTTGAATCCCCTTCGCCAGCCGAGATTTAAGCATTAGGTAACTACACGTAAAAAATCGGACCCAAAGCTATATAAGAATAGAAGAATTGTCATATATTTTGCCGTGCTATATTAGGCAACTAAAATTTGTCATATTTTTGCAATGCTATGTTAGGTTAATTCATAGGTAACTACAGTCCAACCACCTAAAGTGACAATGATCGTTTATTACCATGTTGCGAACCAACCTTAAATTGAAATGGGAGTGTTCAGAAAGGCGATGCCAATTCATAAATTGTTCTTAATACTCACATGAAAACCTACAAAAGAGTTGACACCAATTCATGAATTGGACATTAGATTTCTTCGCTATAAACAAATACAAAGCAAAAAAATGCTAATGAACAATTGGCATACATATGAAAAATGAAAAGCTCACGCCTAAATGTTGAATTAAACATCCACTTAGCTGGCATTTTTCATTGGACCAACTTCTTATCAAGATCCTAAATGCCAATACCCCAGTAATATGCAATTGTTTCAATACTTGCCGCATTTAATCCTAGATAACTAAGTCGCTGAAGAAAGAATAAAAAAGAAAAACTCGAAAAAGCAATCTCTTTGTATGGTATGGCTCGAAAAATATGGCCTTGGAATATTCTTAGATGCAATACTTCTTAATGACTGCCCATTAGCAATACATATGGTCACTTGCTAACACAAAGGACAAATTTCAGATCGATTACATAGTTGTTTACATGCATGAAGAAGTGCACCATTGAGTAGATATCAACGTCTTGCATACCTTCAATATCGTACAACATTCGGATATTGCTTTTTGTTCACATCTGACCGAGAAAGGCAAGCCGGGGGTGGATTCACTTCAAGCTTTGTCCGATACGCCTCTTTGATTCGAAAGCGATGGCCGCCGCCTCTTCACCGCAAGATGCCCCGCACGATGGGAAATACAAATTCTTCTTCATCGATCCGCTTTTTGTCTACGCTTTTTGTCTTGGCTCATATCGATTGTTTAGTTGTTTAAAAAAAATTTAAGATAACTCACCCCGCTGTTAATTTGGATGAAGATGGCCAAGCTAGAGGTGGAGAATGTGCTCCATGCAAGCGAAGCCGGCACGCCAACCAGAGGGCGCACACACCGTGGTTGCCAAGCTCATGAATGAACACGACACGCCACGCTGGTTGCCAAGCTCAACCAGATGAGCCGATGAGGCGAAGATGTGGACATTTTCTTCACCTCCTCCCCATCCTTTTATAATCTCCCCGCGTAGGTCTTTGTGTTTGTACCTAGGTGTCCTAGGATGAATCGGAAAAGGTATAAGACAACAAAATTATTGAGCAATGTTGTACAAGCTTATAGATAGCACATGTCACACGATATGCGAGGACAAAACAAAACCTTTTAGAGCCATTCAAAAAAACCTTCAAAAAAAGGAAGGATAATGCACTTTACAATCTAGATTTCGGTGCTTACCCAAGATGTGCTTCTCTTGCAACATCTTTTTCGGCCTCCGCTGAGAACACCCGAGAGATCTGAGCGGCCGAACGCCGCGATAAATGCCTCGTTCACCGCCGCGCTCCCACGCCGGTCGGGATCCCCGGTCAGGAAGTCAAGACGATGGCGCGACCTCGCCGTAGCCGCCACCAGGAGGCCCCCCGCGACGGACCCAAGATCTGCAACCACCGAACAAAAACTTCTGTATTTGTTGTTTCTAGAACCACAGGAAAAACCAAATCTAGCTAAATGGATGTGATAAAAGAGGTGCACCTGGATGGAGACGGCGAAGGCGAGGGCGAACACTGTCGGACCGCTCTCTACTCTTGTTTGGTTCTCGGAAGAGTTTGGAAGTGAGCGTAAGAGGGAGAAGAGTAGTACTACTACTAGTATAGTTGGAGTATGGGAGAAGGAAGAGGCCAGAGAGAGGCTGAGAGAAACAAAGAGAGAGACAATATGTGTACTAGTAGTAGTACTCATTGCAGAGTGTTCGAGACACCACATGGCCCCATGGGCACCCGCCCGGTTAATAATGTACTCCATGGCCCCATGGTTTTGCATCTCACTACTTATCTCCATACTAGTACTTCAAATTTCAAATGTTAACTCTTCAAATATTTGAAATTCAACTTTCAAATAATATCCACCAAACGTGACAAAAGTAGTATTCCGTTTCAAATTATAGTTCGTTTGACTTTTTTTTACCTCAAGTTTGACCACTGTCTTATTCAAAAAATTTGTGCAAAAACAAATCAAGTTTAAGTCATTCTTAAAGAACATTTGATAATAAAGCATGCCACAACAAAAGAAGTGATATTTTGCATAAAATTTTGAATAAGACGAGTGGTCAAAGTTAGGGTTGAAAAAGTAAAAAAACGACCTACAATTTGGAATGGATTAGCAAAGTAAGAATACAATAGGTTGACACATCATTATTTTACAAAATCGTAGAAAGAAAAATCATCACATTTGGAGTTACGATGAGGGAGAAAAAGACCGCTTACAAGTTGTAACCATAGATTATAATAAAAAAAGAAAAAGAAAAATTAGGGGTTCTTGAGCCCCGGAGGTCTCCGACATGGCGGCACACCGGCGGCACGGATGTCACCGGAGATGAGGCCTCTAGCGACGGGAGGACCACCACCGTGATCCCCGTGAGAACCAAGCGCCTATCTTTGCTATCGGATGAGCGGGTTTAGGCGGCACGAAGTTTGACGCCGACGGTGGCGGGCGGGCACGGAGAGCGGGGAGCGACACTCCGGCCGACGGGGACTGGGCCGAGGTTAAATGGACGGGATGGAAAGCATCGGGGGCAGGTGTAGACGCTTTTGAAGACTTCGAGGCGGCGAGGGGGGTCCGGAGGGGTTGCCACCGTGGAGAACGATTGAACGCGGCGGCGTGAACCGGGCGGACACGGGCAGCGTTCAAAGCGCCAAACAAAGACAGCGTAACCGCTGGCCCGGCGAGCCTTGAGATGGCAAGGTAAGAAAGAAGGAGAGTTCGACCGGAGGCGGCTAGCTAGCTAGCAACGCCGAGGTGCTCGCGGCGACCATGGCCGCATGGTCACGGGCCGCGGTCATCGCAAACATGAATGAATATAACACAATTACCACATAATCATCCATCACGCACCAAAAGTAAGATAGATCACATAATGCAATGCATGGGTGCATTGTCATCATCATCAACATATACATAGATTCATGCGAGTCCACTCGCTACTCATGCCCACCACCCCGCTTGTGCTTGCACAAACAACCTCCCTACACTTCGTCGCGATCCTACACTCCTCGCCGCAGATGCAGGAGTCTTTGCCGCCACGCTCCCTCTACCCACGGGTTCATGGCGCCAAGACGTTCCTACCCTTCGCATCGCGATGCCCGTCCGGCGGCGGTTTGGCCGGAGGAGGAAGATGTGGCCTCACCGCATGGGGCACCACCAAATCATCGCGCAAGACCGCCACGCACGTGTCCGCGGAGCATTGCACGCTTCTCGGTCCTCCGAGGGGCCATCGTCGCGCCGTGTCGCGCTCCACCTCGCAACACCTCTCGGCACCTGTCGTCATCGGCGGCGGCGGCGTTCCTTTGTAGAGCAAAAGAGCGTGAACATACCGGGCGGCGCATGCCCCGAAGTCGGCTGGTTTCGAAGATGTCGAGAGGCGGCGAGACGGTGTCGCGGCCTTCCACGAAACACGGCAAACATGCTCGCTTTCCGAAGCACGCCTCGGGTTGCCGACCTTGGCGAGCTTCGGTGATGAACTTCGCGCGATACTCGCGAGTAGTGCGGCGCCCCGGTTCGTCACGGCCCAGCACGAGGTCGGCGGGATGCTTTCGTCCCACTATGGCGGCGGCACGCCTCTCGTGCCGAGGAAAGGTGGCCCTTAGATTCATGAGGCCCTCCATAGAAAGCTGCGGACATGGCGACGCGGAGCGCTATGTGCTCAAGCACCTCCCCGGAAGGTTCTCCATGGCTTGAGGCGCAGCACGGTTTTCATGCGAGGATCTCGGCCACGGGGAAAAAGGAAGATGAAATGTTCAAGCTCGATCAAATTAGTGGGCGAAAATGCGGGTTTTTAGCAAAGAGTACTAGTATGAGTGGTGCGCGTTTCAACAAAAGTAAAAGCAAGAAGAATACAATAGCTTGACACACCATGATTTTAAAAAATTTTAGTAAGAAAAACCATCACATTTGGAGTTACTATGAGGGAGAAAGACTAGTCACAAGTCTTGGCCACACATTAAAAAAAGAAAAATCGATTAAAAAGGCATCCGTGGGTCGAATATGGCGGACATACCACGGACACGAAGAAAATCGGGTCGAATGGCTCGTGTGGGACTTGATGGCCTAGCTCAAGGGACACAAAACACGGGGTTTATCTTCGGTTCGGGGCGTCGGGCCCCTAGTCCAGTCTCTAGTCGGAGTCACTATGTGGCCGAGCTCAAACGCTCGTATCGGGCGAATACAAGCGGTCGAGAGAGGGAGGCCGGCTCCCAAGTCTCTCGTGGGCGGTGTGTGTTCGAACGAGAGCGATGGGAAGAAGATCCATCCCCTCTCCCCGGTGGCCCGTGCTCTCCTTTTATAGTCGTAAGGGGAGGATACATGGGTGCCACCAGGTGAAGGACTAAAGGTGTGAAGAATATAAAATAGAGGGGTAAAGTGTGAGAGTCGCCGGTTTTTGCCGCACGCTGGCTGTCCGGGCGTGCGCACGCCGTCGCCGCCCTAACCCGGTGAGTGCGCTCGTCGGTCGTCATAGAATCTCGTAGGGGCGGCTCCATATTTCGATGTGCCCGTACCTCAGTCCACCGAGCTCGGGAGCTCGTTGGTTGGTGACGGAGGAACAATGAGCTCGCCGCGCCGCCCGCCCATAAATACGCGCATTTCGTGTCGCAAGAAAACGCGTGTGGACGGAGAGCTCGGCCGCCGCTGTTGCCGAGGTCGCCGTTGTCCGGTAGTGGTTGTCCGTGCGGTTGTCGGGGCGAATTCGGCATCCGGGTCGGTACATCGTGTCCATGACAGGATCTGCCGCGCGCCGCGGCTGACGGCGGCGTCGCCACGGCCACGATACTCGAGTACCCTTAGGTAAGTCTTAGATTGGACTTCCTCTCGATTCCTTGTTGGGATGTGTGGTCCGTCGGGTATGTAGTCCCGAGACTTGCGAGCTTGGTCCCGGAGACTTGCGAGCTCGTAACCTTCGCGTCGCTTCGGGCTCCGAGGTCGTGGGATTTGTCCGAATGGGGGCGCGAGCTCCCAAGCTCGTGAATTCCGGTACTCGGGTTCGAGGTCGTGCGGTCGGAGATAAGTCGTCGTGCCCCCGGCGGCGAATTTGTCTTTGGAGAGAGCGAGAGACGGAGATCGTGCGGATGTGAGGCGCGCGGGCGCGGAGCGTAACGAACGGCCCGTGCGACCTCGGTCGTGCGTGGCGGAGATATTGCTGGTGACGTCGTGGGCGCTGCGTGGGCGTGACCGCGAGGCGGCGCGGCTGTGCGACCTTGAGGTCACGCACGCGAGCGGTGTGGCCGGATTCGCACGACCGTGGTTCTACGAGCGGGCGGGCGCCGCGACACGGCGAGCTCCGTCATCCCCGAGGTCGTGCGCGATGGAAGGAGCTCGTGTGGGGTAGAGCTCGTACACGACGGAAGAGCTCACGTGGAAGAGCTCGTGACGCGACGGAAAGAGCTCATGCGGAAAAGCTCGGGCGCGCACGCAAAGAGCTCGAGCGGTACTCGAGGTCGTATGTGCCGAGGCCGTGAACGCGCATGGCGCCGGGCAAGGCACGGCCACGGCTTCGTGCGACCGTGGTCGTGCGTGGCGGACCTTGGCTCCGTCTTCTGAGCTCGTGCGAGGCGGGGTTCGAACTACAGCCCGCGAGCTCGCTCGAGGTGGAGTTAGGCCGAATGTCGTTATTGTTTTTGCCACGATTAGTCGCGTGTTTAGGATACCCGTGATATAGGTATCCCACGGTAGCCCCGCCGCCCGGGGAGATGGAGTCTCCTCCGGGCGTTCGCGATGACCTCGAGATCGTGGTGAGGGTAGGGGCCGTGCTCGGGGTTGACTTTGTCGCGGGCGCCGCGCGGCACCGGCGGTGTAGTTTCGAGGCTCCGTGGGAACGAGAAGTTCAGCGGAGGCTTTAATTGATTCGTGTTTTTTTCGTTTGTTTCCCCATGGTTGCCTCGGAGAGGGTGAGCTCGAGCTCGATGGCCCTCGAGTGTTTTGGGGAAGATGGATTCTCCCTCATTCGCTTAAGGCCGAGGTCGAGGTCGTCGTGATCGCCGTTGGGTTCGTTCCCGTTCCGGAAGGTGCTGGCGCACCCGGTGTAGCAACCGAGGCTTGCATCTTGAGTCGATAGGCGTAGTTGTCTTGACTCTCGATTGAGTCATTTTTTCGTTTTCTTTCCCCCATTCCGCTCTCGCGGAGAGGTGGGGTGAGCTCGTGCCTCGTCTTACCTCGATGGCGAGGACGAGGTGCTCGGTGAGTTACTAGCGGGTAGCTCGAGTGAGGCCCGAGCTCGTCGGCTCGTTCGTCTGATCGGCTAGTGGATCGACCTCATGTTCCGGGAGCTCGACCTCGCATTTCCTCGAGATCGTGTCTCGAGTTTCGACGACGCCTTTTCTTCGAGAAAAAGGCGGGAGGTCGGTGCGTCGCTCACCGGCGACTCGGCGTTCGAGGTGACTTGCGGCGTTAAGAGCTCGCAAGCGAGAGTCGCTTGGACTTCTCCTCGATCGCCCTCGGCTGCGGGCGGGCGGCGACCGTCGAACCCCTCGTGGGGGCCGGCCTTGAACCCCAGCCCTAAATCGCGGCGAGCTCGCTTCGCTGCGTCATCAAGTTAGAGTCACGTTCGCGGCCATCACGCTACGACCCGTCACCGGCGCGGTCTTGCGCCTTGAATGCAGGCGTGCGTGTCTCCGATCGGCCATCCGGCTTAGTCGTGCGGGACGGACGCGACATCGCGTTAGGTCGTTCGATCTATTGTTAGTCGGGATGCATGGCATGGACATGCACGCAGGTCGTTCCCGACCTCTTCGTTAGTCGAAGGTGCGGGATGCATGGCGTGAGCATGCACGAGGTCGTCCGGATCTATTTTTAGTCGTGAGATATGTGGAGCTCGGTCTTTCAGGTCGTGCGAGCGCGTGAGGTGGCAGGACTCGAAGTCACGGACGAGCTCCTCAGGTCGTGCGGCGCGGCCCGGACGAGCAGCGCCCGCGAGGGCGACCCCTCCGGGAGCTCGTGTGGCGCGGGATGCAATGTGCGCCGCGCCCGACCTATTATTAGTCGTGCGGTATGGGTCGCATGGCGCGGGCATGCACGAGGTCGCTCCCGACCTGCGTTGAGTCACGGGATAAGGTACAAGCGGGGCTCGAACTTGAGGCCGTGAGGGCGAGACGGAGGGTTCTCCCGGCTAAGTCGTCTTTGGACGGAGGGATCCTCGCAGCGCGGCGTGGGTGCATGGAAGGAAGAAGCCGGGGCAGCCTCCCGTTCTTAGGTCGTGCGAGCGGATGCATGCACGCGCGTGGTCGCGACGTCGGCGAAAGCGATACGACGGCCTTGAAGCGAGTGTGCGAAACGATGCGGACGGCGGCTCCTAGGTCGTGCGGAATGGGAGATGCGCGTGAGGTCGCCGGGGGCGCGGCTCGCGCGGCGCTGGCTCTGTCGCGGTCGCGCGGGTCCCGACTGTTGGTCGGCGTGAGACGCGTGGATCGGGCCGGGGACCCGCTTAGGTCGTTCGTGCGGACTCTTTCGTGCGTGGGCCGTGGAACTCGTGGGGGCGCGTGGTCGGGATTCCTCCGAGCTCCCCGAGTCGGTGCGGCACGGACCATGCGTGGTGTGACGCCGGACGCTTGGCCGCCAATCTGCGGCGCCGTAAGATAAAACAAATGGGGAGGGGGTTTATTTTACCTCATCCGTATCGTTAGTCACTCGAATCGGAGGCCCAACAGCTCGTGGGTCGTTACTTGCGCGGAGTCGGAGGCTGACGCTTCCGCCTCTAGTCACGCGAGACGGACGACGGTTGCTCGGGGCGGACCTCTCCGTGCGATCGCGACTCGTTGTTGTGGGGGTCGTGCGTGGCGGAGACTCGTCCGACCGGTCGTGCCCCTCACGCCACGAGCTCAGTCGTGATGGCTTGAGGTCGTACGAGTCGCAGATGAGTCGTGGGCGCTTTGGGAGGTCGGAGGTTCGGCACGAAAGGAGTTCGCATTTGACGCGGAAGAGGTCGATTGGAACCGGAGGTCGCCGATGGCGCATGCCGACGCTTTTACGATGTACCCGCACAATCGGGGAAGTGAATGTAGGTCGAGGCAAAGCCTCTTGGATCGTAAATGAACGGAATCCCGAAGCCCGGGTTAACTTTAACCAACTTTTTAAGTCATTTAGGTCGTGCGCGATTTACTTTCTCTTCTTTCTCTATGCGGTTTTATCGGGTTCCCGAAGTTCGGGGTCATGTTTCGAGGAGCGATTGGCGGGCCATTCCTCGCTAGCCGCGGGAGCGTGGGAGGTGGATAGGCGCTCGCGCCATGCCTTCAAACAATAACCCCGAGCTCGGTCGAACGATATTTCGCGAGAGAAAAGGAAGGGAAAGTAAAGGTCGTCCAAACGGATCGGGGAGCTGGTGTGACTTTTGTGAAAAAGGTAAAGACATGGGGTGTGTACCCTTGCTCCGTAGCCCCCCGCGAGGGGAGCCCAGCTAGAATTTTACAAAGCACGTTAAAGGTAAAAGAGATGTAGCCGTTTGACGTTCGGCGTCGGAGATGGCTCGGTCGTTGGCGCCCTTGATCTTGTTCGTCTTTGCGAGTGAGCGCGGTCGTCGGGGACGTTCGAGGTCGAGCCTTGATGCGGACGAGCTCGATGAAGCTCGGCGGCGAGCTCGTCAAAGCTCGTTGGTGAAGAGCTCGGGGAAGTTCGGCGTTCGGCGGTGGAGCTCGGCAGTGGAGCTCGTCGTGAGAGCTCGGTGAAGCTCGGTGGTGAAATTGAGCTCGACCGAGAGCTCGGCGAGGCTCTCGGCGTCAAAGCTCGAGGTGGAGGTGCCGACGAGCTCGAGGGTCTCAGCGGTGAAGCCGAAGGTGGGGCTCATCGGGAGAGCTTCGTTCAACGAGCTCGGCGGCTCGGCGGCGGAGGTCGGTCGCCGTGCGATGCGTTAGAGCAAGGATGCCCACCGCCAGGCATGGAACGTGCGGGACCTTGCGTCGTGTGCGGCGGAGCTCGGGATAAACTCGAGAGCTCGGCGGCGGGACAACTCGTGCGGCGTGCGGAGCCGTGTGGGGCGCTGGGGCTCGGGAGCTCGGCGGTGCGACAACTTCAGGCGGCGGGGCGGGCGCGGCGCGGAGCTCGGGCTGGCGGCGCGGCACCTCGGGCGAGGCGGAGCCGGGGCGCGGCGGAGCTGGTGTTCGGTGACTCGGCAACTCGTTCGAGGCGCGGAACTCGGGATGAATTAGGGAGCTCGGCGGCAAAGAGCTCGTGGAGGAGCTCGTTGACGGAGCTCGAAGAAACGCGGTGGCGGAGATCGTCGACGCGAGGCTCGAGGTGGAGCTTGTTCGACTGAGCTCGGCGGCAGAGCTCGATGGAGAACTCGTGGGCGAGCCGGCGACGGAGGATGAGTTTGGTGGGGCGGTAACTCGGGTGCGGAGCTCGGGAGATCGGTGACTCATGCGGCGCGAGGCTCGGACGGGCGAATGTCCCGAGGCGCCGCTCGGGGCTCGGCCGCATGGCAACTCGTGGGGATGGAGAGAGCTCGTACGGGGAGGAGCTCGTACGAGATGGGTCGGTCCCACGTGGACGGCGGTGGCCGGCGGACTCGGGCCGCCGAGGCCACGGGTCGGGGTCGCGCGGCGGCGGCACACCCGAGGAGGGGTCGGGCTTTCGGGGAACAATTTCGGCCGGAACGGCATAAGACCCAGGCTCGCGCGGACCCTCCACGCGCGATCCCGGTCGCGCGGGACGCTGTGACGCGGCGGTCGCGTGGACTCGGGTCGCGGTCGAGGATGTCGGCACGTGATGGAGGGACGTGCCGCGCTCCCAGGTCGTGCGAGGGCCGAGCGGGACGTAAGACGGAGGCCAGGTCGCGCGCGACGGAGGCGGCTCGTCCGTCCGGCCTCGGAGTTGCGTGGCGGCGGCGGCGGAACCCCCGGTCGGCGGCGCCGCGTACCGCCCAACCCGTAGATCGCCTTGAGCCAGGGGACGTCCGCCGGCTCCCAAGGTCGTGGCGAGGGCGAACATAGTGGGCTCTTGTGCACTGCATGTCGTGCGAATCGCGGACGATCTGTGTTGGTCGCGACCCCTCGCGGTCCCCACGTCGTGCGATCACGCGGCCCATGGGCGGAGATTCCCGTAGGGGCGGGCGAGTGACCTCGCCTTGGTGCGGGAGGCGTGAGCGACCTCGGCTCGGTGCGGGAGGACCCGGCGGCGAACTTGCAGTGGCGTGGGACCTCGGCGAACGGCCTCGCCGGTGGTCTTGAAGACCGGCGTCGCGTTGTGGACCCGGCACATGCGGCGCGCGTAAACGCCTTGGCAGGGGAGCGTGCGGACGCAGTGCAGGGGCGTAGGCTTGAGGCAAGCGCGTGCCGTGGCTTGAGGCGGACGATGATCTCTTCGCAAGCAAGGGAGGAGAGCCAAGCAAACTCGACACATGTGCATGTAGATATATGTAGTATATATATATATAGGCAAGGACATGCAAGTTATTGGGCAGCCGGCGTGGCATCACATGTGTCGAGACCGAGCATGGCCGAGCTCATGAGGCTCGTGCAGACGGAGCTCGTGCGGTGCTCGCGGAGCTCTACCGGATGGAGCTCGTGGCGAGGTCTTGCGAGGCGAGGCGCTCCCGCTACCCTTAGGTCCCGAGGGGCGGGGAAACAGCCGCAGGTCGCGCGTGTGCACGGCGTATGACGGAGAGGAGCCCTGCGTGGCGGGTCGCGATCGGGACCCGTGACGAGTGGAGGCCGCGGCTCCCGTGCCGAAGGGGACGCTGGACTCGGCTCGCTCGTCCGCGGGCCGAGCAAGTCGGGCGCGGGGAGGTCCGCCCAGTCGTCAAGTCGGCCGACGAGGACTGGCCGAGGTTAAATGGACGGGATGGAAAAGCATCAAAACGCAGTGTAGACGCTTTTGAAGACTCGGGCGATGCAGGGACGGGTCCGAGAGGGGTTGCCACCGTGGAGAACGATTGAACGCGGCGGCGTGAACCGGCGGACACGGCAGCGTTCCAAGGCGCCGTCAACGGCACAGGCGTAACCGTCAAGCCGATGAGCCTTGAGATGGCAAGGTAAGAAAGAAGGGAGAGAGTTCAGAACGGAGGCGGCTAGCTAGCTAGCAACGCCGAGGTGCTCGCGGTGGCCATGGCTGCATGGTCGCCGGGCGGCGCCATCGCAAACATGAATGAATATAACACGACTACCACATAATCATCCATCACGCACCAAAAGTAAGATAGATCACATAATGCAATGCATGGGTGCATTGTCATCATCATCAACATATACATAGATTCATGCGAGTCCACTCGCTACTCATGCCCACCACCCTGCTTGTGCTTGCACAAACAACCTCCTACACTCGTCGCGGATCCTACACTCCCTCATTTGCGATGCGGAGTGCCGCTGCCACGCTCCCTCTACCCACAAGTTCATGGCGCCGCACGTTCCTACCCTTGCACCGATGCCCATCCGACGAGGCGCTGGTTTGGCCCGGAGGAGGAAGATGCGGCCACACCGCATGGGGGCACCACCAGTCGTCGTGCAAGACCGCCCCTTTGCGCATCCGCGGAGCATTGCACGGTTCTCGGTCCTCCGAGGAGCCATCGCCGCCGCCGTGTCGCGCTCCACCTCGCGCAACACCTCTCGAACCGCCGCCGTCGTCGGCGGGCGGCGTTCGCTGTAGAGCAAAAGAGCGTGAACATACCGGCGGCGCATGCCCCGAGTCGGGCGGCTAGTTTCAAAGCATGTCGAGAGGCGGCGAGACGGTGTCGCGGCCTTCCACGAACACGGCAAACATGCCTCGCTCCTCAAGCACGCCTCGGGTTGCCGGCCTTGGCGAAGCTCGGTGATGAGACTCGCGTGACACGTGATACACGCTACAGTAGTACGGCGCCCCCCGTTCGTCTGCCGGGTCCAAAGACCAGGTCCAAATGGGATGCTCCGTCCCCACTATGGCAAGGCGGCACGCCTCGTGTGCCCGGGAAAGGTGGCCCTTAGATTCATGAGGCCCTCCATAGAAAGCTCATGGGACATGGCGACGCTGAGCGCTATGTGCTCAAGCACCTCCCCGCGAAGGTTCTCCATGGCTTGAGGCGCAAGCCGCACGGTTTTCGCGAGGATCTCAGCCATGGGGAAAAGGAAGATGAACGATTCGCGCCGATCAAATTAGTGGGCAGAAAATGCGGGTTTTTAGCAAAGTAGTACTAGTATGAGTGGTGCGCGTTTCAACAAAAGTAAAAGCAAAGAAGAATACAATAGCTTGACACACCATGATTTTAAAAAATTTTAGTAAGAAAAACCATCACATTTGGAGTTACTATGAGGGAGAAAGACTAGTCACAAGTCTTGGCCACACATTAAAAAGAAAAAATCAGATTAAAAAGCTGTCGTGGTCGAATATGGCGGACATACCACGGACACGTAAAATCGGGTCGAATGGCTCGTGTGGGACTTCGATGGCCTAGCTCAAGGGACACAAAACACGGGTTTATACTGGTTCGGGGCGCATCGGGCCCCTAGTCCGGTCCTCCACGGAGTCACTATGTGGCCGAGCTCAAACGCCAGATCGGGCTTAATACAAGCAGGTCGAGAGGGAGGCCGGCTCCCAAGTCTCACAGGGGCAATGTGTGTTCGAACGAGAGAGCGATGGGAAGAAGATCCATCCCCTCTCCCTGGCCTAGGCTCTCCTTTTATAGTCGTAAGGGGAGGATACATGGGTGCCACCGTGAGAAGGACTAAAGGTGTGAAGAATATAAAATAGAGGGGGTAAAGTGTGAGAGTCGCCGGGTTTGCCGCACGCACGGGTCATCCGGCCGACGGCGCACGTCGCCGCCGCCCTAACCCGTGAGTCCGCTTCGTCGGTCGTCATAGAGTCTCGTGAGGGGCGGCTCCATATTTCGATGTCTTGGTACCTCCGCCCACCGAGCTCGGAGCTCGTTGGTTGGTGACGGAGGGAACAATGAGCTCGCCGCGCCGCCCGGCCATAAATACGCTGCCGTGTCGCAAGAAAACGCGTGTGGGGAGAGCTCGGCCGCCGTTGCCGAGGTCGTCGTTGTCCGGTAGTGGTTGTCCGTAGCGGTTGTCGGGAGGCGACCGGCATCCGGGTCGGTACATCGTGTCCGCGACAGATGCGGCCAGCCGCAGCCGGCAAATTAGCGTCGCCGCGCCTTATACTCGAAACCCTTAGGTAGGGTGTCAGATTGGACTTCCTCTCGATTCCTTGTTGGGATGTGTGGTCCGTCGGGTATGTAGTCCCGAGACTTGCGAGCTTGGTCCCGAGACTTGCGAGCTCGAACCTTCGCGTCCGCCGGCCCGAGGTCGTGGGATTTGTCCGGGATGGGGGCGCGAGCTCCCAAGCTCGTGGAATTCCCGGTACTGGGAGTTCGAGGTCGTGGCGAGTCGGAGATAAGTCGTGCGGCCCCTGGCCGCGGGATTTGTCTTTGGAGAGCGAGAGAGACGGAGATCGTGGCGGACGGGAGGCGCGCGGGCGCGGAGGCGTAATCCGAACGCCCGCACGACCTCGAGGTCGCGCGTGGCGGAGATATGCGCTGCGGGTGCGCGTGGCGTGACCGCGCGAGGCGGCGGCCCCGTGTGACCTTGAGGTCACGCACGCCGGCTGTGCGGTGTGACGGCCCGCGACGACCGTGAGTCGTGATTTGGGCGGGGC
The DNA here is from genome assembly GCA_015847255.1 of Hyparrhenia diplandra. Lineage (NCBI taxonomy): Eukaryota > Viridiplantae > Streptophyta > Magnoliopsida > Poales > Poaceae > Hyparrhenia > Hyparrhenia diplandra. Next base: position 65,129 of record JADLZK010003381.1, on the reverse strand, counting down.
GCACGACACGGCGGCGAGCCCGCATCCGAGGTCGTCACGCGATGGAAGGAGCTCGTGTGGAAGAGCTCGCACACCGACGGAAAGAGCTCCCGTGGAAGAGCTCGTGACGCGACGAAAAGAGCTCATGCGGAAGAGGCTTCGGACGCGACGCTAAAGAGCTCGGCGGACCCGAGGTCGTATGTGCCGAGGCCGCGGAACGCACATGGCGCCGGGCAAGGCACAGATAGCTCGTGATGACCGTGGTCGGCGTGGCGGACCTTGGGCTCAGTCTTCTCGAGCTCGTGGCGGGCGGGTTCGAACTACAGCCCGCGAGCTCGCCAAGGTGGAGTTAGGCCAATGTCGTTATTGTTTTGCCACGATTAGTCGTGTGTTTAGGATACCGTGATATAGGTATCCCACAAAAAGCGATTATATAATGCGGCGCGTCTCGTTTCGAAATTAGTACTAATCGGACTGGTCTCGGTGACACGTCTTTACGGTTATATCCACGACCTTTGCAATGAATGCGAATCCTTTTGTGTATCCTACACATGTCGGTGTAGAGTGTAGACCGCGAAGTGTCATCAATTGGGCGAGACGATCGAGACTCCCTTTTCCGGGGCGGGTCATGGCAGAATCGATTTTTCCGAGCGAAAATTTTTCGCCGCCGAGCCAGCGAAATTGAAAAACCCCGCCTCTCCCCTCACAAAGCGATTCATTTCATTCTTCATCCCCTCACAGCGATTCATTTCATTCCTCGTCCTCCTCCTCACAGCGATTCGAGGGTTCCCGACCGCCTCATCTCGCGCCGTCCACCGCCACGGCCGACTCGGTCGCGCCATTCAAGCCGACTCGTCAACCGTTTCAAGCCGACGCCGCTTCCACCCACGACCACCTTCTCCGACGGCTTCTTCCTCCACCCGGCGATTCTACGGTTCGATATGTAGCCCATCAATCTTGTCTCAGGCCTCTTTCCCGAACTACATTTTTTGTGATCTCATGCCCTCTCATGGATTGGGTAGTCCTCATAGACTTCCTCTCCTTTTCTCATAGGAAACGCAAACCGAACATGCCCTAAATGAATCAAGTTGCCAAACTACTTGTTTGTTTATATTCCTCTATTCGTGAACTTTTTTTTTTTTTTTGGGTAATTGCCTCTATGGATTGTGTAGTCCCTCATAGACCGCCTATTACAAATTTGAACTGTATAATTATCCTCACATGGATATTTTGAGTTGTAGGTACTAAACTTGACACCGATTTGCTACTATAACTATAATGAATCGTACTAAACTACGCTTTGTTTGTATCCCTCTTCTCCTAAAGTGCATTTTTTTTTGTTCTCCGCCTTTGGTTTGTGTAGTCCTCATAAACCGCCTATTGTAAAATTGAACTGTATAATTCAATCATCACATGGATATTTTGAGTTGTACATACGTAAATTGACACCTAACCGCTACTATAATGTTGCTATCTTGTCTTACAAAAATGTTCCTACTAAATGAACTGTTACTAAACTACGCTTTGTTTATATCCCTCTATTCCCGAACCACATTTTTTTTGTGATCTCGTGCCTACGGATTGTGTAGTCCTCATAGACCGCCTATTATAGGATTGAACTCAGTATAAATATTAGGGGCTTGCTAGTTTCCGTGACTGAAATTTTCGAACTGCTCAGTGACGGCTACTTGAGTGAATTCCATCCAACAAATAGCATCAACACAAATGGCCTGAATTTTTCTTCCGCCAGTGAGGAAAGGTGATAATTGTATCCTCGGATGGATATATAGAGTTGTAGAAACCGAACTTGACACTGACCGCTACTATAATGTCGTTACTGTGTGTTTTGTCATAGGAAACCGCAAACCAAATTTCCGCTTATTTTCTTTATAGATGAACTAGAAGGATTCCCGCGTGTTGCCGCGGGTATGAAGGTGGAATATAAATAGGTTATGATGTTAATCACTAAGATTTTAAGGTTATGATATATAGATGATAATCTAAAGTTATTTTGGATAATGTATATTTAGAGATCAATGGAGAAAACATATGAAATCGAGACATTCCTAATGATATATAAAGTCAATCAACAATTTAGTTTGTGAACGATGTGACCAAATCCATCCTAATGGGAATATGTATAATCTAGAGCTTCCGCGTTGCCACGGGTATGAAGGAGAAATCTATGAGTTAAAATATTACTATCACCCTCATATTCTTTTTTTCCCTTTTTTTTTCTCTTATTTTTTATTTTTTACTTTGCTCTATATATACCAACTACTATTACTGGGACCCACATATAATTTTATCGAAATATATCCATATGAGATCTTGTTTTGAAGGATTTATTAAAAAGGAATTCAATGGTATAATCGAATTTAATTTATTTTTTTGGTTTGTGAGTTACAATATTATTTTAGTTAGTTCAAATAGTGGGGCCGCCATTGGATGATCATGGTGGCATGCTTGCAAGTCGAGAGAACTCCTTAGTGGGGGGTTCTCTACGTAGGTGTGTTAGATATACATGCTCAAGAACAATGACTCGCATGCCTTTTGGAAAGCACTATTACTATCTTGTCTTATAAAAATGTGCCTATTAAATGAATTGTTACTAAACTACGATTTTGTTTGTATCCCTCTTCTCCTGAAGTACATTTTTTTTTGTTCTCCGCCTTTGGTTTGTGTAGTCCTCATAAACCGCCTATTGCAAAATTAAAACAGTATAATTCAATCGTCCACATGGATATTTTGAGTTGTACATACCGAAATTGACATCTAACCGCTACTATAATGTTGCTATCTTGTCTTACAAAAGTGTTCCTACTAAATGAACTGCTACTAAACTACGCTTTGTTTATATCCCTCTATTCCCTAACTATATTTTTTTATGATCTCGTGCCTCTCGTGGATTGTGTAGTCCTCATGGAGACCGCCTATTACAGGATTGAACTGTATAAATATTAGGGGCTTCCTAGTTTCCGTGTGACTAAAATTTTCGAACTGTTCAGTGATGAAGCTACTTGAGTGAATTCCATCCAACAACTGGCATCAACACAAATGCCTGAATTTTTCTCACGCTGAGGAAAAAGGTGATAATTGTATCCTCGATGGATATATAGAGTTGTAGAAACTGAACTTGACACCGACCGCTACTATAATGTCGCACCGTGTGTTTTGTCATAGAAAAATCGCAACCAAAACAAATGCCTATTAAATGAATCAAGCTACTAAACTACAGCTTTGTTTATATCCCTCTATTCCCGAACTACATTTTTTTTGTGATCCGTACCTCTGTAGATTGTGTAGTCCTCATAGACTCCGCCTATTACAGGATTGAACTGTATAAATACTAGCGGAATTTTTCAGCGTTCTTTGCGGTAGGAAAGGGATTGTTAAAGGATTAAATTGTTGTACTTGTGTAATCTCAAAAACGAAGAAGAATTGTAATCGCTAAGAAATCGATCACAATTAGCTATTGAGGAGAATTACTTTGTGCAAAGTTAGAAACAGAGTTAGTAACGAAGAACTTAAATGTATGAAATAGAGTACATACTCATTGGCATAAAGATTATTTAATCTTATGTTTAAAACTCCAAGCTCGAACCAATATCGAATTGAAATATTTAGATATGTGAGGAAAGGTGAATTGTATCCTCGGATGGATACATAGAGTTGTAGAAACCCAACTTGACACCTGACCGGGGGTTGGTGGGGCTGGGGAGGAAAGGTGAATATACATGCTCAAGAACAATGATCAGCCTCCTCGTCGAGCACTACTACTATCTTGTCTTACAAAAAATATGCCTATTAAATGAACTGTACTACGCTTTGTTTATAGTCCTATATTCTGAACTATATTTTATTTGTTCTCTCGCCTCGATGGGTTTGTTTAGTCCTCATAAAAGCCTACTACAGCTTATGTTGGAAAAAAAAGCAAAGCCTATTACGTAATTGAACTGTATTATTTTATCCTCGGATGGATATATCGAGTTGTAGATACTGAACTTGACACCCGACCGCTACTATAATGTTGTCATCCATGTGTTGTTGTCATAGGAAACTACAACAAATTCTCACGCTTATTTTCTTTATAGATGAATATACGCGCGTGTTCAAGATAGAACAATGATCGCTTGGCCCTTACCCCCCTCGACTTGCCGGTGAAGCTTTATCGTGTGTCCGGGGTTGAGCGACGACGCCGAAAATGGTAAGTCATGCTATGTGATATACAAACCTTGCTTATGGTTAGCTTTTTGAGTGCTAGCCGCTGACTTCTCTGTGGTAACTACAACTGCTTGATATAGGCGCCCCGATGATGACACATGTGCAACATCATCCGGCAAATAAAACAACTAATTCTCTAGAGGATGGTCGAGAGATACATATGAAGAGACAACCGCGATGAGACAGATGAAGCTACTACGTGGCTGAATTCGTGGAGTTTGTACTGCTGCAGAGGGGCGCTCATCCGGGCTGGCCGGTGCGAAAGGGGGGGCCGTGGACCATCACAAAGTGGCCGAGAATAAGATAGTTGTGACGGAGCTCACTTCGACGGGTTTCCCACTACTAAGGAGGGCAAGCTAAGAATGAGGAGACTTGCTGGTCTGATTGCTAGACAAAGGGTCCCCTTGCTCACAGGTTCAGTCTGTTCCTTAAGTCCTCAAGTCAAGAAAGAATTATTTGAGGAGTGTGTCCAGAATTCATTGGAGTTGGAGTGTCCATTGAGCTTAAAGGACAAAGCAATTAAAAGGTCGTGGCAGTGGTAGGAAAAAAAGTTTTAGGACCCACAAAAGCGATCTAGTGCGAATTACGCCAACAAGGGAGGGATGCCACGCTGAAGCACACATACATCCCTGCGTGATTGGACGGCTTTTGTTCAAGCCGGTAATCGGCGAAGAGGCACCGCAAAAAGTCGAGATACAAGGAGCTTAGGCAGAGGAACCAGTATAACCACTGCCTGGGGACAGGAGGTTATGAAGCAATGTCTGAAAGGTGGGCGAAGGAGGACAGGGACTTAGTCGACAAAGGAATCCAGAATCCTTGGGACGAATATCCTAAGGACCGCTCTACGGCTTTTTGTGCATGGACGCAACCACCTGAATTGTTAGGTGACAGTGGCTCAAATTGTTTGGAACGATGAAGCGTACTCAGCTTTAGGTGAGCAGATTTTAAAGGCGACCCCCATGCTTCTTCCGAGGTCACCGTGTAAGGGAAAGAGATCCGCCATTGGGTCTCGGGGCACCCCGCAATGCATGCGGCGCAGCGGGGGTGTCTAGTTCGGTGGTTGAGGAATTGGCCGATTGCACCGACATGTACGTAAAGAGGTAGCCGGCCACAGCAGCTTAGAGCGTAGATTTTCGCTAGATTGATGAGCTCCAAGGTCGTGGTGGCGTTGCAAGAAGCACAAGCAGACAAGCACAAGCACAAGCACAAGGTTCCCGCCTCGCAACACCCCCTAGCGCCGCAGTGGATCAAGAGCAACCGCTACCAATCCGATGGCCAACCGATGCCGCACCGAGGTTTCCATTCCGTAACGATGTACCTTTGTAACGAAGACCGAGGTTATCGTTGAGGTAGCTAGGAAAGGTACACCTGAATCACCCGCAGCTACTTGAGGGTCAACTAATACCGCAAGACATACCGCTGTAACGATTGAACATGTAAATCCCGGTTTTGATGCTACACCATCGATCCGCCGACAGCGTAAATTAAGACTCTTGGCCGCTATTTTTAAGAGGATCCAAAGGAGCGTAGACCTTATGACCAGAACACCCCAACAAAACCGCCTTGTTCTCGCACCAAATTGTTCTCGCAAAGAAAACCTCCTCCCGCTTCGCCTCCGTGGTATTAGTCGGTCTAAAGGACCATATGGTACGCACTGTGTTATTAAATGCGGATGACAAAGAATGACCGAGTCCCTCTCGCATTCAGAGTGCAATGGGTGGGAATGAGATGACTAGCTTACATGCCAATGGTGATCGAGTGCCTCTCGTGGTGCAATGGATCGAATGCGGCGACTTCGACTCATGCCAATGATGTTCGGGATTGCCTTGCAGAGTGCATCGGCTAACAATGCGCGAAACCGGCTCTCAAGGCATGAATGATGAGAGTGCCTCGCAGACCGCAAGGGCCGAGAACGTGGGGAGTGGCTCGCATGACAAGAATGTCCAGAGTGCCTCGCAGTGCAGCGGCCGAGAAGCGGAAGCAAACAAAGCAGCCTATTCCAAACAAGCATGTTTCAGCAAGAGGCATAGAGCATCCAACGGTGACAAAGATAATGCTCCCGAGGAAGGGGTCGCCCCTTTATGACCCGGTAATTCGAGTGCCCTTCGCACGCGACCGCCAACCCTAAGTACAAGCATGGATCTCCAATGCTCACACGCGAACAAAACTTAGTACGGTAGGGCCTTGTTGTGCCGCTCTTCATGGGTGGTGCATGCAAGCGTACCGTCCAAACATGGTGGCGCATCGTTCTTGCGCCTGAAAGCGCCTTTTAGCGACACGCATCGAAGAGGCTAAGATCAATGTGGGTTTCGACGACCGCTTGACCTCATGACACCGATGGATTGATGTGGCCATCCTTCGCCGCATGACACCGTGAGTACAATTTCTTCTATTATGGACTCATTCGATGCCTCTTTCATCTATTGCTTACTAAATTTGCTTTGCATGCTTCTCTATTCCTAGATGCCCGCCCCGGTAGCGAGGGCCTTGTCTTTGTCGGGCTTGGTTTTCTTGATCCCGAGCCATTGACCTTCGGGCGCCAAGGATGAAGGGCCTCTCAAAGAAGGGCCGTACATATCTAGAATTTGGCCTACGGAAGCATCATGACAAGGACTTTGTCATGTTTGTGCATAATCCGTGCCAACACCGGATTGCCGTCGCCATAGCTATCAAATGGAGGAAAGTATATTTCGTTGACTCGCACCCAAATAGAAAAGACGAACGCGCCCCGCTGAAAAACTTTAATACAACAAAGGAGTGTTTCCCTAACCTACATCCGACCCCATGCATTTTTTTTCTTAATTATGTTACTAAAAATAGAAAAGAATGTGACCTTTTACATTTTACTCATGTGTAGCCTTGTTGAGCATGTTTTCAATCCGAAGGGGACAAGGACACAAAAGTTTACTGCTCACGCCAAGTATGCAAAAGTAATTGGTGTGCTTCTCCCCCGGTTGTGCACTTGCCACTTGGGTTTCCATTCAAATAATAACCACCGTGTTTCATATGTTTGCAAAGGCTTTGGGCGCAACCCGATAACAAGACATGTGGGTTCTACACGGTGCACCACTTGATGGTTGCGATGAATCAAGCTCATTTGGATTGTCACGAGGTAACTCGAGCAGCTCCATCTTGTGCCTATCTTTGTTTGGCGATAAAGACCATGTGTACAACAAACACCGATGGCTACCTTTTCTTTGTATTAGGATTTTGACTTGCGAGAGTGAACCGCTTCAATTTGGGTGATATTAGAGAGAAGATCGCCAAGTTTCTTATGGAACATGTCATCCACCGTGACGGGCGACTATTTTGATTAAATGAAACCGTGAGTTGCTTCGCGCCCTTGCTGCATCACGACCGAGGTGGATACATGCACGTGAACCGTGTTATTTGTGTTGTGAACAATGCGGGTGTGCCCCGAACAACCGGGTGCGTGTGAAGAACAATCCGATACACTTGAATTTTTAATGCCGCCGGGCGCCATTTGTTTGTGCTTGGACCTATGTATATGTATTATATAATGTATTAATTATATCAATGCCGCGGGTGTCGACGATTCTAAGCCGCATGTGCCCCGGTAACGTCATCATTGACACGCACTCGTCAACCGCCTAATAGGCGCCCTCAAGCCTCCGATAGTTCTGATTGTCTCGCCCCCCACGCGCCACGGTTGTTTTAGCAGATTTTTTCTTACCGGCCCTCGAAAATTGCCGCCCGAACGTCAACCTCGCGCATTAACCCGTAGCGTGCGCCGTCTTTAATTTTCCAAGAGTTACGGTCGATGGTCGTTGTAAGCGTCCTCAGAAGTCTCCGCGATAGGTACAAATTTATTTTAGGTGCTAAAAGCGTCAGAAACATAAGAAAACACGGTCGGTATTAAGAGCAAAATCAGAACGAATCCACGGTCCACAGACGATAAAACGTAAGGCGGTTCGTAAGTAGTACAAACCACGTACGCCACAGGCGGCGACGTCAGATGGGTGACGACAACGATGCATGTGCCGGTTGCATTTCGAATGTGTCTCAGATATGGAAAGCATCACGAGACTTTTATCGCCCGCAGTGTCCGTGAAGATTCTAATTACAAGCTATAAGCGCTACGGCAGCATATCCGTCCGACATGTGGCCTCGTTACGCACGCCCCTTGACACAGGGTCCAGATGCGGTGGTCGCCACAATCACATATTGGGCCCGTCGGCTTGCCAGAATTTGGAAGGGATACGCTTTTATTCACGCCGCTGTTCAGAACGCTACGTTAAAGCACAGCTTGCTCCATAGGAAAACTTGTCCGTAGGTACTGCTCACTACGACAAGCAAAAACGCCACAACACCGCTAAAACCGGTGATAAAGGATAAAGTGTGTTCTGAGACCCTCGGAAGGTTTTGGTCTGTAAAGTCGGACATTTAGAGACCCCAATGGGCGAGCGCGCTGCGCCGACCCCAGATGCCCTCAACGCGCGATCAGAAGCCTTTTTTTACATAGTGCTCTTCTCAAATTCGATGAAATATTGTGAGATTTCAGCCGCCCACTTGCCAAGTCTTCGTGAAGATTTACAACTTTGGAGAACATCTTTGAGCGGTTGGTTTGTTGGGATTCTTACTTTGTGTGCCAAAAATAATGCTTCAACTTTCTTGTTGCCATGAGTACCGCATATGCTATCTTCTCGATTTAAGAGTAAAATATTTTGGACCCGAGAGGGCTTCGGAGACAAAGTAGATTGGTTCTTGTTTCTTCGCATGGTCTTTTTCTCTTTCTTGTACTAAGACTGCACTTACAAAATTCTCGGATGCCGAGATGTACAAAAGTAGCTCTTGATCAACATTTGGTGTTGTTAATGTCGAAGGATTTGAGAGGTACTTCTTGATTTCTTCAAAAGCTTTTTGTTGCTCTTCGCCCCATGTGAAGTTTGTCTTCGCTCCTTTGAGTGCTTGAAAGATTGGAAAGCTTTTTTCGCACGACTTTGATATAATCTGTTTAGCGAAGCTAACCTTACTGCTAACTTTTGGATGTCTTTGATGTTCTTTGGCACTTCGCTTTTGCATAATTGCTTTTATCTTCTCTCGATTTGGATCAATGCCGCTTGCTGAAACTATACATCCGAGGATTTTGCCTTTTTGTACTCAAGGTACATTTCTCGTGATTGAGTTTGAGATTTGATTTTCTCAAGTTCTCAAATGTTTGTTTCAAGTCTTCCAAATGGTCTTCGCTTTTTTGCTTTTCACTATTATGATATCGACATATGCCAAAATTGTCTCGATTTGATCCTTGAGTGCTACCGAAGTCATTCTCGATGAAACTTGAACCGGCATTGTGAAGGCCCTCCGCCATTCTTTTGAAGCAGAGGGTTCAAAGGTGTGATGAAACTTGTCTTTTCTTCATCTTCTTTCTTCATGTAAATTTGGTGGTACCCCGAGAAACAATCGAGAAAGCTTAGCATTTCACTTCCTCATGGCTTGGTCGACAAGTGTGTCAATTCTTGGTAGAGGGAAGTTGTCTTTAGGGCGCTTTGTTGAGATCTCGTGAAGTCTATGCACATCCTCCATTTTCCATTGCTTTTCTTTACCATTACGATATTTGCCACCCAAGTTGTGAATTGACTTCTCTTATGACCTTCGCGTCAAGCAATCTTTTGCACTTCAAATTTTCGCGGCTATTGTTCTCGTCTTCAGAAATTTTCCTTAATTTTTGCTTTTTCGCTTTGTAGTTTGATCGATATTCAGGGCGATGCTCGATTATGTCTCTCGCGACTCTTCCAAATCTTTTGCCGACCATGCGAAGACGCCTTTGATTGCTTCTTAGGAAAGTTATGAGCTGCTCTTCTTCTTCTTTTTGCTAGGTTGGTGCCTATGATAACTTTCTTGTCTCATACCATTGGGTCTAGCAAAACTTCCTTGGTTTCTCGCCTTTGAACATGTCTTCGCTTTTTTTTGTGACTTCGCACTTTCCGCTTTCATTTTCGCTCTTCGATTTCTTCGATGGCTAAAACATTTCTTTGAGTCGGAGTTGAGTCTTTCGATATTTCTTGCTTCGCTTTGATTTCCATGAATTGAAATTGGTCCATTGATTGCCGGAACCTTCATACATAAGTAGGAGTAGTTTATGACGACGAAGATGTTTAGGCTTCCTCTTCCGAATATTGCATTGTATTGGCTATGCATTTCAACGACGCCAAATGCTACTTGCTCGTTCTTGCATTATTTTGTGTTTTGAACGATGCGGGCAGCACAATTCTTCCGATTGAATTTATCCTTTTTTCCCGCCGGGTTTACCAAAGGATATTCTCGCCCTTCCCAAATTTTGCCTTTTGATTTGCATTGCGTCTAGTGTTGATGCGAATAGTATATCACCGAGCTTCCTCCATCCACTAGGATTTTTGTAACATCCCATCCATCAATATTTGCTTCTATGACCATGGCATCCATATGTGGATAATCTTTGAGTTTCATGTCTTGTTCGTGAAAATGATTAGTTGGTGTGACCATCTTGTCTTCTTGTAAGGTCCCTCCATTGTTATTGCATTGACTCTTCGTAAATAATTTCTTCTCTCGTTGTTTGTTGCATGCTCTATGTTTGTTTCCTCCACAAAATGTCATTATTCTCGCCTCGCGCTTGTTTGCTGACACACCGGTGAGCCATTATTCAACATTTGGTGTGTTGTTTGCCACCGAAGCTTCAGGTTGTAAATTTTGTATTTGTCCCCATTGTGGCGGAGCCATTGCCAATGGTTGACAATTGTATATTGAGGTGGTCCTGGTAGCACTTGTTGGTTGTAACTTGGATCAAGTATGCCCGATTATGCTAAGTGCTTGCTTGAGACAAAAGTTTATTGATCTCGATTTTCCAATGATTTGCCCTCTTGTTGTAATTGTTCTATGCTCTTCTTCACCATTGGGCACATTTTTTTATGTGTGACCAGCCCTTTGCCATGGATGATGCAATACATCTCTTCGGGCTTTAGAATTCTTCTTTCCCCTGAATCTTTGATTGAAACCTCCTCTTTGGTCATTATTGAAATTTCGTTGTTGTACTCGGGCTTCACTTGGTTATTTTGTGCATGAATGTTGTCTTCGCCTGCTCATTATTGATTTGGTTTTACGCCGTGGTGGTTGATATTGATGGTGGTATGGTCTTCGCCGAAATTTTGTGGCTTGAACTGATTATTTGACTTCGCTTGATTTCTTTGTGCATTCTCTTCTTCGCCTTCTTTCAAATCATCGTCCCCGATCTTGCATATTTTGAATTTCTTCATATAGTTGAGCAACAGTTGTTGGTTTCTCTCTTTTGAGGTGCGAAGACAACCGTCCGGCTCTAAGGCCCCCGATTGCGGCGATGATGACGACTTCGTCCGATACTTCGAATTTGGGTCTTCATTTGGATGAATCTCTTGTAGTATTGAATTATTGGTTCTTTTGAGTATTGCTTGATGTCAAAATGTGATCATCACTTGTTAAGTCTCAGGTGTTGGAATCCTTGGAAATCAACTAGTAGAGTTGTTCGAGTTGTTCCCAACTTTTGAGGGATCTTGGCTTGAGTGAAGCATACCACTTTTGAGCTGGTCCTTTCATTGCCATGATAAGTGCCTTCGCCAATGTTTTATCATCTCCTCCTCCCCGATTCAACGGCCGCTTCAAAGCTCATCAAGAATTGCCTTGGATCTGCCAAACCCTCGCATAAGTTGGTATGACGTTGAACTTGAAGCCTTTTGGCCATTTTGCCATTTGTAAGTCCAATCGATAATGGAGATTCGGGTCGATCGTGACTATTGCCTTCTCATTGCTTTGATTTGTCTTGACTTCGTTTGTTATGATAACTTCGCGATCTTGATCATTGAGCTCTTTGCTTAGTCTTTTAGCTCTCCATCGCCTTCCCTATTCTCTGCTTCAATGTCTTTTCTCTGGTTCTGGCTTTGCAAGCCTCAAGTTCTTTTCTTCTTTTTTGATCAATTCTTCTTCTAGTTGTTGCAACTTTCTTGCTTCTTCATTTTGATCTTCGTGTGGGATAACTTCTTTGGAAACGTTGTCTTCGCCGTTCTTGAACTTCATCTTCCGTTGCTTTTTGCGCCGCTTGCGACACTTGCCGACTTGTTCTTGGGAGGCCTTCCCATGATTCTTTTTTATGCGTGTTCGTGAGGTAGATCGTTGCTCACACAAACGGTGGGCCAAGATGTTGGGTGAATGCTCAACACAACATGTTATTGATGATGATATGGTTTACAAAGTGGCCATTCAACATGGCGACACAAAAAAATATCGTGGGGTATTTATAGGCCCCCCTCGACTTCGTAGTTGTACAAAAATGTTAAGAATTCCAAAATGAACTTCTATAATGTATCTATCTCAAATAAGATGTATTTTTTGTCTCCTCAGTAGCTTCATACATGATCTTCATCTTCACGACGCTCTTTATTCCTTTGGAGATGACTTTATGACTCTGGGCTTAAGCCGATATGACCATCTTCGCCGGAATCTTGGTTTTAATCTTCTCAATCTCATATTTGTTGTTTTCTTGCGAAGCCACTTCCCTTCAAAAGTTACCTTTGGTCCTTAAATTCGTTTCTCTCTTATGACCGGTTCTTGCATCCCGAGATTATCAAAGTCCGGGGCGAAAGTTAAAAATAGAAATCAAAGTTAGATCCCAACAGGTGATATCCGAATATCCATCAAGGAAACAAAAGTAAGAATGTTTTGCCAATCGTTCTAACATTTCATCAATGAAAGGCAATGGAAAATGATCTTTCCTTGTGGCTTTGTTTAGTTTTCTATAATCTATGCACATTCTCCATCCTCGTAATGTTCTTTGAGGAATCAATTCATTCTTATTATTTTTAACAATTGTCATGCCTCCTTTCTTAGGCACAACTTGTACAGGGCTTACCTACTCGCTATGTGGCAATGTGATATATAATCCCTAAGTAACAACTTAAGAACTTCCTTCTTAACTACATCTCTCATCGCATTATTGAGTCTTCTTTGAGATTCTATAGATGGGGGTATATCTAGATCTGTAGGAATACGATGAGTGCAGAGAGCAGGACTAATTCCTTTTAAATCATCGAAAGTGTGTAGCCTAAGGTCGAGCGATGTTTTTCTAAGACGCTTATCGCCCGAGAGTCCTGCTGCGAGTAAGTTTATCATTTATGATCACAGGGAGACTCGGATCTTGATTTAGGAAAGCATAAGTGAGGCCCGGTGGTAAAGGTTTAAGTTCAATTGGAGGTCTAGGTGGGTTCTCAAATTCATCTAAAGGTTCTCAAGTAGTAGGATTCTCATCCTCTTCTTCAATAAAAAATTTCGAATCGCCCCTCTTGATTAGATTCCACAAAATATTCTACAATGGCCACTTTAACTTCCTCCATAGGATCTGGTTCGACAAGACTTCGGATTTAGCATGAATGGCTTGGACTATAGGTAATGAAAATTGAAGATCTTTGTCTAGCATGAATTGCTTCTTTTTTTCTTTTCTTTTTTTGCTTTACTATTGCTTCTAATATTTAAAAACCCTGCATAGATGAGATTTTCACTGACGGTAGATGCAACTGTCTGCCACTAGCTAGTTTTCAGGTTTTTAAAGAACTGGTTTGATCGATCTGACAATTTTTCCACCTAAGGTATTCGTTTGATCAATATCTTTTTTTTATTAAGTAGACTGCAAGGGCTGTCATTGATTAGAATTAATGGTCATTGGTCAATTATAGTTTAACATGATGTCACCTTGATAAAAGAAGTAAATCTGACATGATCCAGAGGCATTAGAGGAAATATAAACTGAAAGATAGATGAACAAAAGGTACTGTATGACTGTTATATACAATGAGTGCTCCAACTGGTCCTTCGTTTTCTGATATTTGGGTTCAGAAGCCTGTATGTTCAGTACTGTACCTCATGACCTCGGCGCTTTTGAACCCAACTGGTCAATTAGCGAATTAAAATTTAGCAAGTGGGCACTTTTTATTGAACAATGATAAGAATTTTAATAGCACCACCCACTACTGTACCTCATGACTTGCACAAACAAAGCAGTTGAATGGTTGGTCTACCTAAAGGATGCTTTGAACAGAGGGCTCTTGGAGTTTTCAGCAACTCGTCTTCCGTTGCATCTCCTTTAACTCTCATCTGCTCTCCGTTCGCTGTGGAAGGCACCATGGCATCTGGTACTTATTGAAGGAAGGGCTCTGATGTCCTGCTTATTCTTCTCACTGGACATGTCTGATTTGCATCTACTGACCATACAGAGGGAGGAGAATCTGATTATTCCCCGCAAGAAAGTCTGCAAGGTACTTCACCTGTCTCTGTTGAACCCCTGTGAAGAGATCCTGTTGGAAGCAATCTCCAGATCTCCATATTCATCACCCTCATATCAGTTGACTATTCAATTATTCAGGTAAGTTTCTAGTTCTAGTATGTCTAATTACTTAGGTAGTAGATGTTATTCGCCTTACTGTCTACTAATCTCTTGGTCAGATTTCTGATTGTTCTCTGTCATCTATTCCACTAGGGACTTTTCTCCCGCGTTCTCTTGGTACGAAGAAGAAATATATCCGAGAGAATTAGTGGACACCTCACAATTCATGTGGCTGTAGCAAAAAAAAAATCTATGTCATGCCGTAAAAAAATAATAATTATTTTCCAAGCTCATAGCAAGGGTTTCATATATCTAATGTAAACATAAATTGATGAAATCGAAATATGAATATGAATCTTAGAGAGAGAAAGGAACCCTGAAAAAACATATTATGAAAGGAAACTTCGATTTTATGTGCCATACCAAAGAACAGACTTTTAGTTTCGTTGGTGCTAGCTTGGGATAATAACGTATCCGCATGCAAGGATCTACGATATGTTGTGATGGTCTGAGTTCCAGATTAAGAACCGCATGGAATCTAGCTTAACACCATTACCGAGAACGCCATTTAAAGAAACGG
Organism: Hyparrhenia diplandra; assembly: GCA_015847255.1. Taxonomy (NCBI): domain Eukaryota; kingdom Viridiplantae; phylum Streptophyta; class Magnoliopsida; order Poales; family Poaceae; genus Hyparrhenia; species Hyparrhenia diplandra. The sequence continues at coordinate 50,004 of JADLZK010003381.1, read as the reverse complement.
GGCATCGATATCTCCGGCGCGCAGTCTAGATCTTGGCGTCAAGCCCCCCCTCATTGTCTTGCGGCGGCGGTGGCGCGGGCAGATGGGCAGGTTGGCGCGCGCGTGAGCATCCAGTCATCGGCGACGTAGTCGTGGTGGACAAAGGGTGCCCACACGCCGGCGACACACGAACCTCCTCCCCGCCGTGTAGTACTCCGCCCGGGAACACCGCGCATTCCTTCGGCTCATCGCCGCCCTCGGCGGCACGCACCGCCTCGCCATCGCCTGCAGGGTCCTGCATCACCTGCACCAGGCACCACAGACGGGGGATCTCCCCGAGTGCGCGCTTGGTCTCCCTCGGTAACAGCCGGCCCTCTGCCGCTGGCTGCGCCTCGTGGTTGTTGCCGGGGCGGCGGCCACCAAAGATGGTGTTGAGCACGACGTCACGACATGCGAAGACGAAGATCAAGATGGTGGTCGCCTCCCGCCCCACTTCTACACACACCACGGTCGATTGTTTATTAGATTTATATAGAATTGATTGGGTGGAACAGGAACCGCAGTTGGTTGATCCAATTCTAGTGGATCACTCAATGCCGTGCCTCTTCGCTTGCATGCTTTGTGCCTCTTCGTTTGGAGCTGCGGAACCGCCCCGGTGGAATTTTTTTTCACTTGTAATACCCAAATATAAAAAAATGTAGAAAACAGGTGAGAAAGGAAAGCAGGTCTTACTCACTAGGAATAGTGATTGTTGCAATAACTGTGGGCTCCCAACAGGCTGTTACACGCTTTCCGAGATTCAAGCCAAAGCAGCAGGGTTCTCAACTTGCACCTTGCTGATAAAAACAACCTAAAAGTTTTAGTATCCTACCAGAAAACCAAGGTAGTAAATACAATTATGAGTGCACACCTTCCATCACCATATTAAAAAAATATAAGGTACTGTTGGTATGGTCGATATGACATGAGCTCCATATTCCTAAATAAATGCAATGACAATCAGAACCTCAAGGCAATTTAAAGGCCACACAAATTATTTACACTATATCACATCTTATATTTTCCTCTTTTTTGCCATCATATTCCAATTTCCCCCTTATATGTTCAAATGAATGGAAGAATTTCAAGGCTAACACAGGGTAACCAATGTACTTAAAATATTAAAATATATAGGACTGTTAACCTTATGAAAAAAAGATATTCTCTAGCTTTTTTCTGCAAAAATATTTCATGCCTCAAAGTTACAAATTTCCTCGAGATACTTAACATAATAATTAGGAGTGAAGCTCTTTAATTACTTTTTCGAAATCAATTGATGTATTGTTTGTGCTGAGTAAAAAAAAAATGCAATAGCAAAAAGTAGCATATCAAAGTTATGCAAAAAAAACTATACTTGTTCAAGCCGCTGATGGAAAACATCCATGTGTAGCAATCCTAGGAAGCCACATCTATAAAGCAGTCATAGAAAAAAAAGTAAAGTCATGTCCCATACTCAGTGTATTGAAAACAACAGAAGCAAACTACTTCGCATGTACAAAAATCTGGTACAGTGGTACCTGAATCCCATGCCAAGTGCATTGCTTATCTCCTTGTAACATAGACACTGGCATCATTACATGTTAGTTTCTCAATCGCATGGTTAAGAGCTTCAAAGTCAGAACCATCAGCAGGATAGAGACCAGAGAAGACCATGTGTTTTGCAGACTTGAAACCTTTAAGGATATTCTGTATCATGTCGCATACAACCAGAAACCTGAAAGGTATTCTGTATCATGTCACATACAACCAAAAATGAAAAGAAAGGGGATATGAAACAATGTTATAGGAGTTTAGGACTGCAATAGATCATTTGTGTTCTTTTCGGGCTAAATCATACAAAATGAAAAGTGAAAAAAATGCAGACGAGGCCATAAAATGTTTTGAGACTGGGATTCCATACCAGGAAGTGGTTCGACAGTGCACTTCGCCTGGTGAAGGGTATCACCAATGCGTGCTTCTTTAGTCTGAACGCATTCCACTAATAGCATATCCAACTTGCCCAGTGTAGAGAACTCCAGTAGGTTTAAACTTAGGGTGCATAATCCCGACATCAAGAACTTCATATGCATGACCAATTGCAGCTGAAGCAATCTTATCACATTTACGCAGAGCACCATCAACAATAGCAACATGGCAAATCACTCCTTTGTATATTCATCATAGTAGGAATCCAAAAGCAACATCCGTACAGGTGCATCACAATTCCCAGGTGGGGAAGGTGTGTGTTCAATAACAGCAGGCAATACCTTGCATACATGTCATTCAGATTCAGTCAATTCTCAAGTAACACACATGGAGCCAACAAATTACAAAAACCAGGCATTTAGTAATCATAAATCAGTACAGATTTCAGGTTCAGGCAATAATATTTCAGATTTCAGAACACTCCAAAGGAAACAGAAGAGAGAAGCAGGGGACGGAGAGCACATACCAACCTTGGGCCTTGGGGCTTCAGCTTAGGGAGGACACCGACGGGGAGGGACCACCATGACACAGGCGCCCACGCACTCGATTGCCAGCGAGAAGACCAAGACCGGGCACGCATCCCCGCCTGGGCTCCTGGGGCGGACCTCTTCTTCCTCCTCGTCATCGCCGCCGCCGTCGGAATCGCTGTCCCAGTCCATCACCGCGGGAACCCTAGCTCATGCCGGGGTGGGTTGTGGTCGGAGCGGCGGGTGCTGCGGATGGCGCGGGGCGAGGAGGCCGGATTTATACCGTGGCGCGACATGGAATCGGAGGAGGCAGGGGCGGCAGCCGGTGCGGAAGGGGATCGAAGGGGAGGAGGCGCGCAGCCAGTACGTGCGGAAGAGGAAGGGGAGGAGGCGGGCGTACGGAGACGCTTCGTGCGTGCGTAGGAGCGAACGGATGCGGCAGGTGGGATGCGGGACCCACGGATGATGCGGGCTTCATCACAGTTTAGAGAAACTCCCAAGTGGAGGTTTCCCATATAGAAGGTTTAGATGTGCTGCTTTCTCCGAGAGCAATAAATAGCTTTAAATCTCGTTGGTCACTGAGGATAGCTTAATGCTTTCGTGAGCTGATCATCTGTCCAAAACTGTTTTTCTGCAAGATGATTTCTCTTTATACCTAGTATCCATTTTACTTGTTGGAAGATACTGTTTCGTAAGGCAAGACTTTTAGCTATGATTCAATTGTTTACATGTTACGTTTTCAAAAAAAAAAATTGTTTACATGTTTTTGTCATGCCACTGCAATTACAACATAGAAGACAGTGTGTGAGAATATGATTTTAGTTAATGTTCAAGAAGATGCATCAGAAAATTGGAATGCCATAATTTCACAAGAAATAAAATTTGCAATAACGTAAACTGTGATTATGTTTCCATAGTTATATTTCTATAGGTTTTGTCTATGAGATGCTAAGTAAGATGCCCGTCAGTGACCCTCCAGCAGAGTCAAACAAATGGTTGGCCACACTCATGTAAAAGTGCTAAAAACTTTTAATTCATATACAGAATAAAAAGCATGTTAACCCTCACCAAACTACTGAATTCATCAATCACCACTGAATGGAACACGGTTGGTGCATATATTACCTACTCATTCATATGCATTCTGCTAACCTAGGAGTTATTTATAACTATTTACTGTGACTGTTTTTAACTGTTTCACAAGTACTAGTACTAATGCTATGCAAAAGATATATCATTTATGCCACCTAAGAAGCTATCACTAGACATTCTTGGGGTAAAAGAAGACCTTAATGAACTACAACAAAGAATGGAATATATACAGTGTCTTCTTATTGATGCTGAGCAAAAGAGAAATGAAGACTCAACGGTTAGCAATTGGCTTAGTGAGCTGAAAGATGCTGTTTATGAAGCTGATGATATTATTGACTTGGCCAAATTAGAAGGAAACAGGCTACTAGCAAACCATCCTTCACAAAAAAATTCTACTGCATGTACTGGATGTCTTCCTCATATTCAAAGACGTCATGAGATTGCCATCCGTATTAGGAACTTCAACACTAAACTTGAAAAGATTTTAAAGCAGGGTGAACAACTTAAGCTTAAGACTATGCAGCTGGAAGCAATTGTTTCAAAAGTGAGTCAGATGAAAACTTCCCCAATTGTGGAGCCTAACCTTGTGGGGAAGGAAACTGCACTTGCATGCACAAGGTTAGTGGATTTGATTCTTGCACACAAGGAAATTAAACCATACAAGGTTGGAGTTGTTGGTACAGGAGGGGTTGGGAAAACTACTCTGGCCCAAAAGATCTATAATGACCACAGAATAAAAAGGAAGCTTTAGTAAACAAGCATGGATTTGTGTTTCTCAACAGTATTCTGATATTTCAGTTTTGAAAGAAGTCCTTCGGAACATCGGAGTTGATTATAAGCATGATGAAACTGTTGGAGAACTTAGCAGAAGGCTTGCAATAGCTGTCGAAAATGCAAGTTTCTTTCTTGTTTTGGATGATAATTGGCAACATGAGGTGTGGACTAATTTACTCGAGTCCCATTAAACACTGCAGCTACAGGAATAATTCTTGTCACAACTTCGCAATGATGCAGTTGCACGAGCAATCGGGGTGGAAGATATTCATCGAGTAGAATTGATGTCAGAAGAAGTAGGATGGGAGTTGCTTTTAAAGAGTATGAACATTAGCAAGGAAAGTGAAGTAGAAAACCTACGAGTTCTAGGGTGTGACATTGTTCATTTGTGTGGTGGCCTTCCTCTTGCAATCAAGGTTACAGCTAGTGTTCTAGCGGCTAAAGAAAAAACAGAGAGTGAATGGAGAAAGGTAATAAGTAAGAGTATTGCGTCCACGAGCAAGCTTCCTAGTGAGCTAAGTGGAGCTCAGTATTTGAGCTATGATGAGCTACCACGCTATTTGAAGCAATGTTTTTTTGTCTTCGTGCCTTGTATCCCAAGATTTTAGCATGCATCGTGATGATCTTGTGAGGTTTTGGGTTGCGAAGGTTTTGTTCAAGAGCAAGAGCAACAACTTCTAGAGGATACAGCGTAAGAAAATTACTATGAATTGATATATAGAAATCTCCTTCAACCGAGAACCTTTCTATGCTGACTATTCTAAGTGTAAAATGCATGATCTTTTAAGGACGCTTGCTCAACATTTATCTGGTCGATACTTTTTGCGGAGATAAAAATCATTAGAGGCTAGATCTCTGTACAAACTAAGACGTGTTTCAATTGTTGCGGGAAAGGAGTTATCAATTTCTCCTAGTGTTCGGAAGGGCAGATTGGAGTAATGGACTCTTATTACCAAGTGTAATGGATTAAAGGTTGACAATACAATTTTTTGAAAAACTCATAAAAAGATCCGAGTTCTGGATCTAACAGTGCAGTTTTTACCGAAAGTGTTCCTGATTGTATTGGAAGTTTGATCCACTTAAGGTCACTTGATCTTCGTGGTAGTGACATATCTTATCTACCGTGAGTCTATTGGTTCTCTTGTAAATCTTCGGATACTTGAACTTGGATGATTGTGATGCATTGCACGATCTCCCATTAGGGATCACTTTCGATTATGCAACCTAAAGCGCCTTGGTCTTGATAATACAACAATAAATAATGTACCAAAAAGGGATATGCAGATTGAAGCTTCTTAATGACATAGAAGGATTTCCAGTTGGTGGTAGCCGTGTGTCGCCAGATAATACAATGCAAGATGGATGGAGCATGCAAGAATTGGATCCTCTTTTTGCAGTTGAGGAAGCTTCAAATGGTTAAATTAGAAAGGGGAGCTACTTGTAACACTAATTCACCGATGGACAAAAAGTATCTAAAAGAATTACAGTTCTACAGTAATCGATCGTATCGATAATCCATATTCGAAGATGATATTATTAACATAGAGCGGACTTTTGAGAATCTTATGCCACCACACAACCTAGACTATCTAACTATTATAGGATTCTTTGGTTTCAGATATCCCACTTGGTTAGGTGCTTCTACCCATTTGCCATCAATGACATACTTGCAGCTAATGCATTGCAAATCATGTGTGCATCTTCCACCAATTGGTCAGCTCCCCAACTTGAAATATCTAAAAATCCAGGGAGCAACTCAAGTTAAAAAAAGATTGGACTTGAACTTCTTGGCTGTGGGATGAGCAATTCTAGGTCTAGAGAGGCAATAGCTTTCCCCAACCTTGAAACATTGGTCATATGGGATATGCCTAATTTGGAGGAGTGGTCCTTTGTTGTTGAAGAGGAAGTAAGAGAAGCAGGTAATGTAGGAGGAAACAATGGAGCTACTGCAAAGGAAGAAAGGGAAGACCGCCAATCTCCAAGGATGCAGCTGATGCCACGTTTGAAGGAGTTGCAACTTGACAGCTGCCCCAAGCTGAGAGCTCTCCCGTGGCAGCTTGGACAGCAGGCCACAAGCTTGAAGGAGCTGCAATTAAGAGATTTGGGCAGCCTTAAGGTGGTGGAGAACCTTCCATTCCTATCAAAGGCACTTCTAATTGTGAAGTGTCAAAGCTTGGAGAAGGTCTTGAATCTTCCCAAACTGAGAGAGATGAGGGTAGCTCGCTGTATGAACTTAAGACATGTTGAGGAGTTGGACAAATTGGAGAAGCTCTGGCTTGATATCGGAATGCAGGACTCGTCGTTGTGGATGGCTAGTCTGAAAAAACAACGCCAAGAGTTAAGTGGGGAACATTTGGAAATCTACCTATATGGTCTTGACCTTGAGGCTGAGAGACAAATGGTTAGGTTGCAGCACATGCACAAGGTACATTTGTGTCTTCTCGCTATCTTATTTGATATTTATACTCCAGATGCTTTGTTCCCTTGTTGTTTTGGCCACCATTTAATGCTCCTTTTCTTGTTCTCTTTTTTATGTAGTTTTCACTAGCATCTTGATGTTCTGGATATGCATTTTCTGGAGGAAGGATATGCATCTTTATTAATGAGGATGAAGCCAGATACTCTTTCCATTATTGTAAAATTCTATACTTGAACCTAAGGAAAGGCTCTGTGTTCTATACTTGACACTTGCGAACACAAGAAGGAAAATGCAGTAGCATGGCTTATTTGAAATCTATGGTCTATGTTGTTTAGTATAGGTATCTATGTATGCACGTTTTGACAAAAAGTACTTGTATGATATTTGTGTCCCTGAATGTTATTATTATTTATGAGGCCTATATCATGCATGTGGCATGAATCTGTAGTTGAACCTGTGGGATGAAGGACAACATATGCTGTTATTGTGAAGTATAAGTGAATTGTCCAACCCTACTCATTAAGTTAAGCTTTTGGGTTCAACTGGTTTGAACGGTCTCGAGTTCTAATCCTAGCTAGCGTATTTAAATTAAATAATTGTTGTTCACTCCAATATTCCACATCTAAAGCCTAGGGGAGTCTCTACGTAAGGAGTGTTGAAGTATAAATGAATTATGAACCTATCTCCATCAACTTAAGCTTTTTGAGTTGAACGGGACCGGTACATACAACTCAATACTTATGTCCTCACTTCTAACTTGAGTTGAACAGGTCGGTATATACAAATCCATACTTATCTCCTCACTCCTAGCTTAGTATTTGTGACCCTATGCTCTGTTCTTCCTACAGCTCTCCACTGTCTGACCATGCCAAGGTGGTGATAGTAATACTCATGAGGCAATTGAGAGTGTAAGCAAACTTGCCCGTACGTGTATGCAAATTCTCTTTTGGAAGATTGAGCCCAACTGGGTCGGCCATCCATGACAAGGATTGGTAATGTCTGCACCTTCCAATGGTAGTGGTGAATTGTTCGCAAGGATAGTACAAACTGTGTCCGGTCGTGGATTTGCATGTCGACAATAGGATAATCTATATCTATACCTACTAATAAAGAGAAGAAATTTCTTGTCCATCTTTTTGGGTCTGCCTTCCCGTTCACCTTTTATTTTGCCTGCCCTCCGAAGTATAGGGTCGCTACGAGTCGGTTAGGACTTACGAAGTTACGAGTCCTGTCCCAAATTGCTACGAGTCAGTTAGGAAGTTACGGGTCTGTCCGCACAGCTTGTCCTTTCCGTATACTTTTCATCGGGCCTCGTTGTCAGCAAGCAAGGTTAAGAGACTGAACCCATAAAGAATCGATCAAACGCAAATCAAACAAACGAGTCCGCCGTTTTTCTGATTGCCTTTTTTTTCCCCTACCGAGCAATCCGAGTACCGCACGAGTACGTACCGGTATTAACCCAGCCTTCTCTCTTAAATGATCTCCACGGTTTTGTTTCTTGTTAATTGCATCCATCCCTTATCGCCGGCCGTTACTAATTCATACGACGACGTACATGCAGCGGCGCCATTCCTGGGGTACGGCAAGTTCTGCGGGTTCCTGTACAACGTACGGCTGCCCCGGCGAGCAGCTGCGTGACGCGCAGCACACCTGCTGCATGCACCATGACAACTGCGTCCAAGCAAAGAGCACGTCTCTAACTACATACTACACGTCAAGCTCCAGTCATCGTGCATCTTCACTTGAATTGCTAGCATGAACGTGGGCTGATCTGAGATGCGGCCGGCTGCACGTATATGTGCAGTGGACTGCCTGATGAGCACGTCCTTGCAAGACGCTGCTGGACTGCATGATCGACGAGGTCATCGACGTGATCATGGTCGTCATAGAGGCCGGGGTGCTGCACCGTACCTGTTCTACTTACAGCCAGGAGAGGTTCGCAGTCCAGTCAGAACTGGGATTGGATTCGAATACTACTCCTATGATCCTTCCTATCTTGGGTATGTTGGACTTGAACTAAAGTTTGAGTTAGATTTCCGCGTTGCGGACTTGGTGTGATGGATGTGTGATTTTTTTTTTTTGACAACAAAAGGATGTGTGATTTGCTTTTCCTATTTATTGGTGTTTAGATGGACGTAATACTCACTTATTTTATTGGACCAATATCTAATTCACTGCTTATGTAGGGGTTAATATTTTATTTGATATAGGATTTGATGTATTATTAAAAATATGGTTATTCCAATTAAACCATAAAAAAGAAATATGCAGCTTTAGATGACGACCACATGACATATTTGCTATTGGGACAAATACTGAATAATAAAATTCTTTATCCCGTGCAACGCACGGGCATGTTTTGCTAGTAACAATAAAGCGGATGTTGATGTGAGGCTGCTGCCATTGACTGAATTTGCGGACTATTCCAAGCTCGCTTGTTTGAACGAGGAACCTCGGTCGTCATTTTCCATGATATCGAATGTGGTACTCTTATCCTCAGTAAAGGCACTGTTTTATGGACGATAGTGAAGAGCACAGCAAAGGAATCTGCCAATGGCAGTCTGATAATGCTGATGGGTGCCAGATAAAAAAATTGAAAAATATTCCATAAACCTTGAATTGTAGATATAGTTGGACATGCAGCCCGTGCCCTGTCGCACGACCCGTGGGTTCGGGTTTTGGCCCGCCCTAGCACGCCCGAGGCCTCGTGCCGTGCTTTGGGGGCCCACCCTGGCCGTGCCACGGCCCAGCCATTCTGCTAACTCCGCACCTCTAGTGGCCCATCGGCCTGCTAACAACTCCACTTCCAAAGGCCCATCGACCTGCTAACCATTCCCTTCCACCCTCTCGACTCGCACTCCTTCCCAATCCTTTCCGGCTCAGGACCCTCTCTACTCGCCGACGGCGTGGGAGCAGCGAGGCCGGCGGTCTGGCGCAGGAGGCGGTCTGCGGCGGCGGTGGCAAACGGCGCGAGGAGGAGCCTAGGCGGCGTCCTGTCGTGCTTCCCTGCGCTTCACGTGTCGCCGAGCCCGCCCGATGGCCCAACAGGCCATGCTTGGGCCATAGGCCGAACACGGCTTCCCGCCTCGGCACGGCCCGACAGAACGCGGCGGCCTGAGACGGCATGACGTCTTGCTAGCCCGGCACAGCCCGACAAAACACGATGGCCTGAGACGGCACAACGCCTTTGCTGGCCGGCATGGCCCAATGGCCATATTGGTAAAATCCTACTTTCTACTTAAAATGCATTGAAAGGTTTGATGATAACGATGCAGGAATGTGCAAGAACGACAAAAAGGCTGGTGGTAACGCTGCTAGTACATATTTCTCCTACTAATCCTGTATTAACTCTTACAATTAGCATTTATTAATTCATTTACGAGGTGCCCCCTATATATCTTCTCTTTGTGGCACAAAAGTCGCACAAAGCATATTGAGATAGCAGTTGTTCGTGAAAAGATGTCTTGACGACAAGTTTGCGTGCTACATGCCATTCTTCGGCATGTGGACTGCAAGTGGTGAGTACTCTTTGGAATCCGCTTATCAAGCCTTTTTCCTCGGGTCGACCAAGCTCTTGGGTGCCAAGGAGCTGTGGGGACTGTGACGCCTCCCAAGGTGAAGTTCTTCTTTTGACTGGGTCTCCATGGTCGGGCTATGGATGGCGGATCGACGATGCGCCATGGGCTGCAACCAAGCGCGGATTGCATGCTTTGTTCGCAGCTGTAGGAAACCTCCAACCACCTCCTCCGTGCTTGTGTTTATACTAGGGAGGTGTGGCATCGCATCCTTCAGTTTGCTAATCTTGGCCGCCTTTCTCCCACTTCGAGCGACATCTTGTGCTTTGGTGGCTGACGTCAAGAAGTCAAGTAGCGAGGGTATTCCGAGGAAGGGATTTGACTCATTGGTGTTGTAGGTTTGGAAGGAGCGGAACCGGAGGACCTTCAACAGCGTCACACATGTGCCGGCTGAGCTGGTGACCTGCATTAGAGCCGAGGCCGATGAGTGGGTGGCCGCGGGGTACAGCAGCTTGGCGCTGGTGGTCGCCGTGGTGCAAGGTCACTAGCCCAGACGGTGCTCCGTTCTATTGTCTTTGAGAGCAAAATTGTTTCTCTTTTTTAGTACGACCTTTCAGCTGTGCCATTCGAGCCGGCGATTTGTGTAAGTGTTTGTCATGTGCGCGGCAGCCAAGGCTCCTTAGCTAATGCGTGCATCGTGATGAACTCTAATTTCTCTTAATACAATACGTGTAATATGCACGGTCTCAAAAAAAAAAAAAAAAACATTCCTCTTGCCGGTTCGCAGTATGTTATAACTGAAGGTGCCTGTACATTGTGCAATGAGATTAGATCCAGCCTTTGCGTCTATGATCCTCCCACTTACTGTACAGGAGTATTAGACACATATATTTGTGTTGGATTCACATCGGTAATGTAACACAAGTCATTCCTGGTCTATATATATGAAATGTGACCACACTCAAGAGGTACGGGGTGTTCTCCTGATTCATCGTCTCAACTTATTTTGCCTGCTTTTACAGTAACAAGCTCTTAGGCCAAATGTATGACTGATGAAACAAAGGGAGATCTACTAAGGTGTGTTGAATGACAGGTCATCTGCGTGGTTGACGTTTTTTTTTTTTTTTGGGGGAGAGAGATGGAACTGGAGGGGCTTGCGCCCCTACTGGGATTTTATTAAAACTTAAAAGTCTCAAATTTACGTGACGGATGTATTAGTATTGTTGTCACAATCAATGCGGCAATGCATGCTTTTTCTTTTTCATGATCTTGACTCACTTTGCTTCTTCTAGACTAATGCACTATGTGACAATGACAAATAAGGGTCCAGGTATAGCCGTAAAGGGCAGGTTATATATGGGGATAAGACTGGAAAAGAAATAAAACTACATGTCTGTCCTGTCCATGAGGCTGTAGAAATTGACTCGAAAATACTATCTTAACCAACATTCACCAAAAAAAAAAACTGTGCGTACCTGATTCTGTATTTTTCAGAAAAATAACTGAAGTTGTTGATTTTAGAACAACAGATTTGCACCAACACATATTTGATAGAAATATTTTCATCAAATATTCTGGAAATACTCTCTCCCATTCCGGAAAAGAATACAGTTCTAGTTTAATACCAAATCAAATTAATTTCAATAACAAGTTTATATATAAACTAGAGATATACACATGGAAGTAACTACGCCCCCTGGAACTAGAAAATAACTTTGTAGCATGTTTACACAATATAATTAATGAGAGAGAGGCAGGTGAGGTGGTTATACTAATTTGATTTCTTTTTTCTGTCAACCAAACATGGTTGGTGTCTTCAACTGCCCAGAGGAATTGGAACTGTTCAGAAGAATAACAAATTGGAAGCCATAGGACAAAACCGAATCCAGTTGGATGTGCGCGCGTGTACAATAATGTAACTATGGGAATATACAGCGCGATGAGCAAATGGTGGTTTGAATTGTTCTTCTTGATGACTGGCTGAGTGCAGAATGGGTTCAATGAATCAGCTTAAGAAAACCTTACGGAATATGCAACTCGCATTATAACTGTTTACCTAATCTATCAGTTTTGGTGCTTAATTAGCTTCCTCATCAAAACTTTCTGAAAAGCTCAGTTGCTTCTTCACTTGATTAATGACCATAGTTTATCAAAATTCAGAAAAGGGTTAAGTGAGGAGCCTCAGCGGTAGTGGAGTGGAATGGTTGGGAAGTTTTGATAAAGAATAACAACTTGACAAGAATAGGACAAAAGGATCTAGTTTAATTGGCATGCACAGCACACAAGGAACAATAAGTGGATGTTGATGTGATGACGCGACCATTGACTGGATTATTAGCTAGTGGACTATTCCACCAAGCCAATTTGTTTGAACGTAGAACGGGACGTCCGTCGTTATGTTCCACGTACTTGAATGTCCATGTCGTACCTAAACGGTCTCCTGAAAACACTGTTTAATAGGCAGTCTGGTAGTGATGACTGGAACAACTGAACTCTCCGCTTACTGAGGTTGGACTGGACAAAACCACATGCATCCATGAATAATAATATCTTATATACATCTTCATATCGGATAAATGAAAGAAAAATGTACTTGCCTGTATTTCTTGAAATCTTTGATGACAAACTCACAGTATGTCAATCAATACCTACGATTTACCAAAATGCAAGGGAGGACAAAGGGGTGTCTATGCCATGTTTTTTTATTTCTAATTTATTATTCATATATGGCAATTCTCATGCCGTCCAAGTCCATTACAAAACAAAACAGAAGCTCCTGTAGTCAGGACAAACATCTGAACTGTGCCAACAATCGTGCAATTGCCTGTCCATTTTGTGCACAAATCTTCAGAGGGTATTCAATTATATTTTTTCATATGTTTTTCCTAGGTTAAACAAGAAGTTGGATGTCTCAAGTCTTCTACGGGGAGGACTATTGACTTGATATTGTTTCACGTAAGTTTAGAATCATACACAGTATATATATAGTCTTCAATTTCAACAGGTTCAAGAACATTTGGTAGCATATGTACAACTTTTTTTGATAAAATATTTATGTACAACTTCCTTCTTTTGTTTACATATGTCATATAGGACATGTTTCCTATATACTGTAGCTAATATAAACCTGTTTTTCTTATCTGGCAAACATATATAATTCACAGAAAACAAACTATCCTGTCAAAATTGCAGTGCCTCTCTTGAGCCCTCTCAAATCCATGGCGTCCACGCACTCCGCTCTGCCCTGATACCTGACCATCAGCCTCAGCAGCTCAGTAGCATTCTCCTTGGTTTCCTCTCTGCACCCAGCCTGCAGAAGCAACAGCACCTTCTGGAGGGCGCCCAGCTGCAGCGCCTCGACGACGGCGTGCCGCCTAGCCGCCCCTGCCGCCGCGTCTTCGTCTTCCGGGCATTTCTTGCAGATGCGCAGCAACGCCGACACGACGAGCGCGGTGGCCGCGTCGGACACGCAGAACATTTTCTTGACCAGCACGGGCATGGCGAGCGCGTCGGCACGTGCACGCTCTCTGCCGTCGCCACACGCCAGTACGGCGTCGAGCGCGGCGAGAGCCTTCTCGGCCGTGCTCCTGTCAGCGTCGACGAGGAGCTCCACGAGCACCGTCACGATCCCCGACTCCACGAGGAGCGCCGCGGCGCTCTCGCCGGTGCACGCGAGGTGGTACGCGGCGACCAGGCACGCTCTGGTCGCCGGCAGGCAGATGCCGTCTCTGATCGTCTTCACCAGCACTTGGGCGACGGCCTCGGCGTTCGCGCTCAGATCGATCGTACTACCCGCGGCGGTACCTCGGTAAGCTGAGAGTGAGACGATCTCTCTGATTACCACCACGGCTTGCAGCCTCCTGTGCAGGTCGCCGTTCGCGGCGACGGCGACCAGCCGCGCCATGGACGCGCTCGACGAGCCCACGGCCACGATGGCCTCCTCGTCCATCGGCATCACGAGCACCAGCGCTGCCAGCACGACGTCGAGGACGTCGGTAGCGGCCGCAGCAGCATCGACGGTGCCCGCGAAGAATGCGAACGCCGCGGCGAGAGCGCGCGCCGCCCGGCGGACTCGAGGCGGCGCCGGTTCTGCTCCGCCGCCCGCCAGGCGAGTCGCCGGACCACGCGCGCTGCGGCCGCGCACCGTTCGGCGTCGCCTGCGCGCGTGGCGCCGTCGAGCTCGGCGACGGCGGCCTCCTCGGGCGTGGCGGGGACCGGGTCGACGCTGCAGCAGCAAAGGTTGGTGGCGCACCAGTCCTGGATGAGGCGGCGGAGAGTGTGGTTGGGGACGAGGTCTCCCGCGCTGAGCTCGCCGTGTGTCACCGGACATGTGCGCTGGCCGCCGGCGAGCAGCCAGGACTCGATGGCAGGGCGGTCGTAGGTGATGCCAGTGGGCGCCGCGACAGGGTCCTGCATCAGGTCTAGCGTGATCGGGCACAGGAACTCCGGTGGCGGTGGAGGTGTGGACGGCGCCTCCACCTTGGCGGGAGCCGTCCGCAGCTGCTGGAACGACATTGACGACAAAGATGGAGAGTGAATAGTAGGTGAGCGTGCTGGGGGAATGGATCAGTGAATGGAGTTTATTTATGGAGGCCATTGCTTCCTTACCTACATAGGGCAGTCACAATAGGAAATTAACTATGGCATATAAGCAAAGTGCTAATACGGAGGTCTAATTAGGCCAGTCTCAATGTACAATAAAAGTGTCATACAATGATACACATTAAATAAGGTGCAAAATTGTTAACTTGGCGGGGTCATTAAAACTCATCCGGTTCGGTTATCTAGTTTGCGGTATTGGTATCCGTCTTCTGGCCTATACATTGGGGATGACCTTATTGACAAATGAGGGAGAGTAGAGGAAAACCGTTTCTTTTGAGGGGAAACAAAACGTCTCCGCTTTGACCGAGGCATGAAGAAACGATCGCGAAACATCTCCGCATGAGCCGGCCGAAACATCTCCGCATGAGCCGGCAGTTTCTACGCGGCGTGTGCTTCGCCTGCGTCACCACTACGCTCTGCTAGTCGTGCGTTTAGCAAACGCCATGAGTGCTCTCCGCCCGATTCTACGCGGTGCTCGCGAGGCCGCCAACGCGATCAGCTGCGCCCACAATGAAACGTCAGCAGTCGCCACAAGTGCTCGTCGTTTGCCGCTATGTGCCTCGTAGGTTGCCAACGCACTCGCCTATGCCGCCATGAGTGCTCTCGCCGACTGTCGTAGTGCTCACCCACACCGCGGCATGCATTTTGAATCCTGTGAGATCGGGAGATAAGCAGAGCATGAGGAGAGAGAGAGAGAGAGAGAGTGGGGAGGGAGGTAAGAATAAGAGACACAAAAGTTTAATGTTTCTTACGGGCCGGGGCGATATGTGCATTGTGTGAGATAGTTTCTAAAATGGAATTTTTTGTAATGTGAATCTCTTTGACATCATTCATAGTTTTGACTATTGGGAGTACCCTTATATTGTGCTAAAAAATTAATTGTAAATTTCATATCTATCAAATAAAAAGTTGTGTCGCCATATATTAAATCACTACTGTAACTTTTTGCGACCCTCATGGCCTCATGTGACACTTGCGTTAATATGTCATCCAATAACTGCTAGGTGATGGTAGAAAAGACGATTTTATGCTCACCCACCTCTATGTCCTGCGGGCTCAAGTTTCGTCACTTAGTACCAATATGTAAAGTCGCATTATAGATTTCTACTCATCTCTGCCCTCCAAAACAGATTCAAAGGTTGTCCTTAGGTCTCAGCTTAGAATACATGTGTTGCACACCTTGGTATGCAGTCAACAAACACTGCCTTAGACCTTTTTTGGACTAGGGAGATTCATTCGATCAAAGCATGATTACGGTTTGCAGTCAACAGGTTCTGCTAGCATATCGCCTGTGACGTATTTCGCTTGCTAGCATACAAGCTACATTATTGTAAGAAAATTCAAAACTTGGAACATCATGCTGTGCTCTCCCTGATCTCCTGTGACTGTTTTCACAAGCTCGGAACCAGTGAGTGCGTGTAACCTCTTTGCTGCCTCGCTGTCCTCTGAGCCTTGGCATGCGTGAGTGGGCTATTGATTGCTAGGTGGGCTTCTTGGCCGTTCTACTGAACTTGAGGCCTCGGTAATAATTGGGCCGTGGAAATTTCTATCCGGGCAAGGGGCAGGAGCTTTAGTTCAGTAGAAAGATAATTGGGCCGTGGAATTAACCGGCCTGCTTTAGCTCTCCCCTATATTCATCCATACAGTCTCCTCAAAAAAAAAAAAAAAAATCGTCCATACAGCATAATTTTTCATACAGTATTTGTTGACTTATGGAAAGATGTAAACAGTTATGCTTAATTCAACAAGAGTACTCATTCAAAAAGCACACAATCATAGTTGTATTGTTCGCTTGAATTTATGAGACACAAACTTTACCAACTATGGTACAATATTTTTTCTCTCACAACATATCAATGTCGGGTGGGCTTATTAGCCACAGAAACGACCGCCTACGAGTATTGCGTAGTATTATATTTATCCCTAGGAAAGCAATGCATAATCAATATCAATAACTAACAAGGATATATCTACTAATTAATATATCAACTAAATTAAAGTGGGGTTAAGTGAACTGATAGTAGTTACGATACGTACATGGAGAACAAAAGCACAAATCTTATTAAAACTCAACATACACAGTTACGATACGTACATGGAGAACAAAAGCACAAATCTTATTAAAACTCAACATACACGTGGAAAAAGAAGAAACCCAAATCTTATTGAGAGGTAAGGACCAGCTGAAAATAATACTGGAAAAAATTCATCCAAATGTTAGTTGTGTTCTTAGACGTACTTGAGGGAGTATTCAGACATATATTTCTAAAAATTAGATTTACGGTATCATCCTAGTAAATAAATAAATGAAATATTGTCTAGAACCGAAAATCAACATATTCAATGGTCAATCCGTGCACACTAATTCTACATTCTTCTGGCTGTCATGCGCCAACATTTTATCTTGTGCAGGAACCATATCATCTGTTGTCTCCATCAGTGGCGAGTTCTCGTTCTTTCCTCCCCACTCCGCCATTCTCACTTCTGCCAGCGCCGCCTGCAATAATCACCCAGTTTCATATAGTCGAGAACTTATTCACCAGCTAGGAAGCTTTTGAGCAAGGTTTCCTAAAAATTAAATTTTAACACGGAGTAAATAAAATGGGGTACCTGTTTATCCCACTTTGTTGTGAAGATAATGGCAAGAAGTATAGACATTTGGAGAAACGTGCCTGTCAACATGCCCATCCATATGCCCTGCAAATTCGAATTAATTTCCCACAGATAAATGAATACAGACATTGTTTCAGCAGATCAAACAGCTAGCATTGTGGTCAATACTAATGAGTAAATAGACAGTGATTTTTAACAGTATTTTAGTTTACCATTGTGCCATGTTTTAGCTTGAAGCCAAACAGGATACCCATTGGAATACCCACTAGGTAGTAGCAACCGACGTTTATGAATGCCACAGGCACTTGCCACCCAGCTCCTACTGCCACGCCTGAAACAAAACAGACACGAATTTTCTTTCATTCATATATATATGTTTTCACATAGGCACATCAGTTAGAAAGGTGCCGTACCCAATTCAGACGAAAAACTAACTCATTTGACACCATGTAATGTATGCAAATGAAGCGGCACTTACCTGAGAGTATAGGCCAGATGCTGCTCATGCAAACGGTCAGAGCGAGGAGATACCCCAACGTGGAAGCTCCATGGATCACCTCCTTGCTGTCGCTGAAGAGCCTGGGCAGGCTTCTCCTCCAAATGAGGACGACGGCCATGAAGATTGCTCCCATGAAGATAGATGTTGATACTGCCACAAGCACTGCAAACTTTGTCTCCTTGGGCTTGTTTGCTCCCAGCTCGTTGGACACCCTAATGCTGGAGGAGAAAAACCACAGTATTTTTTATTTAATTTGTCAATCAAATAACTAATGTAGCATGCCAACAACAATATATGTGAAATTAATAATAATCTCAAATGTTGCATATATTAATTAATCGGATCTGTTTCTTACATACCCGACTGCTGTGCTGAAGCCCAGTGCAACCATTATAGTCATGAACTCGAAGTTGAGGCTGCAGTAGTTTTTTTCTTTTGGTCAGAAGAAAGAAGGCGAAGAAACCACTTCAAAGTTATACTATATATCTATAGGAGTATATATGAGGAATTATTGGTATCTCATATAGATACATATATATAATATACTCCGGGTGATTGTATAATTACAAATAAATACAGAACTCACCAGACAGACATGATGTCGATTTGGAGATTGGCCCGTGGGAGGAGACCCACGAGAATGAGAAGTGTGGTGTAGTACCAAAACTCCAAGCTGTGTATATATATAACTCTGTTATATCATCATCATAAAAAGGAAGAGTATGTAGACCATATAACTGCATAACATGACAAAGGAACCAACAGAGCACAACAGGAAAAAGAAAAACAAGGAAGAGATATATATTGAGGTCACTATATATACATATGGACCATCAGGCATGGGTCACGAAAAAAGTAGAATCAGCTTTTACCGAGGTTTTTTTTTTTTTTTTTTTTTTTGTGACTTTGATATTTCATTCATCGATGAATCAAGATTTGTATATAAGTATGGGCCACTTGGTTACAAGAACGGTTTGTAAACGCCGCAACAAATTTACTAAAGCGCGAACTAATCACCCAAATTTTCTTGATGGTTGGCGCAATCCGAGAGCGGAGGTTGACATCGGATCCTCTTTCCACAATTTCACAAAGAGTCTTGAGAATGTGACACCTTTTACCGAGATATAGACACATCACGTGGTGCTGCCTAGCAAGGGCTGTGCCCACCCCCACCACCCTCTGCCCATGCTTACCCCGTGTTATGTCTGTCCCAAGCATGATCATGATCATGCCAGCTCATCATTGTCCACGCGTCGGATGATGATTGGCGGATCTAAGAGAAGGTTCCTATCATGCACCGATGCTAGGAAACTTACGGTTTGGACCCATATCGGTTCACATGCTGCATTCCATTAATAAAAATAATAAAAATTCTTAATTAGCATGATCAGTTTCAATATATAGTACTGTACTATGAGCGTAATTTCCGTTGATGAACTAATAAAAATTCTAAAGCATTATTTAACTTGACGGAGGGAGTAGTACATAGTACAGTCTTTCTCCGGGTTGGTATTAGAAAGTCGTTTTGGAATGAGTTTTGGGTTGAAACATTGAGAATATAAATCATTAATAACTTTTAAGTTGTTGAGTTTGTAAATGTGAAAATTATATGAATAGATTTGTGTTAAAAATACTTTGATAAAAGTATACATATATCACATTTACATAAATAGTTTTGTAATAACAATAGTGGTCAAAGTTGTGTTTTGGAGGCATGTAATCATTTGTCCTAAACGACTTATCTGCGGCCAACCCGGAGGAAAGTACATAAATAAAAGTAGAATAAATTCTGGAAATGAAGCTAATAAGTCGGCCGGTAATGAATGTAGGAAAGGACGGAAAGTACTAGTAACAAACCAGATCATGACAGCGGAGCCGAGCGACAGCTTGACGAACGCGCCGAGGTTGCTGAACGCGCGCACGGTGAAGCCCTTCCACGAGTCGGCGAAGCGTCCGCCGCGCGTCATGTAGGCGAACTGCGCGGCGACGACGAGCCAGTGCGAGACGTCCCCGGCGACGGCGGCTCCGGGGAGGCCGTAGCCGAGCCTCGTGACGGCGACGTAGGTGAGCGCCGCGTGCACGGCGAGGACCGAGCCGGAGATGGCGGCGACGGCCCAGATCCTGCTCTGCGCCTGGAAGAACATGAGCAGCGGGATGTTGGCGGCGTGCGCCAGCAGCCTCGGGATCGCCCACCGCGCGTACGGCGCCGCGGCGCGGGACACGGCGTGGGGCTGGTGGAGGAGACGGTGCAGCAGCGGCGCGGCGAAGACGTACGCGGGGATAGTGCCACCGCGGTGGCGGAGCAGATGATCCACGACTGCTGCGTGTACACGCCCAGCCTGTCGAGCTGACCGGCGCCCACGGCTTGCCCGCTCAGCGTGTCCAGCGCGCTGCCCATGCCGAACTGCACGGTGGATTGGATGGATGGCCGGAGCAAGACGAGGACGGGCAGGAAATCAATCACAAGCAACCCCATAGCATTGCATCGCATCGCGCTAGGAAGACAAATCATGACGCACCAGGACTCCGTAGGCGGAGGAATCCAAGATGTTCTCGACGACGCTGACGGCGGCGAGCTCCACCTCTCCGAGGTGGCCGACGAAGGCGGTGGTGACGAATCCGATGGAGAACTGGAACACCTCGGTGAGGAGCGCCGGGAAGGCGAGGCGCCATAGCAGCCTCGACTCCTCCCAGCTCCGCCTCACAAGGCTCTTGAGCCCGCCATGTGGACGTGGGGGGAGCCGGCTGCTGCTGCTTGGACTCGATGTCATTGGCTAGCTAGCGCTCTCTTCCAAAGTTTGCTGCAGGCACAAGCTTTAATTTCGACGACGGAAACTGCGATGCCGGTGATTGATTTTCACATGTGGCTCTGCTATAATCTCAAGCTGGGAATGTAAGCATTTCTAGCAGCACAAATCAGAAATTTCTTTGCATATCCACTCCTCATCATATAGGTAAGGGGCCCATTTAATTAATGCCTGCCATTTATATCCTCGGTCACCTAACAAGGCAGGCATTAACTGGGAGGGTCATCGCTATCACTCTCTATATTTTTACTCATGGTTGGAATTAGAGAGATGATTTTTTAATCTTTTTAATCAATATTTTAATAATAACCACAGAGATAATAAGCAAAAGGTGACTTAATATAGTTGCTCCGTGACGCCATGGAATGGAATGCTTGCAAGACTTGGCATAGCGCGTGGCGGGGCTTACCTTGTCGCACCATCAACTCCGGGCGTGACAGGCTGATTTAGACTTGGCATGACCACCTTTTTTTTTCCTCCATCAACGCACAACCACGGCCTCCGCTACCACCTGCTTGCCCATGCCGCCACCGCCCGCCGTCGTTTGCCCTGTCGCCGGCGAGTTGACCAACCACCTCCGACGACCCTCTTGCTTGCTAGGTTGGGCACATGGGAGAGCAGTGCACGGCAGTCGCCTCTTCACCACCACACCGTCACCAAAAAATAGAACTCCAGAGTTTTACGCATATAGACAACCGCGCGTTGTAACCCTTTTCCTAATTTGGAGCATGCTAAGAGAAGGATGGAGCAATCGAGAGATCAGCTCACAATGGTTCCCGCCGTCGAACCCTAGTTGTCACTGTAGTCACCTACTAGTCGAAGATGATGTCGCCGTGGCCGGAGAGAAGACTGATGTGGCCCCGCCTGTCATGCCAGAGAGAAGACGTCATCCCGGAGGAAAGATGATTGACTTGGCAATCGATCTATGAAACTATTTCAACTCCACACACTCTATTTGAGAAAAAGACATACTCCACAAACTTTAGGTTTTATGTACCTGCTACACGGTGGAGTTTGTGGAGTAGAATTTATGGAGCAGGCCTAAACACCCCCTTATTAGCAACATGCATTGCTAGGTCAAACATATCTCATGATCTCACTTCTGGCTCATGGACGCGGCAATACTTTTTCACGAGCCAGGATGGCAGAGAATAAAATGCATGCATGACAACCAACAAGTAGTCTTGTCGAACGGAACAATAAAGAGGTATGCTTGGTACACGGTTGACACTCAATTGTGAATTGTCCCTTAATTTTTTTTCTTTCAATCAACAACCTTTTTTTTTTTTTTTTTGAGCAATTCAATCAACAACCTTAGTCAAGATGTGTACTAAGCTAGCTTTAAGCAATGCAAGACTCGAGATCAATGGATCATCAAGTGGCAGATATTAATGCCTAGTTGAATGGTGTAAAAATTGCTGCCTAACCTGGGATGGTGCTACCTAGTGCAGCCTGTATATAGCCGAAACCTATTTGGCGTCGTGACTCGCTGACTAGCTTTGTATACACGCATCGATGGTCAACACGGCTACATTTAGGCTGCAATTTGTGCGATGTGGAATTCTTTCAATTATCTCACATCCCACCATTCTAATATAAGATACTACGTTAACTTTTTGCTATATCCATTTTGCCACGCATGTAGTAGATACAATAATATATCTAGATAAAAAACAAAATAGTTAAACAAAAATCAAAGTCACCTATAATTTGGAGCGGAGGAAGTACAGGAAGACTCCGCTGTGAGGTTTCCAGGTCAACTGGAAGCGAACAGTCCTGAATATTTATTCCACACACATCTGCCGGATGGAACCTAGAAGAACGTGATTATATATATATATCCAACAGCTGCTTGCAGGAGCAGCGTTATGCTTTGGAAGGTGGCAACTCCAGGGTCTTATAGCTGACTCCGTCCACGCCATCAACAACCTGTTCTGATCTGGCGACGTGCTAAAAATCCGTTGACGCCTTTCAGTTCTCAATTTTTATATGCCATGGTAATCCGACGAAATGTGATATGATCCTTAGGTTAGTTTGCTGCTATGATAGGAGACAACTTTGCTTAAGTATAGAACTATTTGTCGAAGTCACCCCGGGCGTTCGAGTTACCCAATTAATTCAGGTCAAGTAGTTCGGGTTTTGAGAAATTCAGGTAAAAAAATGTTGCCCGATTATAGCTCGAAAAACACACTACTCGCACCGTGTGGCATCCGTCCCTTCAATCTTGTTGCCGGGGGCACCGGTCTCCCTCTCTCCAATGATGTGACGTGTGGCGGCGGCTGGTGGCATGAGGGGGCAGCATCGTCGTTGAGCTCGAGAGTCGGCGTAGGGAGCGGCGGGGTGAGAGAGGGCGGCATAGAGTCGCGAGGGTGGGTGAGGGCCGAGGGAGTAAGGGTGGCATTGCGCCATTGGTTGTCGTGGCGTCGATAGACGTGGGCACGCCTGTGCCTCATCGGCCATCGCTACTCCTTGGTGTCCGTACCGTGAATGGTGAGTCTGAAGGTGGCGGCTAGGTTTTATACGATACTGGGAGTGAGGAGGTGAGGTAATGAGGTAACATTGTTGGGCTTGGGCAGTTAGCCTGTTGGACTCGACACCTGACTATACGTGGGGAGTTCACGCAGCGACATACTCCTATTGCAGGTAGTTCTTGTATCGAGTGTAGTTACCCGAATTACCCAAATTAAATTCAGGTAGTAGGAATCACTATCCTAACTAAGTATTGGGAACTAGCGGTTTCGTGTATTTCAGGTCTAGGTCTGAGTATTTTATGTTCGGGTAACGGGTAATGTGCCCAGGGTGACGTAGAAGTGCCTTTGTCTCCCCAATTTCTGAAGGCCTTGAATGAGGCTAATGGTGTTCTTGGAATTAATTGTTGAAGTTGCGAGGTGATGCATGCGCGCCTATGTAATTTTGCATGAAAATAGTACAATTCCGCAATATATTTCAACTTATTACTACATTGAAAATTGCATGAGCTCGATAAGATCAAAATTTAAGTATAGATAGGAATATTTCCTGAATGGCTACCAGCCTGTGACTATGCGGCATTATCTGGGCCACGGCTATGTGAGCGAGGTTCTCCGATCCATTTCATTTCCTATACAATAAATATAATAGCCTCGATCTGATCACCAGCTTGAACAACGCTGGGTGTGGTCAAAGCTCACAAGTTCCCAACGTCGATCTGAAGCCACATATACCACGCGCGTCGTACGCGATCTCGACGACGACACTAGCTACAAGCTACCAAACAAAAATGGTGTCCTTCAAGGCGCGACGTGGTGTGCCGGAGCTCGTGACGCCGGCACGGGCGACGCCGCGGGAGACGAAGGCGCTCTCGGACGTCGACGACCAGCATGCTCTGCGCTACTACGAAACGGTGATCGGTTTCTTCCGGCGCTGCCCCGGCCATTGCGACGGACCGGATGACCCGGCGGAGGCTGCCCGGGCGGCCCTCGCGCAGGCGCTGGTGTACTACTACCCCGTCGCCGGGCGACTGAGGGAGGACGCCGGCGGGAGGCTCGAGGTGGACTGCACGGCGGAAGGGGTGGTGTTCGTCGAGGCCGACGCCGACGTGCGGCTGGAGGACCTCGGAGAGCCGCTGCAGCCACCGTACCCGTGCGTGGAGGAGCTGCTGTGTGATGCTGGTGACACGAGGGCGGTCATTGGCAGACCATTGCTCTTCATGCAGGTATCTTTCTCTCTGGCTCCTCTTTCTTCGTTCTTGTTTTCTTTGAAAAAAATGCTCCATGCAAGAGGGAGAAAATATTCCATTTATTTCAGGACGAGTGCCATGGATATCGATCCATGCATTTTTAGCGGGGATTTTATCAGAGTTTCATTTGCATTTAATATTGTACATACACATCAGCAGATTTGATGACTTAACGGTCTATAATTACACCTTTCCTATGTTTCTGTTCAAATAAATTTGTCAACTCCATCTTGTGATGCTTGCTCTGTCCGATGTGTGTCAAGATGCGTGCGCCCGTTGTGGTAGAATTGTTCAAATCAGTATCTTGTGCTTCATGCTAGGACACCACCCTCTTTTTGTCCTTGTTTTTCAATAGAAAAAAATGTTTATTGTCTCTTGTTTATTGTGGTAAAATTATTTAAATTTGTATCTCGTCCTTTGTGCTAGAACACCAGCCTCTTTTGTCATTGTTTTTCCATAGAAAAAATTATTAAGTGACTCTTATCTGCTGTGGTAAAATTGTTCAACCCGTCTCACTAGCTAACATTTTGTACGCACAGTGCTGATGACGATCCCACCCTTGGATGATGGGTCTACCAGGGTTGTAAGAAATGTTGATTATTTTCATATGAAAGAGATATAACAACTCCCTTATAATTATGTATAAAGAAAGTTTCACATCCGTCGTCACAAGTACAAACACAAAAGTTAACACAACAGTCTTGATTTTCTTTTAGATAAGGGAACAAAACACGGCAGTGTCTTGATGACAAGGCCATGATCAAATTCACTAGTGAGACTGATCTTAGAGAAGTTGTTTTGAGACTTACATAAAAAACATCAAGAAGTCGAAGGATATTTTTTTTTCATCGTTGGTTGGGACAAATTTTAGACGTCCATCCAAAATTTCACTCGTTGGTGAACCAAAATAAAAGTAAAATAGCAGTCTTTAGGAAGTTTATTAGTCGGTCATCTTAGAAAAAAAAGGGGTTTTGCAATACTGACAATTTTTTATGTATGGTCGATGCTTGGTGTAGGCGCTTTCCATTAGCTGACTTGACTTGACCGCAATGAAGCTATACATGTGAATGCTAACTCATGTTGTAATTCTGTTTTTTTTTACAGTTGACCAGACTGAAATGTGGCGGATTTGTGGGTGGATTCCACATGTGTCACAACATGGCTGATGGTTTCGGTATGATTCAACTCATGATGACTGTAGCTGAATTGGCATGTGGTGCAGCAGCCCCAAGCATTCTTCCCATATGGAAAAGAGAGCTTCTTAGTAGTAGCACACATAGCCCAACCCCATCCTATACCCCAACCCTTCATCACAATTAAACAGCTTGGACTTTGCATCCGAGGACGATGTGATGCTGTCAACTCCACTCGGTGAAATGGTAGTCGACTACTTCATCTTCGGGCCAAGGGAGATGACAGCCCTAGAAAGGCACATAAGGGGATATTCAGCAACATCCTTTGAACTGATAACTGCTGTGATGTGGCGATGTCGCACAATAGCTCTGGGATACAAGTCGAATCAGCCAGTGCACCTTATGATCACCATGAATGCCCGCGGGAGGTGGAACCACCATACCCCCATCCCATGGGGTTATTACGGCAATGCACATTTCTCTCCCACAGCACAAGTATCCGTCGGTGAGCTCTGCACGCAGCCGCTCATCGACACGCTTGAGCTCGTGCGCCGAACCAAGCTCGGTTTGACAGCAAAGGAATACATGGAATCCATGTTGGAGACCATGGCGTCCACGCGCAACAGGCTTTGTGAAGATCCACCAAGAACATACGAGGTCTCTGACACAAAATGGATTGCAGCAGGGAATGGTTTGCAGCTTGGGTGGGCTGAGTTTGTGGGTGGTGGCATACCGGTGGCTGGCGACATTACTTCCAAGATAGGAAGCGATCATATGAGGTGCAAGAACCAAGACGGGGAGGACTCAACGGTGGTGTCACTGCTATTGCCAAGGTCTGCCATGGAGAGGTTCAAGAAGGAGATGGCTGTGTGGCTCAACAAACATGATGACAAGAGTTTAATTATACAGAGTTCCCTCTAGCGGCAAGCAAGGTCTATGTAGGCATATTGGTTGTGTGTCATTCTAAGAAGGATGCATGTGTGGTGTACTGAAACAGTTGCAAGTTTTTTTTCTCTCAATTTTAATTTTGCAAGGCCGAAACAATTGGATGTTTTAATTCTTGTAATTCCCCAATTCATAAATTGTTGGATTTTAATTCTTTGATTTTTTTTTTTTAATAAAGGAAGTTTCCATTAAATTTCAAGCATTTTACCTCGAGATGATATAAAATCTTGAAAAACACTTCCGAACTCTACCTAAACAAAAACACAACCAAAAAAAGACCTATATATTTTGGTGGCTATCAATTCATAAACAAGATCACCACTTGTTGACGCGAAAATAGGGCTTCGCACCGACACACCGGGAGGGCTTTGGACGCCCACGAAGGCCGCGATCGACCTTGGAGCAGCGGGCACCGCAGCATGGCCGCCCTAACCGATCTAGGGATCGGTAGGGGTGACGTAGAGCTCGGTGGCGGCTGGAAGAACCTCGAACGCACCTCCGGAAGACCCGTCCGGGAGGACGCACGCGAGGGGTGCTCTAGGACCAGCGTGGCGCCTAGAACGCCGACGAAGAACGCGGAGTTCGCCGCCCGAACAGCAGAATAGAGGGGTTGAAGGAAGAAAATGACCTACAAACGGGACATGAGATAGATTGGTTGTCGATTGGATGTAGATGCG
The DNA here is from genome assembly GCA_015847255.1 of Hyparrhenia diplandra. Classification (NCBI taxonomy): domain Eukaryota; kingdom Viridiplantae; phylum Streptophyta; class Magnoliopsida; order Poales; family Poaceae; genus Hyparrhenia; species Hyparrhenia diplandra. The sequence goes on along the minus strand of JADLZK010003381.1, from coordinate 22,760 downwards.
ATCAAATCGGCCATGAACCTCTTTATTATATAGAGGAGGGTGGTCTTATCCTTTTTAGGAAACCGTCCCTGGGCGTTTCAAGCCTAAAAACCGACCTAAACACGATTGAAAACAAATCGGTTCGGATCTCGTCACGGACACGGGCGCGTCGGGCGGCCGGACGCCGAATCGGCTTTGACCGGGGCCGCGACGGTCGATCGTCCCATCGGTTTCTAGAGAGCTCCGAACGCGCCCGAAGAACGCCGGCGACCGGACTCGTGGGACGGACTCACGACCGGACGCACGAAGTCGGCCGGGCGACGCACCGGCCGCTAGCGTCCGGCCGACTTCGATAAGCCCTGAAATCGAGCCTCTCGCACCTTCTGGCGGACGCCGGACGGATCCCGGTCACTTTCGAAAAAACACTTTTTGATGTCCCTCGAAAATTTGGCTAAGTCTAGGATTTTACCATGATTTTACCATGTCTTAGACCAAGCCATTTTGGGTGTCAACACCACTCATATGTGTGGGAAAGTTAGAGGTTGTTTGGTTTCAATAAGTCATGGGACTTATTAAGTCAAAAACTTGCTAAACGGTAGGGACTTATTAAGTCATGTGACTTATAAGTTTTAAGATGGGTATAACTTACAAGTCACCCATTTTCTCTTTTTTTTTCCCAGACTTATAAGTCACTTAGAATCAAACAGGCATTGACTCATTAAAAAAGATAGCTTCTAGCTCTAATGTGACTGTTGGAATCATTCTTTCTTGGAAGCATTCACCGATTCTCCATATTTCGCTGCAACCTCATTGGGGGTGGTGGTGAATGCAACCCCTTCAATTGAGAAAGTGATGGCATAGCCAACTTTATCAAACACCGGTTACACTGCATAAGTCGTTAATGGTGCCTTCTCTTATTCATGAGCTGGCTTATTATCAGCCGACCATCAACAGAACAGGGCGATAGTTTTGCAAACAGAAGAAATCGTCTCTGCTAGCTGCGCCTACGAACGCCTTGACAAATTGAAATGCTACGTCAACTGTGATCTTTGCAATGACTACGTCAAACTTATTGGAAGGGGCTAGCTGGGTTTGGAACGGGCTAGCTGGGTTTATTTTGGCCCTGATCACGCGGCCCTCGTGCATATAGCTAGGCCAGGACCACAACACACTAAGAGCAAGGCCAATAATAGAACCAAGTTCTTGGTTAATAGCCAAGCTATATACATTAATGGCCTTTTATTTGGCTATAACAAACTTGTTAAATATTACTTCTACTACCCATATCCCACCTTCTCTTTCCTAATCACACTCACATTCTCTTGATGATGGGCCTTTTACTACCTATGCTTCCGTGCGCTTGTTACTTGCATGAGAGGAAGACCAATAAGCTTGGCTTTAAGCCAAGCCACGTAAAGCAACAATGAGATCTCATAGACAAAGTATACAATGCTAGTCTCTCCTCATGTTGTACAAATCTTTTTTTAATTTACATAGGGCCCACCTTATCTTCATCGTCAGTCTACTACTCTTGTATCCATCAGAGAGAGAAAGTGTTAGTGCGACTGACAGCTTTGTGGATGGTGCGTTGCGCTCGGTGACGTTTTTTCTTTCCCCTTTTCTCTCATTGCTGCCAGTCTACTGCTCTTGTGTCCATCGAGAGAGAAAAAGTGTCGTGGGACTAGCGGCTTCTTGGATGGTGCGTTGCGCTTGGCGACGTTTTCTCTTTCCTCTTTTCTCTCACTGCTGCTCTTGTGTCCATCGAAGAGCGAGAAAGTGCCAGTGGAACTGGCAGCTTCTTGGATGGTGTGTTGCGCTCGGCGACGTTTTCTCTTTCCTCTTTTCTCTCACTGCCAAGTACTTGCCAAAAACGCATTTGCTGCCAATGATGTTTCTTGGCTATAAGCGAAGGTGAGTTGGCTTATTGTATATACTCTGAGAGTCAAGCTTTTTCTCTCTCCTCCCTTCTTCCTCTATGTCATCACTTGCGTGGCTATAAGTCAATTATTATACCTGCTCTAATTGCTACCTGATTACTAGTCTCCAAGTTATATACTACTATATGGAACATTAGTACAAATTGATTATTGTCTCTGCATGCGGCATCTGCTGCCTGCTGGTGCAGTGCATGCAACAGCTGTATATGTATAATTATGGTACCCAGCGGAGGTAACAATTCTACTCAACAAGATAACAAATGATCGAGCTGGCAATGCAACAGTAATTATGGACTACTCCATCCAGGTAACTTGCCTTATTTATTAGCAACTTCTTTTATCTCGCTTGCATGCAGATTTTTAGTAATTCATGTTGCCCCCATTTCTCTAGCTACATTATATTATTTATATTATATTATTTATATTATATTATTTATAGTATCACATCATTAAGAACGATATATACATCATCAAAACAGGTGCTGTGGTTTAGGAGTATGTATACATTACTAGGCATTAGGCAATAAAGCCCTGAATCACAGGCCACCTGCAAATTAATTCTTTCACACATACGCACTCGTCTAAAATCCAAACAAAGTTCAGATCGACAACGAAAATGATGTCCATTTTTATTTCTTTTTCTCATTTTTCCATTTGTAAAATATGTATATATATACACCCGTATACTTGTATAATTATTTATGTGTGCATATATATGTGGCCACGCTCTTATTTCATATATTAGGATACACACACATTTATTGGTATTTATATTGTATCTATCCATATATGATTTGTATATATGAACATAAGAGATGGCTTCTTTATTTTCCAGAATAATAAATAAACTAAGGACAAAGGCGAGGATTGGGATTTGGGGGTTTTATATGAATTGTTGGCGATGTGGTGATCGGTAAAATCAAGGAGAGGGTCAACGGGAATATTTGGTGGGGAGGAAACAAGGAATTATTATTTGATGCCAAGATAAATTCTAGCTCAACAAACATACCAGCAAACAATCAAACAAGCATTCAACCTAACAAATCTATATGGTGCGGAAAGATAAAAGTCAGGTTTTAGTTGGTAATTATAAAAAGTTTAAATTTTTAGTGATTTTTAAAATGATGAAAAAACACGGGTGTTACAGCCGGGCATCGCAGGGCACGCCGGGTCACCTCACCTCAACCGCCCGACACAGGAGCTCGCCTCTGTTATCGCCGGTGTGGGAGGAGCCGCCGGTGCCACCTATCGCCGATAACGTGGCGCCATTGCCACGTGAAGCTGCTTGTCGCCTCGCTGGGTTTACCGAGGAGGTGTGTGTCAAGCGAGCGCCAGCTTTGATCGCCAGTCCCCCAAAGCAGCCGGTGCCGACCAGCTGGCATCCTCTGTCGAAATGGAGTACTCAGATTACCTCCCAGCCGGCGTCGCACATTCCGACCTCCAGGCGAGGTGAGGTATTGCTCAACATGACGATGGGCATCACACGCCCGGGCGGCACAAGTATCTCCAAACTCAAAGGAGGCACGTGACACTATCATCATTGGGAGCTGATGTCCAGCCAGATTGAAGTTGTGGACGCGCGTTCCTGGCGACCAAATGCTTGTCTAGTCGAGAGCTCACGTCGAGGTGGGCTCGCACAATGAGAAGCAGAGGAACGCCACTTTATAGGTTGTAGCACCGTTCCTTGGTCGTAGTTCTTTATGTAATATCAAACCTTCATTGTTTGCTAGGACAGTCCTGCAGGTGGGTGTATAGTTTTGCATAGAAGAAACCGCCTCTGCTATGCGCCTACAAACGACTTGACGAAAGGCCAACTGTCATCTTTGCCAACGATTACGTCAAACCTCTTGGAACTGGCTAGCTGGGTTTATTTTAGCCCTGATCACCCGGCCCTCATGCATATAGCTAGGCCGGGACAACAACACACACACACACTAATTGCCGCCTGATTACTAGCTAGTCTGGTTATACTACTACTATATGGAACATTAGTACTAATTGATTATTGTCTCTGCATGCAGCATATCCTGCCTCCTTGTGCAATGCAGCAGCTGTTTATATGGTACCCAGGCAGGCATCCATACTAGTAGTCAACAAGATAGCAATTGAGCTGGCAATGCAACAGTAATTATGGACTGCTCCCTAATATATCTATAAAAATAAATTATATATATCAGCAAGGCTGGCCGAGTCCATATCCAGCTAGCGTGCCAATTCATTAGCAACGTTTTTCTCTAGCTACATCATATTATATATACACATAAATATCTCACATCATTCAGGAGTAAGGCCGATATATCCTCAAGCCAGGTGATATGGTTTAGGAGTATTATTTATATATATATACACTCCAATACTAGGCGTAGGCACTAAAGCCCCTGAATCGCCGGCCACCTGCAAATTAATTCTTTCACACATACACACTCGTCCAAAATCCAAACCAAAAGCTCAGATCGACAACAAAAATGGTGTCCTTCAAGGCACGCCGGAGCGAGCCACAGCTGGTGTCGCCGGCGCGGCCGACGCCACGCGAGACCAAGCCGCTCTCCGACATCGACGACCAGCACCTGCTCCGCTACTACGAGACGGTCGTCGGCTTCTTCCGCACCTGCCCGGGCCGCACCGACGACAGGCCGGCCAACCTCAAGGCGACCCTCAAGGCGGCGCTCGCGGAGGCGCTGGTGTACTACTACCCCGTCGCCGGCCGCCTCCGGGAGGAAGCCGGAGGGAAGCTCGTCGTGGACTGCACCGGGGAAGGCGTGGTGTTCGTGGACGCCGACGCCGACGTGCGGCTCCAGGAGTTCGGGGAGCCGCTGCTGCCGCCGTATCCGTGCCTGGACGAGCTGCTCTGCGACCCTGGTGATATAAAAGCCGTCATTGGCAGACCACTGCTCTTCATGCAGGTAACTTCGTGTACATATACACAGTTTCAATTCTTTTCCCCTTATTGAAGACAAGAATTATATTCGCTTCATTCTAAATTCTAAGCCATTTTAATTTTTTAGAAAGTCAAAGAAAATCAAATTTGACCAAAAATACAGAGAGAATTGAAATATTTATGTCGTCTGGACAAATTTATGTTTGAGATTATTTAAGATTCTTTTTTCGTTTGAGATTATTTAAGATTCTTTTTTTCGTTTGAGATTATTTAAGATTCAGGATTAAGTGCTGAAGCGGGAAAAATCTTAGAACGCTCTTGTGTCTTCTTTAATTGGTACCTTTACAATTTTTTAGAAGCCTTTGGTAATACTCACTGGGATGGGCTAGCTGTAGGCCCATGAATACCACCTTAAGATGAGTAATACTACTTCCACTTCAAATTATACGAGGTTGTGTTTGGATGTAGACATCGGAGTTAAGAATTGGCATTGGCATTAGATAGCACTAAATGTCCCTATTTGGATGCGTTAGATTTAGGAATTGGAAAGCATCCTGAATGCCAAGGGGTATTCGATGCACTTGTGTCCCATTGCCCTCAATATAGAGTTGTGACCCTTTGTATTGGGCGAAATTGGAGACGAGCCCAACTCTTCGAGCGAACCACACCCCTCCTTCCCCACCGCGAGTGGCACGAGCTAGGCCAGCGGGCGGCGAGGCGAGTGGCTGCCCGACCCAGGCGGACGAAGGTGTAGGCCGGGGGGTGAGCCGTGGCCAGCCAAGCGGGCGAGTGGCGCTGCGAGGTGTGCTTGCGGCGGCGGTGGCACTAGGACCCGGCGAGGGAAGCGTGAGGTGGGCGGGTGGGTTGGTGGCTCGGCGCCCCCTACTTCCACTTTCTTATTACCGGTGACCTCCTCTCTTCTCCATGGCCGGCGGCGCCGGGTCCCCTTCTTCCTCATGGCCGGCGACACAACCTCCTCTCCTTCCCCCAGCTCCATTGGGATCCTCTCCTTCTTCCCTAATTCCGGCCCTCGACGGCCTTCTTCTACGGCAAGTGCAGCTACAGGAGGGCGGGGGTGGTGCAGTGGAGAGGATGAGATGGGTCAATTCTATGCACATCCAAACAACAGATTTGGTATTGTGAGTCATTTCCAATTCAAGGCTGATTTTGTATTGGACCCAATTCAATGCTAAGGCTTTCAATATCTGTATCCAAACAGACCACGAGACATTTTTGGTATTTCTAGATATGTAGATTTTGCTATACATTTAGATATACACTTATAGTAATATCAATGCATCTAAATAATTCATTAAATAATTAAAAACATTTTATAGTTAGGAATGTAGGAAGTAGATATCATATCTATCATATAGTTCATCTCGTTATATCTAAAATACATTCTCTTTGCTCCTAATCCCTTGTTAGTTAAACAGTATCCAACTTGACCAGTTGAAGTTACGTGACTTAATTCTAACATGTCATCATCAAGTTTCTTTTTAGTGAACAAAAAACAAACCTACTACACATCCATCCTGAAAATTAAAGGACACAATTATAGTTTTATCTATGGTTAAGCTACCTAAATTTTCTCAACTTCATAGAAAAGAGTTATCATTATATGTGATAATATCAAATATATATGATATAAAAATATACTCCATGAAGAATCCAGTAAGACTTATTTGGCGCCATAAATATTAGTACTTTTTACATAAATTGGTCAAAAACCCAAAATAGTTGACTTGTTACTATTCTAGAATTGCATTCTTCAGAGGTAATATGTCCACAAGCTCCATTCTACTAGTTATCATACCAAACTCAATTAGTCAACTTGTTACTATTCTTGAATGCTTAAGTAGATTGAGACAGATCCATTTTTCTTACCATAGTGACTTCGTTTTTTTTTTAATGCTCTCATATATATAGGTGACAGAACTCAAGTGCGGTGGATTTGTTGTTGGATTCCACATGTGCCATAACATCGCCGATGGATTCGGTATGATTCAGTTCATGATGAGTGTAGCTGAACTATGGGTTGGTGAAGCATCTCCGAGCATTCTTCCAGTTTGGAAGAGAGAGCTTCTAACTACAGCACACAACACAAGCCCCATCCCATACCCAAACCCTGCATACAAGCCACTGCTAAATAGCTTACACTCCACATCTGACGATGTGATGCTGTCAACTCCACCGGATCGCATGGTAGCCCAATACTTTGTCTTTGGGCAGAGAGAGGTGGCCACTCTACGACGCCACATATCAGGACACCTCGCCCATTCAGTCACATCCTTCGAGCTCCTAACTGCAGTCATGTGGCGATGCCGCACCATAGCTCTGGGGTATGAACCTAGCCAGCGAGTGCGGCTTATGATCACCATGAATGCCCGTGGCAGGTGGAATCGCCATACCATCATACCATGGGGTTACTATGGCAATGCACATGTTTCTCCTATAGTAGAAGTGGCCGTCGACGAGCTCTGCCGGCAGCCGCTCGCCGACACGGTTGCGCTCGTGCGCGAGACCAAGCTCAGCGTGACCAAGGAGTGCCTGGCATCGATGGTGGATACGACCGCGTACATCCGTCAGTGGCCGTCTCTGACCATGGGCAGGACGTACGAGGTCTCTGACACCAGATGGATTGCTGCCGGGAACGGACTGCAGCTTGGGTGGGCTGAGTTCGTGGGCGGCGGCATACCACTCGCCGGCGACCTCACTTCCAAGCTGGGAAGCCATCACATGAGGTGCCAGAACGAGGACGGCGAGGACTCCACGGTGGTGTCGCTGCTGCTGCCGAGGCCGGCGATGGACAGGTTCCAGAAAGAGATGGCTGTTTGGCTCAACAAACATGACAAGAATCTAATTATACCCAGTTCCCTCTAGCAGATATATATGTGCTATAGATATCAGGGTTTACAAAGATTTAACTGTTTTGCCCAATCTCTTTTGTCGTTTTGAGATGGTTTAGTTAAACACAGTTGGATTTTGTTCTTCATTAATTTTTGCAAGGAGAAACAGTTGAATTTCTTTGTTCTTTATAACTCTAGAGAGAACAAACAGTTGCATTGTTCTGATTCTTTAAATTCTGCAAGAACAATGTATTGCCGTTTCCCTAATTTGTATGGAAGCCATGTTCAAAGCTTCTTTTCTCTAATTTGGAAGCTGGTGGTATCATTTAGCTACAGTAATATGTAAATAAATAAATTCTCACGTTTCAGAACTTCAGAGCTACTATCGTTTTGTGTAAACAACAAGGAGTCCGGAAGGACCCTTCCATCTAGGGGCGCCACAGTAATACCTGGGAACGCAAAGATTCACTGGATGTTAAACTTGATACCAAGCTACGGCTCTTTTTTTTTTTTTTTTTTTTTTTTTTGCGCTTTGCTTTTCTATTTCCAACGAAACCATAATGATCTGACTGAAATAACCAAATCTGATTGCATGCATTCAGATTTCAGACAGATATCTGTTACTTAACAAATCAACCAAAGTAACGGAGTTCCAAACTCCTAACACCAGCAACGCCTAAGAGTTCACAGACCACAAAAGCATACCAAATCACGCATCATCCTTTTAAGGTGATACATACAAGGCCATGAATATTGCCAAAGATCAGTAGCTGATGTTTCCATCACTTCCCTCAGACTCATCATCTTTCAGACTTCCTTTGACCCGCCGTGGTCTCTTCTCTCGTTTTGAGCATGAACCACCAGACGCCGTCTTCCTTTTGATGGAGTGCGTTGATGCTTCTTCATCACTTTCTTCATCGTATGTCACGTAATCTGCCTCAATAAATAATTTATTTGCTAGCTTTGCTAGGCCTACTCCATCGCTGCTTCTTGCTCGTGCCATCAGCAAATCCCTATTCTCCTGTTGTTGGGCCTCACGGGGAAACATGCCCACCAGCCATTCAAATGGTTCGTGGTCACGGGGAAGGTATGCAAGTATAGGATCTTCTATCTCTCATTTGAGCTTTCCCTTGTATCCTTCTGTTGATGGTCACAAACACTGAATCCTCAAATTGCTTATTTTTAATCCAAGATGGCCTTTCTCTATGGATCTGAAAAGGGACAGAGAAAAGTGTAACAGAATTTCTTAGTTACTTCTTAAAAATATCTTTGTTACACAAATGAAATGATGATAAGTTGAAGCACTGATTGATGAATGTTTGAAACTAGCTTATCACTATGTTACCGTTTCAATCCAACTTGGCTCGTAGGCCAATGAGCCACAGGTTAACCTCAATATTCTCACTGCCATTGTGCTCAACTCCTTTGCTGCATCATCATGTAATTGCCACCACGAAACTACATACAGAATAAGAGTTAGCTTGTACATTAGACTAAAGAACACTACATTGTGAACCTTGACAAACAAATCAAAAAAATCCTAGATGTTTCGTCCTGAAATAAATTTACCTGGGTCAACATTCATCCGAGTACTAATAGCATGAACTGTTCCAAAACTCTCTGAAGCAGTGCTGTAAAGCTTTAATTGATGCACAATTTTCTCTTGTGTAGACCCATCTTGGTACATCTTATGCACGCACTCAACAAGTGCATCACTGAACATTTCTGTCATTTCAATTTCATTTCTGCTTTGATAGTAGAATGAAGGATTCAAATAATAACCAGCCAAGTGCAATGGTTTCGTCATGTACTCACCCATTCTAAAATCTATATGGTTCCATATTGGCAAATAGTGTTCTTCCTTGTTTTCAAAGCGGAAGGCAATTTCGTTCACAAGTTCACCATATATGTATCCCATAGAGGGTCTGCCACTCCCCATCATCCTCAGAACCTCCACTAGTGGTTCAAAACTATTTATAGCACATAGCACATTATGCCAAAACTCATGGCTCACTACTAAATTATAGTATTTCTTGCCTACTACTTCCTTCGACCACTTGCTGTCCTCCCATTATTTAGAAACAAACATGGTCTTCAACTCGACCCTTTTATCATAAAGGCTCCTCAAGTTCAAGCAGCAAGTGGTGAAATAGGTTATCCCAACATGAACCAAATCCTGCTGGTTGGTGAACTTGCGGGCCATGTTCAGCAAACTTGTTTGTGCATAAATAAAAGCTGTGAGTGATCTGGCTTTAGCGACTATTTTCTTGATTGAATGGATATGCCCTATATCTTCAAGCATCATATCAATCGTACTTGCAGCACACTGAGTCCAGAATATGTTCGGTCTCTTTCTAGGCAGTTCTGCTCCAATATTCTCTATACCAATGCCTCCAATGACCTGCACCACATTTTTCTCTCCAACTTCTTCAATACAAGAATCAACTAGTCTGCAAACAAATGCTTGGTCATAGATGTCTGAAGGTAGTTCGATGGAACGAAGGAATGACACACCATGAGAACAATCAACTGCCAAGTTCAACATCCGTCTGTAATCATCGTCAATATGTGTATAAGCCAGAATAGAGCATCCTTCAGACATCCAGGATTTTTTCAGTGTTTCAATTGAACCATTGATTGCTAAAAGTTGTCTCTGAAGTAAGGGGCCATCAAGCTTATCCAGTGAGGGTAGCTGTAAACCAGGGCCACACTGTGCAATTGCTTCTACCATTAAGTCAAAACTCTCTATACAAGCAGTATTAAAAGGAATCCCAGCTTCACTGAACCATGCAACTATACGCTCAATAGCTCTTCTCTTCTTTTCCACCTGTTCTGAATCGTGGATAGCTTGTGCATTTTTCTCCTTTGTCCATTGCTTGCACTGTATTTGGCACTGAAAGTGCTTCAATTGGCCCTTTACTATCTTGATCAACGGATCTCAAATGATTATCTTGTGATGTATTTCCATGCTCATTGTCACCCAGTCTGCATCATACACTCTCATCAATCATGGGTTATTTCACTAAAGTACATCAAGAATGGATAGCACAACGAGAGTTTCAGCCAACATGTTCAGCTCCACAAAAGATGCCTGTAAGTTCCTACATAACTTTGGATATATGTTTGGGTTGTAATAAAAAGAATGAAAATAGTTGACTTCAAACTTAAAAAAATAGTTGACTTCTCTACACAACTTTTGTTGTTGTCATTACGCAAGCCTACTGCATTTACTTTACTAACTTTCTCTGTTTGATGTGTTGTTTGATAAAAATAAATTGAGAAAAATAGCAAAAAGGATGCACCAAGGATCAAGTTTAACACAGATCACTCCAGAGTGAATTTTCACAAAAAATGCAACTGCTTTTGGGTACTTTTGTTTAGTTCTTCGTAACTGGCCACAAACCATCGTCAGATAGCCCAAAGTAGGCCATATGTTGAAACTTGGTCAGCAAAACCACAAAGATATTAAGAAGGTATTAAAATGAACAGATTGATACTAGCAGGGTATTAGGAACAGGCGAACAGCTCTAGTCGACCTCAAGCATACTCCATTACTCCACATACTCTCATACTCCAAGCTGCAATCGTGTAACTAAAACCCTCGAATGCATCTTAATCCTAAATTTCATGGACAGCTGGGCCGTCCCTACAGTCCACAGGACAAGACAAACTAACAAGCAACGCAGACAAATTAACCGATGAAAATCCGCACCCGGAATTGAAATTAGCTCGCACGGAAGAAATGGAGAAAATGCGAAATCGCATCTATGCAATCCACGCAAAGAGCAAAGAAAGCGAGCAGAGAGGAGGACCTGGCAGGAGAAGCCGCGGCGTCCATTTCCAGCTGCAGCGGAGAAAACCAGCCGGACCACCCTGGGTCGAGAGGATAGAGCCTGGGGACGTGAAATGCGGGGCCAGTGGCGCGTGGCAGCGGCGGGGGGAGGGAGGGCGGGAAGGGTTCTTGGTTTCCCGCCGTTTCGACAATGAGTTACGTTTGGTTTCCCGCCGCTGCTGCGGTGGTGGTAAGTGACTGTCATGGTCCTGCGCGTGGCTGTGGTTGGGCCTTTGGATGGGCTGGCATGCTCCTGCGAGGTAGCGCGCTTAAGGGGAAATCAATTGGAAAAGGTCTCTTTTTCTCTTCTAATTTTGACGAAAGTCCGCCTTTTCTACCTTAACTCCAAAACCGAACAAACCATCCCCTCAATTTTTTCAAACCACCTTTTCTACCTTAACTCCAAAACCGAACAAACCACCCCTCAATTTTTTTCAAACCGTCCAACATCAGCAAAAACCTCTATAGTAAAATCTACATTGTGAGTGTCCTAATGCCCCGTTAAATTGTTAATAACTCATTGAAATTTATACTCCTCCGGGATGGTATTAGAAGACGTTCGGAACAGCGACACGGTCTCCAAAACACAATTTTGACCTCTTATTATTATAAAAATATTTACTGAGAGATGTGATATATATATACTTTTATTAAAGTATTTTTTAAGACAAATCTACTCATATAATTTTTACATTTACAAACTCAACAACTTAAAGGTTATTGATGATTTATATTCCCGATGTTTGACCCAAACCTTGTCCAAAACAACTTCTAATACCATCCCGGAGAGAGTAAATGAAAATTGGTCATGCTAACCAAACATTCAAAGCATTCAGGCTTCAGTCAGAAACATACATCAGTTACCAGCTCAGCATGGGCAACAGATTACTGATTACCAGTATCCAAAGTCAGTAGTAACATCTAACATTGTTCAAGGATCATAAAAAGAAATGAACAACCCATACAACATCAACAGAGCTCAGTAGCTGACTTCTCCATCACTTCCTTCGCGCTTCTTGCCCCGTAGAAATCCCTCCCCAGACCGTGGTCTCTTCCTCACTCGCTTTGAGCATGAGGCACTGGATGATGTTTGCTTGTTGCCAGATCGCCTTGGTGGTTCTTCATCACTATCCTCATCCAGTTCTTCAGTTGAAGTATACTCATCGTAGTCCAATAGTTTTTTTCTTGCTTTGAAAGTCTTACTTCCTCACTAATGTTTGCTCGTGCTGTACGGAAAGCATGATTTTCACCCTTTTCAGCATAGTAATGAGACCTACCCACCAGCCATTCAAAAGGTTCATCTTCATCAGGAATGTATGCAAGTACAGGATCTCTGTTTGTCATTTGAGCTTTCCCTTGTATCCTCCTGTTTACCGTCACAAACATTGAATCCTCAAATTGCTTTCGCTTTAATCCAGAAAGGTTTCTTAATATGAAGCTGAAAAGGGTCAAAGAAAATAAGTTCATAGCTACACATACGGGATGATGACAGCTTGAAGAATTGGCAGATAGATACATAAAACTAACATATCACTATGTTACCTTCTCGATCCAACTTTCCTCATATGCCAGTGAGCCACAAGTTAACCTCAACAACTTCATTGCCATTGTGCTCAACTCCTTTGCTACCCGGACATGTAATTCCCACCAAGAAACTACAGATAAAGACAATGTTACCTTGAATATTGGACTGCAAATAATGATCACCGCAACAAATGAGAAACAAACTGAGAAATTGCTAGAGCTTCCTCCCAAATGAAACATACCTGGATCGAGATTCATTTCAGTATGAATGATATGAGTCGTTTTTGAAACTATCTGACGCAGGATCTGTAAAGATTCAATTGATGCACAATTTTCTCTTGTGTAGGTTGATCTTGGTACATTTTATGTATACACTCAACAACTGCATCTCTGTAGATTCCCCCGCATCTTCAATATCATCTTTGGATTGATAGTAGAAGAATGGATTCAGATAAAAACCAGCTAGGTGCAATGGTGTCTTAAGGGCCCCATTTACTCTGAAATCTATATCATCCCATATTGGCAAATAGTGTATTTCCTTGTTCTCAAAACGCAGGGCAATTTCTCTTTTAGCCTTTGCAAGCTCACCATATATATACCCCATAGAGGGTCTGTTGTCACCCATCCTCCTCAGAACATCCACTAGTGGTTCAAAACTGTTTATAGTATAAAGCACTCCATGCCAGAACTCATTACTAACTACTAGGTTATAGAATTTCTTGCCCACAGCTCCATTTGACCATTTGCTGTCCTCCCATTCTTTGGAAATAAGCATACCCTTCAACTCAAACCTCTTGTCATAAATGCTCTTCAAGTTTAAGAGACAAGTGGTGTAATAATTGATCCCAACATGAACTAGATCCTGCTGGCTGGTGAACTGACGTGTCATGGCCAACAAATCTGTTTGGCCATAAATAAAAGCAGTGAGAAACTTTGCCTTAGCAATTGTTTTCCTGGTCAAACAACCATTGGCAATGTCTTCAAGCATTGAGCCAATGGTATCTGCAGCACAGTGAGTCCAAAATATGTTGGGCCTCTTTTCAATAAGCATTCTTGCTGACAACATTCCTGGATTAATATTTGTGACAATTTGAACCACACTGTTCTCTCCAATTTCTTCAATACAAGAGTCAACTAGGTCGACAACATATGATTCATCATCTCCATCTGATGGTAGACAGACGGAACGAAGGAAAACACATCCTGCGAACAATGGACTGCCAAGTTTAGCACGACAGATTCATTATCTCCAAACCCTCTATTAACAAGAAGAGAACATCCTTCCAATGCACAAGATTTCTTCAGTGCTTCGACTGAATCATTAATAGCCAGAACTTGTCTCTGTAATAATGGCCCATCAAGCTCATCCGAGAGGGGCCCTGTAAACCAGGGCCAAATTGTCCAATCGCTTCTAACATTAAGTTGAAACTGTCCAGACAAACAGTATTAGAAGGAATCCCAGCTTCATTGAACCATGTGGCTATACGGTCCATAACCTTTTTCCTCTTCTTTTCGCATCTGCTTTGCACTGCAGGTAGTTTGTGTAACTTGTCTTTCCTTCATAGCTTGTCCTGCAGTGGACAGAGAAGACATGAAAAATGGTCCTTCAATCAATAAACTAAAGCAAGGAAAAGCTACATAGGTCATGTTGCATGATAATTCATCATCATTTTACAGGCAATCCTCACAGTCCGTCGACTACAGACAGCAAACATTATTTTTCATTTATTCAAAGTCATCTCCTTAAGAAACACTCCTACCATGAACTATTATTACTTGACACAAGCGACAACTGACAACAGATTTGTATAAAATCATCTATCAAGGCCAGTACAGGTGTAAGCTCAACTGCATATTAATTAACGAATCAACTCAAGATAAAGCACTTGTAACAACAAACTTCATCAGCAGGTGCTACTACATTTTCTCTTTCATTCTTTCTGTTCCTCAACCTTACTGTGTACAGCTTACTTTTCTGGTGTGTTAACATATTTAATCATAATGATCTCAAAGAAAAATCGAGAATTGCAACAGAGCAATAGCCAGGTTAAAACTAAAACAAATCATCCATCAGGGGATAAAACCTAACGAGCATGACAAGCCCTGTAATCGGCATCTGACCTTCAGCTGCCCTTAGTTGTTAAAAGCAATGTATGATACACAAGAAATTAACTTGCAAGCTAATCTTCATAAAAGAGATAAAGTGGCTAACATAGCACATTTAACTGACCAATACTACAGAAGGATGCTATCAGGCCACAAAACAAGTCGGATCAAAATCTCCATTGATTGCCAATTGGTTGGGCCCTCCTTATTCAGATGCGCAAGATTGTATTGCTTATGGACTGGCAATGCAGCCATTTTGTTCCCTTTGTTTAACCTTTCGTTGATAATCATCTCGGGACATACACACAAAAGCAAGATCTACAACTGCACAATCCGTCTCTTCCTGCTACTCCAATTTACAACCTGCACCCCCCTCGCAATTTCACCATCTTGTTCCCACAACGCTTTCAACCCTCGAACGCGCATATACTACATAAAGGTTCTATTAGTGCGAGCCCCCAAACGAATGCACCTTGAAATCCCAAAATGTAGGGCCTAATCTGCATCCGCAACTAATCTCTGTCGCGCAATAGAAGAAATAAATAACAAAAGGCGGAAGAAGAAGTCTTTTGCCAGCAATCAATCCGTCCGAGGAGAAACGCATACGAAGGAACCGTCCGGGAACAAGAACCGGCACCCCACGTTGTTACAGATTCTGTTCCAGGGCTCACTAACAATTACGGACCAGGTTGGGAACAGCGGGGATCCGACTGACCTCTGAGGCGCCTGCAGCGACGGAGATGGCGGCGGCGAGGCAGGGTGGTCGGAGTTGGAGGGGGCAAAAGAGTTCTGTATCACCTGCCGTCGCCGCCCCGCTCGTGAGACTGAGGCAGCAGGCGGAGCAGACGGCGGCTCCTGCCTATTGAGAACATAGGGGCATGTTTGCTAGTGAAATAAAAAGGCAATGAAAATGTTATTGGCAAAATGCTTCAAAAATGTTATTTGCAAAAAACAATTTTGTAGTAGTGAGAGGAGCGTATGAAGTGGACATGTCAGATTACATACTCCCTCGACGACGTTTTTGAAAAGATGTGAGTCAGAACATAAATTATAATTAATTTTTATGTCGTTGAGTTTGACAATGTGAAAATCATATCAATAGATTTGTCTTGAAAAAATAATCTTATAAAAATATACATATATAAGTTTTCAATAATTATTGTTATAGAAAAGAGAAATTAAAGTTGTGCTTTGGTGACCGTGTCATTTGTTCTAAAAGTCTTATAATAATGATACTGAGGGAGTACATATAATAATAATAGGGAAAAAGTCTACATAACCCCCCTAAACTATGGAAATGTGACTACTCCTTTTCCATCACTTTTAAAACCGCTCTAACCAATACCCTAAACTTTGCAAAACCGTCTAAATCACCCCCTATGCGGTTTTGCTTGGTGATTTTGCCTACGTGGCGTCCCATGTGGAGTGGTTTGGCCACGCCGATCTCGACAGTGGGGCCCGACGAAGGCAAATGTCCAGTTGCCCTCCTCTTCTTTTTTTTCTCCCCTCCTCCTCTCTCACCTACAAGCCGGCCCCACCGGTCGGCTCCATCCCCTACCCGCCCGGTGCAAAAAGACCGGAGGGAGAGAGAGAGAGAGAGCGAGATCCGCTGGGGAACAAGGGCTTGCGCCAAGGGACCGACCGCGGGGCGTGGCGCTTTGGCCATCGAAGCTCATGGCACGCCCATTGTGGCTCCCCCCTGCGTGGGCGCCCAAGTGGTCACCGGCGTCGTCGAGGAGTAGGCTCGGGCCCGATGTCCCGGTGGTTGGGCGCCATGCCCTCTAGTGCTACTTTGCACGCGTGGCGCCGCCCGTGAAGCCTCGCCCTCGCCGCTTTTAAGCGCGCCAGCCACCAACTCCTTTTTGCCTTTCTCTCCTTCGCCACGGACAGCTTCCGCCATTGGAGAAATTAGGCCGCCGCTAATGCACCACCGGCAATTGCTTGCACCATTACCTTCATATCGCCCTGCGCACTCACCGGCTTGCTAGCCTCGCCTCTCACGCCACGCGCACAGCCACCACACATTGTTCCCGCCGGCCCATGCCGCCATGGCGGCCGCCATCGGCACTGCACGCGGCGCTACGGACGGACGTTTCGCCGGCGGCGAGGTAGACCATGCTCCGCGCCGGAGTCGGGCGGCCGCGGCGGCGAGCGGCGCAGGTGTGGCGGCGCCATGAGCGGCCTGGTTCATCCACAACATCTTTGGAGGTTGAAGATGAACCCCGACGAGTGGGTCCCACTTGAAGTAGCACATCTAGTTTCCATCCTCGTGCCACCATTTCAAAACCGCTCCACTGTGGGCCCAACGTAGGCAAAACCACCAAGCAAAACCGCCCTGGGGGTGATTTAGACGCTTTTTGCAAAGTTTAGCGTATTGGTTTGACGGTTTTAAAAGTGATGGAAAGGAGTAGTCACAGCCCCCATAGTTTAGGGGTTAAGTAGACTTTTTCCTATAATAATAATAGGCAAGTGTGAGCGATGGTTATTTGGTGTTGCTTTTGAGAGAGCTTGGGGCTAACTTTGACAGGTTTTGGAACCCTTCGTATGGTGTGGAGTGATTGTCCAAAGCTAAGAGCGGGTACAATAATACACCTCAGCTTGGCTATTAGCCAAGCCACATCAGCAAAAGGTGAGCTGGATGAGAGAGAAAACTGAATCGCCGAGCTGCTTGGCGCCGGACGCAGCGCCGAGCGCTAGCACATATTCCCAAGTCTTTCGGGCCCGCCACTACACCATGCAACCCGTTCTTCGTTAATGCAGGCAAGGAGCGGTGGCCTCTGGCCAATGGTGAGCTAACATGCAAATAAAAAATAGTTGTATGTAGGGCCCGCTTAAAGGAAAGAAGAAATATTTTAACTGGAGGAGAAGATCAATTGTTGTATCACTTGGCTGCAATGCTTGTCTCTAGATGACATGGCTTGGCTTTAAGCCAAGCTTATTGAACTTGCTCTAAAGGAGGCGATGCGCTTGGAAAGAGGGCTTTCTAGTAAAACGTGGATGGTCCGGTCTTTTCTAGCGCACAGTTTGCAAGCTATTTTTGAGAATTCGAATAGATTGGAGAGCAATCTGGATGCATAACTTTTCATGAAGATTGACCAAATGTTTTAAAGAGAGTCCAAATTTTGATTTTTGGTCCGTGTCTTGGATGGATGAACGGAGATTACCGGTGCGTAGAGCTCATCCAGAGTTTGCTTTTTGACTATTTATTCACATCAATTAGATTCCAGATCATAGAGTTACATCCTTTGCTAGTTGAAAAAAAAAAAATGCTACAGTAGCCAATGGCCAAAGGCCCTTCACGTGGTTAGCCTTGTGCCTTTTCTTTTCCTCCTTTCATCGTGACCTATCACCTAGCCAGACCAACAGCTTCCTCCATCTTCTTGCACGGAAACAGGAGAGAAGGAAAGGGAGAACGAGGAAGGGAAGTGATAGGGTTTGTCGCCGCCGCCACGTATCGTTTCTCTTCAAGTTTTCCATGGGGGTGATGATCCCATCGCAATGACGAGGATCTGGGAGGCTCATCGTCTCACTCATTGTGTTTAACCCTAGGTGATTCTAGAAATTAGAGAGGGTTTGGTTGGAGTGATTCTAGAAATTCCCAAAACTTCGTCCATGACCAAATCGTCGGATTATGTAGTTTTGTTCGTCGCCATTTTAGGGCATCTTAGTGGCCTCAATAAATTTTGAAAATGCGGAAACATTTTTAGAGGACTTCAATATCTTTCTTTTGACACCAATATCACCCATATAGCCTTGGTAGTTCTAGAGATATAGACTTTCTTAGACTTGCAATGACGAAAATCACGCCGGTTTCAAATCTACCCATTTTTGGCCCCGTAGTAGAGGAATTTCAACTTGTGATCTAAATAAGAATTGTAGAGTTTTTTCTTAAGCTTTCCATAATGTTAGAGAACACAATTTTTTTTTCATATATATCTCAGTTTTTATTTTTGCAAGATTGTTGCCACATTTTTTTGACTTACTGAGAAAGTTCCGTTAAGAAAACAAGATGTTTATGCTATTTTTTGAGGCTTCTTTTTGACAAATTTCATGACACCAAAGTTGTAGATAAAATAATAATATGTGATCTAGTAGATTTTGAGAATTTATTAAGGTATGGTTGTTTTTTATGAAAAAAAATAAGGATCGATTGTTCTTTATTACGATCGGTAGCAAGACCGTAGATTGTCTAAATAAGCGGGTTTAGGGCGCTTTATGGTGTATCATGCTTTTTTTGATTTGTTTGTATGATGGCATTGGTACTGAGATATGCTTGTGGTCAGGTCGTCCACCTCTGGATCATGCTTAGCTCTCACTTTTTGATCTTCGTTGAAAGCAAAAAACGTGGCGTCGTGGTTCATGTGCTTTAGCTTTGTTGTTTGAATTGCCTCCATTAAATTTTCAGTTTCTCACACTAGTCGGATAATCTGAAATTGAAGTTACTCATTTACTTTGAAGTATGACATTTTTCATAGCTTCTTACTTTCAAAATTATGAATTTTGAGATGTATATGAAGTATGGGAAGTGCATACATTACAACATTGCATTTGCACTCTTTTTAAGTTGGTATGCATTGGAAGAAACCGTAGCCAAATTGGTGCGGTAAATACTAGTACAACAACACAAAGTGAAGTCATGCATTGCATTGCATCATTTGCATTGCACTTGTAAGTACAGATTATGTTTTTATTAAGCAATTGATGTCTCTATTTTTATGTGGATTAAAGTTGATAGTTAATTTGAACTGTGATTTAAATAACATGGTTGAAGCGGTTTGCTTGCTGAGGATTTGCATAAAGCTCATATGCTTGTTCCCCATCTCGGATACTTGAACTTTGAGGGGCGCTTGGCGGGATGGGAGTAGCATGCACATTGGTTTGCACACTTTAAACAATCACATTTTTATGTAGCATGTTAGTCGGTTGTAGAGTCATTTTGGTGCATCCGACCGGATAGGGTTGGTCGAGGCTCAACAAATTAAGGCCGCCGGACCCAACAGTTCTTATGCGCGCCCACTTTCGGAGAAAGGCCCAATCGCCCCCAAAAAACTAGTCCTATAGGATAAGGGTTGCTCTCCCTTTTTAAGGTGGCTTCCTCCTCCCAAGCTAAGTAAGGTGGGATTAATTCGGATGTGCCAACGGTGCCGCCTACACTTGTTGTCGCTGGCCAAACCGCGCGTGCGTTTGCAGCCTACACTATTGTGCGCTTGGCCAAACCATGCTCCCCGCTAGGCCACACATTACCGCCTACAATTGTTCTTTGCGCTGGCCAAATCGTGCCCTAGAATGCCCTCATCATTCTCACCCCCTTAACAAGGGCCCAAGTTTCATACCAAATGATGCATCCAAATTAAGGTGGGGTTAGTCGAGGCCCAACATATTAAGGTTGCTCCTGGACCCAACCGTTCTTATGCACACCCACTTGGAGAAAAAGCCCAATCGCCCCCAAAGACTAGTCCAAAGAGCGGAAGGGTTACTCTCTCTTTTTAAGGTAGCTTCCTCCTTCCAAGCTATGCAAGGTGGGATTAATTCCTGACGTGCATAGTTGTCGCCTACACTATTGTGCACTGGCCAAACCACGTGCATGGTTGCCGCCTACCCGTTGTGCTTATGGCTAAACCATGCTCCCCGCCGGGCCACGGCTAACCGCCCTGACTATTGTTGCTCCTGGCCAAATCGTGCCCTAGGATGTCCTCATCATATTTTGTATATTTTAATAGACAACCGAGGTTTGTCGATTAGGTTTGAGAATCCTATTTATGTATTAAGTAGAAGATTTATTTTTATGCTCAATGTAGATGTCATGTTTTGCTTCCCGCATACTCGTAGTTGTATTGTAGTGTGGTAATTCTGTAGAGGATTGTTGTGTTTTCTTCTAAGGTGTTACATAACTTGTCGAAGTTATAGTGTTGATGCACTTGTTGTTGGTATAAATTATATGCACATAATAAAGATAAAGATATCCATAGCGCCGCACGACTAGAAAACCGTTGTAGCACTTCACCAAAAGATGAACTCCTGGTTTTAAATATCGAACCCAAAGGAACAAAGTGAATATAACTAGCGTTTACAATCCACTTTTGGCTTTCTAATTCTAACCTTGATAAACCTCGACTTATTTATTCTATCATGGATGCTAATCCTTAATAAAGTAAGACAAAATTACTTTACTAAGAACGTAAAAAAAGTCTAACATTCATCTCTTGGCGGAAGTGGGCTCTGAGAGGATTCAATAAAGCTATAAAAGTCACCTTTATGATACTACCAGCGATTTCAAACCAAAAAGGGGGCATTCACAATAACCCTAGTCTAAGCACCGCGCTTACACTAGAAATTACTCCTCTAATCTCGAGCAACCAAGATCAAAGTACTCAAATAAGAGTTACAAACTCGAAGAATAAAATAAACTAAAACTTACTTTAATTATGAAGTCGAATACGGATAATCTCATAATACAAGCTCCTCTCGCAAGAGAATGATCCCATAGAATACAAGAGAGAAGATCCGCCAGCCGGAAATCCTCCGAAGCACTCCTTACTAATCTCTCTATTTCTAATAAACTTGATTGCTAATCAAGATCTATAGTAGCTAATCTAGAAGTGGCTACCTCTAATCATGGTAATCTTGACTTCTCTAACCCTAGAAATTCTAGTAAAAGACTAGAATGAATTCTCGAAAATGAATCGGGGTTTCGGGGTAGCTCTACCCTTGCTTATATGGCCTCATAGGATGAATCTCAAATTTTGGATCAAACCGCCTTGAATGGGCGGCTTAGATCTACTCCATAGGTCTGTTGTAGGAAGGTTCCAAAGCGGGACACATGGACCCTCCCTCGGTGGTCGCCTAGCCCCACATGTCCGGGTAACCCGGCCCCACATCCTAACATGTGGGCCCCGACCTTTGTCTTCTTTTGCCATTTAGGTCCCCGAATTTCTACTAATTCTTACTCGCTTTGGTCCTTTTCTCTAGTTTCTCTATTTCTTCTCTTTTCCTTACATTTTTTTTACGGATTTTTCTGCAAAACTATGTGTACACCAAAACTCATGGAAATCACTAGGAACAATAACATTTTAATAGCATTCATCCTATGATTGATAGCATAATTAATAGATAAAAATGGATGTTAACTACCGTCAACACTTGTTGTCCATAGCGTTGAGATGAAAGGGGTGGGCCCATCCATTACATTAAGGCGGGCCCCGCCGGTCGATTCGTCGGCAAGTGAGGTTTTGCTTGCTCTTCTTTTGGCTTTGTAGTCAATGACCGGACAGTCCGGAGCCCTTTGGGTGGACTATCCACATGTCATATCTGCCAAATTGCCCGAGCTGTTGTTTTTGTTGTCTAGGCGACCAAGGGACAATCTAAGGATAGCCCGGAACCCTCTAGGGCGGTATCCTGAGGTTAGGTTTTTGAACCTAATGGCTAGTTTCATGAACACTGGAACGGATCCGGGTCTTTGGGGCGGACAGTCGGTCTTTAGGGGGCCAAATGGGATCTCCGCGGGAAGGTAAAACAGCTTGTTTTTGCGCTCTACGCTATATATAGTGGGTTGCCCGGTTGGAGAAGGTTCTCTTGGCCAATTCTAAGTTCTAACTACATATCCATTGAGAGAGCACCTCGTCTCATATAGCTTGGCTTGTGGGCAACCTTTGGGG